>MU868408.1:235499-246591 GCA_036418205.1 Ostertagia ostertagi
GACACGTCACGCGATTTTGAGATGACCGTTGGACCAGAGCGGTTACCGACAGGATCCCTCGGGACGTCAAACGAACCCCTGGACGACCGCCGGCCCGATGGTCAGACTTCTTCACGAAAGCTCTGAACGAAATGAAGGACTTCGTGTCCCTCGAGCGAGGAGGATCCACTGGACAACTCTTGCACGCGACAGGGACGAATGGAGACGTTGCTGGCGCCCGCTCGAGCAATTCGATGATCAACGGGACGACAGGTGATACAGGTGATACAGGTGATTTCTAAGGCCTCTAGCCCTCCAGTATCACTAGGGGAAGCCAGTGAACGATTTGGTAGAGCACAGCTTGAAGTATTCGATGGCTTAATTAGTCAATGATCTGACAAAGGTCTACTAAGAAGTAATGCATAGTGCCAGAGATATGGTTCACACACCTTGAAGACTCAGGTCCTCTTAATTCGTCCAAAAACTCTTTTAAGGTTGGGACTCTTCTGCAGCACTAATGCTTCAGGAACTCTGAGAGGGACAAAACGTAGAGAGTCCTTAATTTACTACCAAGTACATTGGCAGAAAATGGCAGGACAAATAGCTACCGCACTGGTTTGATCAGATCGGGCTACATCCAGGCAAGTCATGGGAGTAAATGTATTTCCGGGGTTAGGGTTTCAAGCCCACGTAGTAGACCGTTTTCATGGACACCGAGGAGAGTACCGCAGTGTTTAGAAAAATAAATGAGGGCCGGTCACCATGTGGGATCCTCTTTAGGGGGATATCCTATAAGGTGCACCATAAATATAGAAAAACAGTAATTATAACACAGAAAGTGGAGTTTAACGTGGAGCAGTTAGAAACCCTAACAATCGTTGCCTTACATCGTAGCAATGAAAAATCTGCAAGGTCACTTGATAACTACCTCTTGCACATTACAGTTCGTGAAAGCTTGGGGTACGCATCGCCAGAAGCATGCAGGCTGCTGGAAATTGCTGGCTCAGGCATTATTCGGTGACATCCCCAGGGTTTTTTATGTGGTACACTTTGATGCTCAAGCTAGTTTTACTCCTTAACATATGAAGGTCTACTAAGATATCTTCATGCGACACTGCCTTCCAATGAGTTTTTGGTTCATTTTCGGGAATATTTGCGCTACCCACCAATCTTGAGCTTCAAATCATTTGCGACCAGTAACTCTGTCAAACCCCTGAGATTATTCCTTTCACAATAGAACCTTTTTCAGAATATTCCTGGAGTGGACCTTCTGACCGATTGCGACGTTTCTTCAACAAAAGTCCTGTCAGCTGATAAAGAGTTGAGTCCAATCATCAAAGAAAGGAAGAAAAGGTCACGGTTCTGGAACTCCTCTTCAATTTTATGAATGTTAGATGTAGTGGGTGAAACTCCAGTTCGGGGGGGGGGCACTCCATTGCTATCTTATCCGTAGTACTAGAGAGCAGTTCTTTGGGCTATCGAACACTACGGATAAGATAATAAGTGAACGACTCATTTCGAGCGTACTTTTGATAAGGACCGGTGGATGTCCTACATTCCACACTACCTGCCCAACATCCCATCCACTTTTCTGCACAGGTGATCCACCCTGGAGCTCCTGCACCCTTAGCCCTTTGCGGAGGTGTCCTTTCTCCTGGTCCAGGACCGTTCCCTTGGGTCATGGCAGGCGGAAATGTGAAAACGTTTCAGGGTTTCTCACCCATTACACCAATATTTATCAGAAGTCTACTTTAAATGAGTCGATTACGTGTCGTGAGCCCTCTAATCCTTATCTTGAGTATTGGAGAAAAAATGGAGCCCCCCCCCGAACTGGAGTTTCACCGATGTAGTCACATGGAAGCTGGACGCGCAATCATTTCTTTATATTCAACAGTTACAGATCCGTGAATAGTGTGACATGCCGTGCTGCGTCGTACTTCAAGTTTCTTCGAACTGTCAACCGTACCGGAGGCAACCACATATAGTAGTTTTGCCGTTTTTCGTTGCTACTGCAGTGTAAATATATGCAAACTTTCACAGTTTCGATCACGGTTCCTGTGCCACAAACGCCTTGGCACAATATTTATGCAGAACCGTGTACCGAGCTTGTTGGGGAGAGGAGAGGGATAGAGAAGCAGGAGTACCAGGAGGAATTCACACTGTATTTTCGGAAGGCAAGCGTGAGTTTTACTTGCATAGACTGTAGGGATTTTCTGTAAAGACATACTACAACATTAGGGAATCTTCGCAAATTTTGCGAAGTTTTCAGAATACACCTAAATTTTAGTATCCTTCGTTTCGATTCCCTCTTCTTTCTTTCCCCTCACACTCGACTGGTAGTAATTCGGTAAGGTTAGACATCGTTGAATGAATTTTTTTCTCAGGTGCATGATATGTTCGAGGAATCGTTGAAGGAGGTGAGTTGAAAACCAACTTCCATTCTGGAGTCACATTCCACAACTATTAGATCGTTAGGCAAAACTCTTTGTCGAATATGCTGCCAGGCTCCTCTACCTTAAGCTTAGGACCCTTTTGTAATAGTTAGGACCCTTTTGGTGACTTGAAGAAGGAGCTAGGGGCTTAGAGATTGCAAGCATGAACATTCCAAGCAACCATGCGCGTCCAAAGTTGCGTCTCTGCAGTCTCGCTCACTGCTTTGCGTCGCCTAGGCGCTCAGTATCTCTTATCAGGGAACATTCTCAGGACATGGAACGATTTTTAATTCAGTTGTTTACATATTACAGGACACCATCGAGGAGCGTAGAATTAGGAGCACCACCTTATCTCTCTGCACTCTGTAAGGATAAAAAAGCAGTCGCAGTAGTGGCTTTTGAATGCGATGTGGCCTATACAATGACTTGCGGGGGCCAGCCGATGTACAAGTCAGTGTTTTTATCCTCCCAGACAAGTCTGGTACCAATTAACCGACCCCGGAGGGATGGAAGGCTTGGTTGGCCCGGGCGACTCACGACCCAGGATTTGATCCCCGGACCGCTCGCGTGGTAAGCGCGCCACTTGTCACTACACCACTTCCGCCTCTAACTTCGTATTGCCATAAATTATGTGTGGAAGGCAATTGGCTGTAGTAATGCTGTATCCCCCATCTGCTAGAAGAACTTTCTGCATTCCTGCGGATTTCAGTTTTTTCTTCTTCGTGAATTGTATAAACTCTCACTACCCCTTTTCTTGTATGCAACTGCTCTCGATACAAATCGTAGAGTGTGTTGAAAATATAAAAGTTTCACTTCCCTAAAAAAATTCCAGCACTTTCCTGCGATTCCAGGGCCGCTTAGAAGGAACCGTCATCAGTCTTGAGCTCTAGCTCTAGACACATCGCCTATAACATGCAAAGAACAGTTTTGAAAAGCATCTACGTCCCGAACGACTTCCTGGTTAGACTCTTGGATGCTCAACCTATGCTGCCTCATTTAGGACATTTTTCAGATACTTCGGCTTTTTAATTCAGTTGCCTGCATGTTACAGGGGCACACATGAGGAGCATAGCATTGAGGAGCACTTATTCTCTGCTCTGGTAAGGATTAAAAAAGCAGTGGCGTTTGAATGCGATGTGGCCTATACAATGACTTGCGGGGGCCAGCCGATGTACAAGTCAGTGTTTTTCCTCCCAGACAAGTCTGGTACCAATTAACCGACCCCGGAGGGATGGAAGGCTTGGTTGGCCCGGGCGACTCACGACCCAGGATTTGATCCCCGGACCGCTCGCGTGGTAAGCGTGCCACTTGCCACTACACCACTTCCGCCCTCTGGTATTGCCAAAAAATGTGTGAAAGCATTGGCTTATAATCTGATCCCCACTCTAAACAACTTTCTGCATTCTCGGATTTCCACTTTCTTGCGTTCGTGAATGTATAAACTCACTACCCTTTCTATATGCAACTGCTCACTACAAATGCTGTAGAGTGTGTTGAAAAAAAAGTTTCACTTCCCTAAAAAAATTCCAGCGCTTTCCTGCGATTCCAGGGTCGCTTAGAAAGAACCTTCATCAGTCCTGAGCTCCAGCTCTAGACACACCGCCCTATAACATGCAAAGAACAGTTTTGAAAAGCATCTACGTCCCGAACGACTTTCCTGGTTAGACTCTTGGATGCTCAACCTATGCTGCCTCATTTAGGACATTTTCAGATACTTCGATGGTTATTTTCGCTGACAACCATCTGCTACTTCATATATGAACCCAATGATTACCCCCGTCTTACTATCGTGGACTAGGTCTTTAATTCCAGCAATAGGAGCTACTTTAATTAATGACGTAATTTCTACAAAAGCTATTATTGGCTTTGATTTGAGAATATTGAATCATATTTTCGGAATGGAACAGTGAGTCATGTAATAAGAAGCGAATATGTGGAAAGTGCAAGGAGCAACTGAATGAACATTGTAGCCATATACAGTGCGTTTCATAATTATAAGGTCACCCTAAAATATTGCATTTCCGGGACCAGCAGCCAACTGGTGATTTTTCCACTATCACCAAATGATTCCCCACTACGAATAACCCCTGTATCGCAATTTTGGTGGGAGCAGCTTTTCTTCGAACTTTTTTGTAATTATTTTTCGATTTTTGCACCGTTTCATAATATAAGGTCACCCTGTGAAAATGAATACTACATTATCGGAAACAACCAACCTGCCTGTGAAATTGAATGTTTGTTACAAACACACCCAGTAGCTAAATTTATGGAATGTTTCGTACTCGCCTTTTGAAGAAAAGGTAAAGTTTATGCATTTCATGGTGCTTGGCACGGTTCGCGAGTCTTTCCAAAGAACTTCGGACAGTCATTAGCACTGCTCATGGATAATTGAAAAGCTCCTACGTCTCCAGATATTCTACAATATCAGAACATCCACAAAATGGTTTCTATAAATGATTAGAGAAGAGTTATGAGGGCTGTCCCGTGCAGTATTTCCGCTTCAAATCGGCGTCGTGCCTGATTTAAGGTTTCTATCTTGAAAAATATGAACTGGAGTGCGCAAAAATGGTGCAGAAAGGCTCAGTGGCCATTGCAAAGTGGCACAACTTCAACCCGTAAAGTTGAACTTGAAGAGAGTTTGAACAAGGTTGAGTCTGCTCCACAGTCGCACCATATAGCAAGATAATTCCAGTAAAGTTGGTATTTTTTGGACAAAACTGGTTTATACAAACAGATCCTGCGAATATAAACACTTTTGAAGTGACTTGCGAAGGTGGCCGATTCACTTCAGCGCTTGCAATTTTAGTTAAGGAAATGTGAAAGGTGTGGGTGCTTTTGATGTGTGTCAAAATTTCGCTTCCATAAACTGCATAATGGACTCCAAAGATTAGCATAGAGCCTTGCGAGGACATCTGACCTCTTCCTTGAGCTGATGAAGTCGGCTAGCCTACGTGGTCATACAGAACAGTACAGGTACCCATGTAGGTCATTCAACCAGAAGCAGCATTTCTCTCGAAACCCTGATGAACTGAACAAATTTTTCTGAATTTCTAGTCGTGTTCTAGTAGAACATCTCAGGGGCATCTTCGTCATGAGTAATAGTGCGGATAAACGCCAGTTAAAAATTACACAAGAGCGTGTACAAGCAACCCTTGAACACGGAAGTGAATCGATGGTGATCTGCCTTGGAATCTCAATTCCGGTAGGCCACGGAGACTATTCAATGTTGCCCTTGATAAAGGAGGAACCATACATTATTATGTCTATTTTATCTGTCATTAATCTTAGGTAATTGTTCTTTTTCTCAGGGTGACCTTATATTATGAAACGGTGCAAAAATCGAAAAATAATTACAAAAAAGTTCGAAGAAAAGCTGCTCCCACCAAAATTGCGATACAGGGGTTATTCGTAGTGGGGAATCATTTGGTGATAGTGGAAAAATCACCAGTTGGCTGCTGGTCCCGGAAATGCAATATTTTAGGGTGACCTTATAGTTATGAAACGCACTGTATAGTACTGTTGCATTTCCAACCAGGCCACAAGACATCATGCCCGCTCTACGAAGCGCGTAATTCATCAGGAATTCGTTCATTTCATAACGTATCTGACTAAGACTACTACAAACGGCATTCTTGTTGATATTTCATGCGTCGAGATTCTTCCAGATGAGTCATTGCAATAGTCGGGACGATTCTTCGTTTAGAACATGTACGTAAATCGTCAAACATCGAACGGATAGCTGTCAACGAACAACACGCGGCCAGTATCATGAGATCGGATGAAATGAACAACGCGTGTTTAGCTGTCTATTCTCGTCGAACAGTCACATACTGAGCGCTGATCACTCTGTCCAGCGCTATGCTATTTTTGGTCAGTGAGACGTTTGTGGAGCGACGCTGTTATTCCACCAACCAATTGTGTGGTGATGATGCTTGGCGTTCTCTGAGTGAACCAAAGTTCTAGCTAGAATGGTCAGCTACGCCACGTGAATGAGCGGTGGATGTCCCCATTCCAGCCATTATGAAATCACTCCTTGGAAAATTTTCGAAAGAAGATCTGCTTGGGAAAGATTAGCGGCAAGCTAAAATACCTTCCGAAAAAGTTTGGTTTCCACCTATCCCATCAGAATTCGCAAAGCTTGTTTAGATTTATGGGGAATAAATGGGCCTTTGTTGCACTGCACGTTCACTTCACTCTACAAAAAAGCCCATTATTGTTAGCGTAATAACTTCGTTTAAATTGTTATGCCCGCGAGAACCGGTAAGGATGCGAGGTTCGTATAGTAAGTATTATATCTTCTTCTTATTCTTCAGCGTTTGTCCCACTCTGCGGCGGGGTCCGCTTTTCTGGTATTATGACGCCACTTTTCCCGATTATGTGCTTGATCGGGATGAAGTCCAACTAATTTCAAGTCCTCATGCAACGTATCAAGCCATCGTTGCTTCGGGCGTCCTCTTGGCCGCTTTCCTGGCACGTTAAAGTCTAGACCGATCTTACGGACACTCTCATTATTAGCGCGAAGGACGTGGCCGTACCACCTCAGGCGAGCTTCGCGCATCTTATCAGCGATGGGAGCCACACCGAACCGTTTTCTGATGGCATCGTTGCGAATGTGGTCCAGACGCGTGACCCCGGCAGTCCAGCGGAGCATTTTTGTCTCCATCACACTAAGACGAGCCTCAACCTCTTTGGTCACGGGCCAGCACTCTGCTCCGTAAATGGCGACTGGTCGGACGACGGTTCTGTAGATCTTCGATTTCAGTCGCTCTGGTATTTTCTTATCGCAGAGAACGCCGGTCATCGAGCGCCATTTAGACCAAGCTGCGCTCACTCGGGAGTTTACTTCAGAGACAGGCTACCATCGGACGCGATCGCCGACCAGATCTGAATGATGGTGTGCGTGAGTCGTGCCATTAATCTTATAGGCCGGTCTTCACTCGATCGTGGTCCTATTGTTCTTTTCCGTTCAGCCTGAGGCCAATAGCGTAGGTATCGGTGTTGCGACTGTTTCTCGAGCAGATGGTTTGTTTGCAGTGCGGCATAATCGGGGCAGATAAGAACCCCAGGTTTTCGTTCGGGCGACCCGATTTTCGGGGTGGTTCTCTATATTTGGGTCGTTCCCCCCGCTCGTCTAAGCTGCTCATACGAGAGCGCTCTTAGCAGCACTATAATCGGTTTGCTTTAGGTTCGAGAGCACCGAGCTCCACACGAGCGTTTTGTGAGGCCCAAAAATATGGAGTCTGAATTGACCGCTTAAATGTTCGCTGGCGTCCTGCAGTTGGTCATCAGCTATCTCATCCCGAGGACAAGATCTGGCTGATTAGAACAAATCGCCGCACCTCTGCTGTGCGCGAAGCCGCTGATACGATAAGACATGTACGTGTAAGCGGCGTGATGTCCTGACTAGCTCGTGATGAATGGGACATCTCTATCGCAGAGTTATGGTAGCGATGATTACTGCACGGACACTGAGGAGCGAGTCTGAAATCCAGCTACTTAAAGGCCGATACGATAAGTGGGAGCGCATCGCGGAGAAGCATATGCACCACACGAATCAGTTACTTGGCTGCCAGGGAAGCGAGGTGTAGCGCTTTCACGACGCAAGGTTCGCTGGTTGCTGAGCAGGACTTCGAAAGCACTCCGCCCCCAAAAGCGATCCGCCCACTGGTTTAGTTGAGTGATTTGGACGAGCTGCGTTTCCAGCAGCGGCACAGCTAAAGCAACTCGACTGTAGCATGGAGGGACGTGCTGTCACCAAACGCGTTGTGCTGAACTCGTTCATATGTCTCCTTTCTGGGCTCTTACCTGTTCTTGAGTGAAAAGTAACGGCCAAAAAAAAGTGGGTCCCGTTTTTTTCTGGACGAAATTCTCTGCTTTTTCCTCTACTGGCGTAGCACTGAGCAGATCAGATGTATAACCCTTATTGATTCATCGTTTAATCAGCTGGCCTTAACAACGTCATCTGTGAGTCTAAAGTTATCAGAGGCAGTTTTCAATAGAAAATGATACACAAAACCCTGGAATGTGGCCTTGTTTTCATGTTGAGACGGAAGCAGGACCAAAAGTCGCGCAAGACCGATTTCGAAAATCTGCGGAGCCCCCATCCTTTGCTCCGTTGATTCTGAACCATGAAGCACTCCGAATCCGCTCCAAATACTTCAAAAACTGCGTCGAGCAGGACGGTCAGAGATTAGGGGTAAACACAGCTCCTGGATTTTGCCATACTCACAAATTTTTTGTGGAAATTTTAAAAAAGATTCCCACGCCTAAAGGACCTTCCTCCACACCACAAACTTGATCTTTCTGCATCCACCATTAATACACTTCTTCACAAACCCACCTGGGTCCATCATTGGTATCGTGAGACAGTTGGGCATAGTGAACCAAATGAATCAACTCTCAAGATTACAACATTAATCTAGTATTAAGGATATGGTTGACTGTTGAGTTGATTTGCTGAGGCAGCCAACATTAGGTTAAGCTGTGCGTAGGACCATCTGCCACACTTACGTGTAGGCAACGCTTAGACAAGTTAAGGAATAAAGGTTGACTTTACCGCATCAGCTGCTTGACCGAGTCTTTTGTTTTTGTGATATGTGCTCCAAGCCTAAGGTGCATCTAACAGGTGTGTGCAATGCGGTTAGGGGATTTAGAATTCAGCCGAAGCAGAGTTTTGCGCAGGCCTGTTGGGAAGCTTCGTTCGCCCTGCCGAGTTATTGTATTTTCTTAAATTCAAAAATGAAACCAACCGGGAAAGTTGGAAACAGTTGTGTTCCTATTGCTAAATTATCAACGTCCTTCACGTGTTGTCATTGATGCGGAAGAGTGATACTAATTCGCATTCACCACCTCGAGAACAAAAGTGACGTGCATGAGATCACCCCCACATTGCAAGGATTTCGGGTGGATCTTCGCAGGATCAACTCATGAGTGATGATTCCCTTTTTGTCCCCAATATTCTTACAGTCGCGAGTGTGGAAAAGAGCTATCGCTCACATTTAAAAAAGAGCGACATTTGCACTCGGTATTTGCAAAACGTGCTGCGATGAGCCACGCATTGGACTCTCTGAAGGAAGGCAGGGGCATTTGAATGCATATTTGTCCTATAATGACTACAAGCCTCTCTTCTCCTCCTTCGAGACGAAACTGGTACACATTGAGAGATAGAAAGCGTGGGTAGCCTGAGCGGTGTTCTATCCATAATGTGCTTCAGTTGAGGCATTCTCAATTTCAGCTGCTTATCAAAACTAGAGAACGAGCGTCTCCATGAGGTCCACTCGCTCTTACGGCAATTATTAGACAATTGCTTTGTAATGGAGTTATCGACTCAAATGGCAGACCTGGGATAAGGGTGAAGCTCTATTAGACAAGGATAACTAAAAAATCCCTGCTCTCTCAGAATCTCCATCAAAATCGTGTTTTCTCGATACGAAAAACAAATAGGTTTTGACAGGTAGTCGAGAACAATTACACTTGGGGTGACATCTGAATAGCCTATGGTTCCAGTGCAGTTAAAACCGACAAAGGGCTCATGGTACTCTTCCTTGTGGCGAAATCCGTGAATCTGAGGCCGGGTTTATTTCGTTCTTTGGTTTTGCTGTCGTTACATTTATCGCGCAAGGCAACTACAAGATAGTAACTAAACGATGGAATGCACCATGTTCAGGAAAAATACGGCTTTCTGAGAGGTGAAATTACCACCGTAACATCAGTCGTATCTAGTGGTGATAACTCTGTTCTATTCAACCTCTGTCGAACGAGTGTTCAGCTTGCCTTTACGGTGGTCTACCCGCATGAAAGGATTGTAAAGGCCCAAAATTCGTGATATGAAGGAATTTTGGTTTCTGAATCAAATACGTAGATGTTTAGAAAACTTCACACGTGCCTCAGTACTGATACTTTGATTAATATTCCTAAGAGTAGTAGTTATATGGACTACTTTTGGTGGGATTGGTAGGTGAGCAAATAAGAATCAAAATGATCTTTGAGCTTCAGCGGCGGATGAAAGTCGGCAGCAGTACGCAATACCTTTCTTCCAACTTACTCGATTCGGGATGCGGTTTTCGTTGCATGGTCGTTAATGCAGCCTCAATTCTTTCTAGAAAAAAAAGAACAAAATAATTGCAAAGATTGTCTTTTTGGTAAATAGCTGCGTAGAAGAATGTGGAGCAAACAGTTGTGCGTCAAGGGATGAGTGTCGATTGAAGATGCAGATTTACAGCAGTCACCGCACTTTGCGGCTAAAGGCTAAGTGCTCATTCAAGAAGGGAATTCTTGAAGTTTGAAAAAAATCCAACAAAGTAAACTAGGAAACAGACCGAAAAGTGCAGTTGTTCCATGGAATAGGCCTTAAACATCAACCAACTAGATTGTGAAAAAAAAGGTGAAAGGTGATAAGAGGCAATTGATGGAAAGCACTTCATTGCAAAAGAAAGAGGTCGAAGTTCGCTGAGGTGAGGCTTGTCAAACTCATGCCGTCGGCATCATGACACTGCACGTAAAGCAAACAGTCAACCCTCCGTCACACCATAACGTCGTGGAGTAAGCAAACTTACTGTGAGTCAAAGTTCACAGGTAGGAAGAGGTTTGAGATTGGGCTGAGAGCAATGAGCTCAACGTCTAGCCTAAGATCTGCCTTTTTCTTTGATTATATGTATTGTACTTTCAGAAGTGGTACAAAG
>MU868409.1:0-39360 GCA_036418205.1 Ostertagia ostertagi
ACGCGACCGCTGACGCTAGCGAATCGCGCGATTCGCAAAGTCTGACATCGGCCATCCGAGGAACACAGAACCGCGATACATTTTCCTGAACGCCTCCAGGAAAGCCAAAGCAGTGGTGAAGAATGGTCCAGTGTTCAATCCCCGGTGATGACTAATTTTTTGCAATATAGTTTGGCGTCCCCCAGGTTACTGCCAAATGACGCCATCGTCGAGAATAGATGTCATTGTCCGTGATTTGCGGCAATTTGGAGGCGCAACATGAATTGCAAAAATATATCATCGCAAATGATCGAACGCTTGACCATTTCCTCCCGCTGTTTCGACATTCCTGGGGACGTTCAGGAAAAATGGGCCATGATTATTTGTTCCTCGCATGAGCCTCTACAACAATCAATAGACTATTTAGGAAAATCGCTCCATGTCCTTGGAGACTTCCCTTGTAAGGGGTCTGACAGCTTAATGACTTCACACTCTGTGGCATCTGTTATTCAGTGTTACTTTTACCGGAAGGCAATTATTTCCACGAGCTTTTGAATGAAGACCTACATATCTCGATAGAGCTCCAAATGCTGATTATGGAGACTAAAAGTGCAAAATGAACCTGCCAGGGAGTTGTGAGCAGTCAAAATCGGCTGAAAGTGAAGTGTTACATATGAGCCGTGCTAGCGTCCCAGCATTCCGAGCCGACGCAAGGTGTGGAAGCGTCCTCCTTTTTTGGACAGTGAGTCTTGAGTTCTCTTCCTGTTGAAGTGCAAATTTTGAGTGCACTACCACAAGTACGCGACAAGTCGGACCGTAGCACAATTCATACGTTATGCTTCACTCTCAGCCAAATACTGCTCACAAATTCCTTGGCAGGTTCATTTTGCAGTTTTAGATTTGTTCAGTGTTTGGAGTTCTACGGTATACCCTTGATTTTGGAAGACGAGATACAAATCGAGCGCAGACCGCACACCATGAAGGACGACGACCAACGGCCAAAAAACCCGCTGTTCTCATGGTCGTCGTCTCTTATGATGTGTGGTCTGCACTCGATTCTTCTCGCCTTCGTAAATAGAGTATATAGAACTTAGTTCAAAGTTCTATAGAAAGTTGAAGCCTTTGACTTACGTTAGTTCACTTAGTTGAGAAAACAAACCAGGCTGCAATAATCAAGTGAAGTGCATTTCCATCGTATACCCGTCTTCCCCTAATAGCGGAGGTATGCAATGAGAAGAGGCGTTCTACTACAAACCTAATTTATGACTCTCTTTAAACAATACTTCTCACTAGTTCACCGGCACTTTTGATGCTTGGATCAGATTCACACATGGCCTGGAAACTTTCTCCGAATCTGAAATTGACCACGAGCGGAATCTCAAAAAAAGCGCCGGACGTAAGCTGGAAAAGCCGGCGAATGTGTTCGCCAGATGGCAGTGTTTTAGATGGACCGTGAGGAGTAATAGTGAAAGCGGTGAAAACTTGAAAAGATTGTTAAATTCGTTAAAACGCTATTTCACGTCCCTCAAGGCAGACAAAAAAGCCAGCGGATTACACATCTGTTCGATGGCAAAATCGGCGGCTAGCACGTGCCGCCAGCTTGGGTTTCCTACGTACTCAAAGCGTTTCCACAACACTACGACAACGAAATCGGGTCCAAATCGATCTTTATGAACCTTATAATAAGGCCTTGAAATGGGCTTGGGAAACAAAAATAAATTGAACTCTGGCTTCGGATTTTTCGTCCAATAAACTGATCCTTTTGACCGCCGTTTTGTGTGAACGATGAAACGTAAAGTGAGGGTGCGCACATTCTAAAGGTTTATTCAAAAGGCCGAAACCATTCTTTCTTGCAGCAATATTTTTTAACTCCTGTTAGTTGGAGAGAAAGTGGGGAAGTGTGCTCTCCATCTATCAATTTCAAGGATACTTTGGAACTTTAATTCGCAACAACAGCACCTTAGTTTGAACCCTTTATAACTGTTTAACTATAAACTCGAACCATAATTACTGGTCTGGATGCTATGTAGGTTGGTGGGACCACACGGCGGCGCGGCGCCCTGTTCTTTCTGCTAAGTAAGCTCAAGGGGGAGTTACTACTATTTTGTCGCCAGGTGGAAAGTTTCAAAAATAGGGTGTCCTAAACAGCCCACCGCGCGGTGAAAGCGAGAGACGCTGATGCGGCAAAGAGACGAGTTGCAGCGCGTGCTGTGCGATATGAGACGTTAGAATGGTACACTCGCTGTAAGCTGAAGCCTCAACCGCTACAGTATGCGCTGCGCGTCGCTTTGCCGCGTCTGCGTCTCTTGCTTCGCGCGCGGTGGGCCTGTTGGGGGGAATCCTTCAACATACGCGCCATCGACGGACTAACCCATTGGAGACGAGCAGTGGAACAAGAGCGCCGCGCGTCCGGCTGGTCATCCAAGCCCACTTAGCGCCGGTTGGTTGATCAGAAGGCCGAACAAAAAGAGTAAGGAGGCTAATGAAAATGGGAAAAAGATAGAACCAAAGAAAGGGCAGCAGCAGAACCTCTGCCCAATTGGGAGGTTGGGTTGCGATGTGTGTGCGGCCGGTGGCGAAAATACATGGGGTCTCATCTTTACTATAGGGCCGTTCCACAAAAATATCCGAATCGTGAGATTTGTGCATCGCCGAGAATGCACACAGGGTAACAGCAATGTCACATGTTGACATGCGCCGAAAATCAGTGCGGCGTCAATGTGTTAAGAGGGGGTCAAGGGTTCGTACTGGGCCGTTGTCAGTCTCTACGTAGGGGGTATCTGCGTCTCTCTTGCCCAGCTCTACGTGGATGATCTCCCATTGAATGCCTCAGCGTTCTTCGTTCCTGTACGTAGAAGATGATGGACCAACTACTACTAGTTACTTAACCCGATCCTTTTCGCTTTCGACCTTTCATTTTCCCCGATATTTACTAGCATGTCAATTATTACTCTACTTCAATGACTGAATATGAATATTCCCCATTAAGTCGCTCGGAACGCCTTGAAAATGGCTCGGAAATTCCCTTTCTCGACCATAGTCAACGCGGTGGGGGGCAATTGTTGTCGGAGTTCTGCGGAGCTTCTACGATACTTGCAGTATCATTTTAGTGATTCTATGGCGTCATATGATGAGAAGGACAAGTCAGGGAATGAATTGGAAGGAGTTTGCGTGTGCGTTTTTATGTCCCTCATATGCATCTGACAATAGGTAGTAATAGTGCCATTACAAAAGAATCTTATGTGAAAGACCAAATTTAGCGTGGCAGACGGATTTTATGAAGCCTTTTTGGCGCTCGAGTTGCTGCACCAGTCTGCGTTTTTTAGCAAAACGAACTAGATTTTATTGTTCTGCAAAATTGACTAGATCTCGTTGTCTGCTGCATTTGCAGATATCGCCAAGCAACAAGGGCAATGTCTCCGAAAACGTGTACTCCCATCCTTTTTTACCCGGATAACTGGATATATTCCCATTAGCACTATCGTGTAAATGGCACGGGTGACCGCATAGGACATTTTGTTAGAAAGGCCAAGAGGTCGAGCAATCTAAACTACTGTGATAATCATTCCGAGACAGGAGTTGAATTTGTTACAAATCATGCGAACTCGTGGGCTTTGCTGTCTTAGACTCGATGCGTGCTGGTTCCGCCGACAGCATAACATTAGGTTAATCTTTTATCCTATATCTTTACTCTTATCAGTTGCCAGAGAAAGTAGAAACTAAAATGTAGTTAGTGTGGACGTATTAAAAACAATCAATGACATATAAATTAGGGGTAAAGGTATAAATACAAAATATAATAGGAAGCTAATTGACTTGCCAGTAAAGAAAAGAAAAAGATATAAAACTAAAAGGCCTCTCTTCTGGACAGCCAGGAGAAGGGCCTGGTTGTGAGAGGGACGATAGAGGAGAGAGAACCACAGATGAGACGAGAGAGGATCTCACGCAAATGAGAGGAGGGGGGCAGACTAAAACCATGACTTTTTCAAAACGGTTTCTCATATTGTATATGGACGCACGCATGGAACATTAACCGTTTTCGTTTAGTTTATAAGGTTTAGTGCGTATAAAAAAAAGTCGTTTAAGATCGTTCCCGGTTCGATTCCTCAGTAGCGACTGTTGCATGTTATGCTGACGCCTGTCGGGTTGGTATCAAATGGCGGAGTACTCCCAGTAGGCCCGTCGCACGGCAAGAAGGCAGAGTCGGCAGACGAGTTGCAGCGCGTTATGTGCGATTTAAGACCTCTATTTAACTTGACGCGAAATCGAAAGAAGGGAAATTGCATAGTTTCAAGATAGGTGGATTCCTGAGCGTGCTGAGTGACGCGCAATTGGCAGCGAAAGATTTGACCTCGGCAACTACCATGGCTCATTCTTGGCGCGGTTGGCGGGGCACGCCCGACGACCATTTAATCACTCGCCGAAGGTCTATATGTGGCGAGTGATTAGATAGCAGAGAAAGGGTAGTGTTGAAAAGGGCAAAAGCGATGAGAGTCGCATCAGTGCGCAAATAAGCGGGCACGGAGTCCCATTTTTCAGGCCGCTTTGAACATTGTTTCCGAACGGTTAATTTTTCATCCTAATTTCTGCCTTCAAGAAGAACCCAACTGGTATTATATAGAAAGGTGATGCGACTGTTTAAAAATTGCAAGCTCTTCAAAAATTATCAGGCTCCAAAACTTGCTACAGCATGACTCATTCGGGATATTTCTGGCCTGCTGGCCAAGTTTTGGCCAAACGCCACTGTTGCGGACAGGAAGCTCGCGTCAATTATCCACATATTCACAGATCGCCCAATATGCAACTGGCATCAGCGCCAATAACATGTGGCTTTTCAAATGATGTGTTACAGCAGTCTTGGCGGGTAATTGAAAAAAAATTCCTCGAGGGGACGAATTAGGCCAAAATTTTGCGCGATATGTTCCCATTGGGCGATAGGATAAAATTGTCTAAACCGAGCGACCTTCCAGGAAGGAGATTGGCATCAAGTGACTTTGGTTGGTCCGGCTACCAGAATATGCCATTGCCGTGAAAGGCGCGAAACTTGGCGTGAAACTCGACAGATTTCTACTTCACCAATCCCTGGGTATCCTTTGTTGAAAGACCATTAGCGTGTCCTCCTAAAGCAGTTATACCCTCATACGCACGAGTCATAGACTTCGAGCTCTCTCAAAGGGAGGCACGTGGCTATAATGAGAGTCCGATTACCTGAGGACAGAGTAGTACAATATTTACAAGCATTTACGCTATGGATGAAGACATCATCGAGCAAAAATTGGACACGCTTCTTATGGTTAGACACTCGCAAAATTCGTTCCAGGACGCGCACTAAACAGAAAGGGAAAAAACTGAAGTTAGGGTATAAAGTGCTGGGAGATGACAAACGAAAGTGCAAGGAAACGACGAATGAAGGAAAAGGAAAACGAGAGGGATTAAACAGCTAACTGACTCTCATTTGAAAACTTCATTCCTCTACCGTACAGTGACTACATGCCTAATTTTTTACTGCTACTGTGCCAAAGGGCGGAAGTGGTGTAGTGGCAAGTAGCACGCTCACCAGGCGAGCGGTCCAAATGCCTGAGTCGTGAGTTCGCGTGGGACAACCAAGTCTCCATCCCTTCGCGGTCGATTAATTGGTACTAGTCTTGTCTGGGAGGATAAACAAAACACAGACTTAGACATCGCTGGCCCCCGCAAGTCATTGGGATGGGCCCATCGCATTCAACGCCGCTAACGAATGTACAAATGGGAAGTGGAATGCAGTGCCGCATCCACAAAAGGGGATTGATCAACGGCAAATCCTATATCTTTATTATCTTTACCGTGCCACGTTAGTTGAAAAGTTCGCACTTGGCTTCCGAAAGTTAGACGAAGAGTTCCATTTTTGACAAAAGCACTGACAATGGTTGGAGGGCGTTGCGGTCACGGTGACGTCATTGAAGCGTCTTCGGTGAAGCGTCGCTAGAAGGGGTTACAACCCACCCTTCACCTCCCCCCAATGCGCGGAGAGGTCTATTCAACCAATGACGTTCGATGACGTCATCGAAACCGTACCCGTCAATCCACCGTAATTACTGCCTTTAATGATACTTTCAATCGAAAATGGTAAATTTTCGGGATGCAGCACTTTCTTTGTTAACTCAGGCGTCGGAGAGGTACTTCGTGAACATTACTTACATAATAATTGAATTGAGTTCGCTATAAATGTTAACAAAGCCGATTGTTAAATAATAAAAATAAAAAAAATCCATTCAACAACTAGGCAGAGCCTTTCATGGTACCAAAGCTGCTCAGCGAAAAGTGGCAAGAGCTCCGACAGTACAAAACTTGAAAGGTGTGAGACTGTGGGCAGAGTGCAGTTGTGGGAATTTTCCAGACAAGAGAATCTAGTGAAGATTATGAAGTGAGAAGGTCATTGTTCGCGAAATGGGTGCGTCCGCGTTTGGACACCATATGGATTCACGATTTAGTTAGTTGTTCTAGAAATTTATTTAGAAAATGACGAGTTTGCGGTTGGCGTTTCGCAGACAAAAGAGCTTTTGCCTGAGCCCATGACAGGTTTCAGAGCAGCAGCTAAGGCAGAAAAGTCCTCTGACTGATGGCTGAGATCGCCGATTTCAATGTTGTCGGTCAAATTGCCACAACGGAACACGTACGGCAAAAAAGCATCTGCTCAATTGTTCGACAGTACCATGTAGTCGTCTAAGCATGCCCTTCACGGAAAGTGCTTCGGTTTAGAATCGCTGATGTCTATCAGTGCGGTGCGCCTTCCCGTTCAAAGGAGGTCGTATTTGAGCTGTTTGAGGGTAAAGATCGTATTAATTTGTTGCGGAGGCTTGAAGGGTGCAAGAAAGCGGGAGTCGTGTTCACGGACGTTGAAGGGGTCGTGGCGGTAGCGGGGTGGCCAGTGTTCTAGTGCGCTTGCGTGACAACTCTGCTGAAGGAATCATAACGCGAGCACACAGTAGGAACAATTGAAGGATTTTGCCGTTTTCTCTAGACGTTTTTAACCCTCCGTCCCCTTACTTTTCCCGCTTGCGAGACGTCTTGAAGTCGGAAATGGGCATCGTTCAGTTGTGTCAACCTTCCTCTGTTATTAAATCGCCATGGGAGTGAGCAATGCGTGGCTCGGGAGTGTGGCCTTGGGAGTGCGGTCGTCTGGGAGAGGCTTCCTGAGGCTGGTAGACTAGTTGTGTAGTTATTTAGGACTTGTATTGAGACCGCCCTGACGAGGGGGAAGGTCGCTAAATTTTTTGGCGTGCGGCTGTGAAGCGACTTGAGCTGGCCTTGCATGTTATGACCGCGCAATTTCTTGGGAGCATTCATCGTTCCTTGCACGATTTAAAGCATTCATTATGCGCAGCAGATTAACGATGATCTCACTGGGGTATTTTCCTGCTGCACTTCACCATTGGGTCGAACAAGATTGTCAATTTTCGCCCGCTATATCTAAGTGCTTCTGGACTACGAGATGTGTACGCTGAATCTGGAATTACTGGTAGGAGTATTGGCTGAGTTAAAGGGAAGAGGAGAGCAGCGTGAGAGGGCTTTGAGAGAAGGATTCTCTATGAGTAGCGTTTGAAAGATCGAAGAAAACAGGAACCATTACCTACCTTGTCAAGAGAGGCGGACTTTTGATGGTACTGCCACACAGCACTATTCGCAGCGGGGAGATATGCCCCCGGGATGTCTAGCATGGCCGTCATCGTTGCGCTATCGACGTGCACGACCCCGGCGTCGCTAGTGCCGTCCTCTCGCTTTCAGGAGAGAGAGCGTTTAGCTTGGAGAGGGCAATACGAATGAGAGTTGCATCGAATGCGAAATGCCAACGGGCAAGAAAGGTTCAACGTCCCATTCGTTTGGGTGGCATGGCCGTTTCTTCACGGTTTTTCCTTCATACCGACACCACTAACCAATTGGCACAACGCTCTCGTTTGTCCGTGTCTGAGTCTCTAACCGTTGCAGCAAAGAGAAATGTTGATGAAGGGTAGCATCGATGGAGGGTCGCTCAATGCGTAATTTAACAGGCACGAGGGGTATCCATTCACTCGTGTTCTAGGCCATTTCTAGGTTTCTTGTTGTCCTTTGGCTGCATCAGCTGACCAACTCTAATGTAATGTTCCGGGAGTGGGCTGCCTTAGTCATTGATAAAATCCGTTTTCAAGTATTTCAAACAAGTTTGAGAAAATGCACAAAGCCACGCTGAATTATTTGAACCTCTGCTCTTTTTGTGATCTCTTATGAACAATTCTACGGGCAATGTGAAAGAGCCAATTTTTGGCAACCAAAGCAATTGATGCTGTATTAAAACGTGGACGACGCTATCACGAGAAATATGACGAGAAAAGCTTTCCCGGTCACGGATATTACAACGAGACACGCTGTGCAGTTTATAATGAAAAATGAAAAGCTTCAATGAAGTTTAGAGTGGAGAGCTGATGATTTCTTTTTTCCCACGCCGAAAATTCTATGTCCGCAGTTTGAAAACTAACCCAGTGAGCTGTTGAAGTTGCCGCTGCCTGACGGACATGAATAGAATCTTTCAACATAGAACGTTTATACGTACAAACATGTCTAGTAAACAAGGGGGCACATCAGCGGTGGTATTGTGGATGCTAATTGACTAACTTGTCAAGCAGAACGATCAGTCCGTATTATTTCTGTCTATCCCAACACATGGCCTTTCATAACCATGATGAGATCCATGGCGCAGCCAAAACGCTTAGCAATTCGCAGTGCATGGCCGCGGATGTCGAAGATCCACCAGCATGATAGTAGAAATACAATTTTGGGAAAAAAAACAAACGAATTTCTAACCAGATTATTACGACCGCTTCGAGACGGGTGTGGCTTGCACATTGCGTTGACTCGTGCTAGGTAGAAATGAAGCAGAAATTCTCCGCTCTGTCCGTATCACCAAATTGAAATCAAGGACTACAAACGACTTGCTTTTCCTATCTTGAAAAATAGATATTGACACGCAAAAGCTGGCATGTAAGGAGAAGCAGTGGTCCGAGTAATTTCCTAGGGTTGGTTAAAAGTGTACAAAAGAGCCTGAGAATGATAGAAAGAGAATCAGCACAAGACAGAAGATTATCGCGTAGGACTAAACTCCAGACATCATTTTACTTATGAACATTGAAAGGGGCAACATAGTAGCCAGGCTAACTTCTGCCCTTCATGAATAATAAAACGATGCTAAATCGGTTTTCAGTGAATCTCCAGATTAGGCTGGCTGCCGAACCATGAACGATCGTAACTTTACATAGTCATCGCCCGCCACAACTCATTCCCACAGCACACAGATGAGATTCACCGGTTCAACGTTTCAGCTGCCTCAATGTTGCTTTCACTTTCAGGTTACTTTAAAATGAATAGTTCGAATTTTTTTTTTTGATCATTAGCAAGTTGTGGTTACTTGGTGCGATCTCATACCTTGACCGGGTTTTGTGATAAAGCAGACACAGCCGTGATCCAGGAAAGGAAAACCCTGATAAAATTCCTGAGAATTGATACTTCAAGCTAAAGTTGGTTTTTGAAAAACAATCTTTAGGCTTGAAGAAATTTTCACACGAACAGACTCTTTTATGCGAGCGCTAAGTCATTCAACAACGATCTTTGACCGAATATAAGCAAGGCAACGAGCCGATAATTCTATACCTCTAATCGGAGTCATCTCACGTGTAACAGCGATAGAATAGGTGTCAGCCGAAGAGATACTAGAATATTCAATCATTGTCGTCGGAGGAGGAAGTCACAGACGATGAACGGCCGAAGCGGGACTAGATAAGGCTGTGGCCGTTGCGGCTAGCTGCAATGCAAAGGGGGTGGGATGTAGGTTGGAATGTAGCTGCACCGTGTTGAGCACGAGCAGCTGATGCTTTGAGCGGGTGTGGGCGGAAGTCTGTCTATAAACATTTCAAGCCGTTGTTTCCTTGCTTTGGCTTCCTTCCATTTCATAAACGGGAGTGAGTTGTGTGCAAAAAGTCGCCACAGCACATATTGTTGAGTTTGTTTTCCGATTTCCAGGTGATCTCAGCACGATCAGCAGCAACCGAAACTCCATTTTCGTTCTGAAAGCGGTGGGCTAAAAGATTTCTTTCGAAGGTCTTAAAGTCTTAAGGTCATGTAGCGGTTCTTGAGCGCCCTTCGTGGAAGTGGAGCCCTCTTCTTGTTCGCCTTTCAGTGACTCTTCGGAGGCACTGGCCATGCTTTTTGAATGAACAGGGGGTTTACAGATGCTTTATTATTCTAGGCCTTATAGCTGGCAAAATCTTGGTCTTGTCCTGATCACAGCTGGGGCCGCGTCGATCGACTCGGTAGAGATTTTGTCCAAGAAGGTCTTATCCCAAAGAAAGTCTTGTCCAGCGGATTTTGTTAGGAAGAAGGTCTCGCAGCACACACTGCTCTTCTAGGCCCATACTTCGCTTTTATGCCGTAAACGTTGGCGGAGGCACAGAAACATGTAACCATACCCTGAAGATAAAGCGTTCTCAAGCGTAATAATGTAAGCATAGCTAAGATCTGCCAAAAAGGATAAAAGGACGAAGAATTTGCCCTTGATCAATCTCTTTTTGGGATGCGGCACGCATTCTACTTCCATTTGCACATTCGTAGTGGCGTTTGACTGCGATGTGGCCTATACAATTACTTGCGGGGGCCAGCCGATGTTCAAGTCAGTCAGATCTTATCCTCCCAGACAAGCCTGGTACCAATTAACCGACCCCGGAGGGATGGAAGGCTTGGTTGGCCCGGGCGACTCACGACCCAGGATTTGATCCCCGGACCGCTTCGCGTGTATATACGCCTCCTCCAACAAGCCTGGTACCAATTAACCGACCCCGGAGGGATGGAAGGCTTGGTTGGCCCGGGCGACTCACGACCCAGGATTTGATCCCCGGACCGCTTGCGTGGTAAGCGCGCCACATGCCACAACACCACTTTCGCCCAAGATCTGCCAAAGAAACTGGTAAGACTAAAAGGCGGATGACTAGTCGCTAAAGTAAAGGAAGGAAGCTTCTAATCATATTTAGCGCGTTCAGCAACAGGTCAGAATAAGTCGGTCGTTTTTGTTTTTCACATGCACAGCACCACACGAACACAGAAGGCCAAACGGCCTACATATATTAGGTTGGCAAGAAAGTCCTGCGACACTTTTTCTGAAATTTTCTTCTTTTCTGAACAATCTATAGGTAACATTTATGACTAACAAATGGTAGAGCACTCTCGGGGCTTCAATCCATGAGGTGAATATAAGTGCTGCAGTAAGTAGTCATCCGAGAAAATTTGAAAAACCCCGACCACTAGTAAATCCACACTCCGAGTCACTGTCTAATACAGGTGTCTAAATAACTATGGATTCGTGTCGAAGACCAACACTATCTGCAATAGTTACAACAGACATGTCGTTCACCGCTACAACGTCTTTCACCCTTACCAGCGCTTCCGATCTTTTGATGTTTTTATAAGAGGCACGCAGCGTCCCTACACTCTACTACGGGTAGGGCTCTTACAGAGGCTTCTACTACATATCCTTCGATATGGGCACCATTGTGTAGGTAGAGGCCTAGGCTGTGGAATACCAGAAGCTGGCCGAGGCAGCTTGCCAACAGCCCTCGTACCGCGTCAATATTCATTTCTTTCATGACATTGCGAATCACCATGATCCGAAATAAGCTCGGTAAGAAATTCTGGAGTTGTGGCAAGATTTCTTACCTCTCTTAGCGTAATCCCCTGGTCGAGCTGTAAATGAGTGCCACCTATTCTAGACATTACATCACCATCTTGATGACGAAATAATTAGACGATCAACTCCAACTCGGAAGTGAGGTCGCCTCCTTTCTTGACCCGGTCTCCGCTGGGTTTTGGAAAAGGTGCATCAGGAAATTTTCTGAGAGTTGAAGACAAGTGGTAGACACTCATGATAGAATATGACCGGTCAGGAGTTGTAAACAAAAAAGATAGAATTGAAATCAAAAAATTGAAAAACTGTCGCAGGACTTTCTTGCCAACCTAATACATACACAGACTTCTTCAGAAGCTTGTAAGCTAGTCGCTAGCCGACGCTGCTAGCCATCGCACTCTAGTAATCGGTAGGACGCTTTTATACGGTGCACGATACAATCGACACCGTACACTATATTTACATTCACAGTATTCGCGGATTCACACAGTTTGACGGCCCTTCGGACCAGGGTGAATATCGATCGTGGAAATTCTCAACGGGGGGTTGTATTTGTCAGAGTGGGTCATGGAGGGGTCGTAGTAGAGGTCTCGTAAGCGGCATCAGGGTGCAGATAGGAGGACGGTATAGCGCAGCAGAAAAACGAGGAAATAAGAGAGAACGTGTTATAAAATATTCAGGTTGCAGGTTCATTCGCTCCACTCCTCTATGTATATGAGAAGGATGTATTTGAAAGCAGCGCAAAGAATGAAAATGTATCTCCGCAAGGAATGGGCCGCATGTGCACACGTGCTGCAAAGGCAACTCCTCCATCTACCGTCTCTCCCTGGCCACTGATACCGCGTTAAGAATGACTTTGTTGTTGGACGTTGTCGCAAAAAGGACAGTAGTGAAGGAAAAGTAAATCAAAGGAATCCTTCTCGGGAAATTCTTTCTTTTCCTAGCTGAATATGTCAGCTCGATCAGAGGAAACGTACAAAGTTTCACGCACAAAGATTCAGTCTCCGAAGAGAAATAGACTTGCTAAAACCACACCCTATGGGCAATCGAAAGTAAGTGGCGCGGAGCCAAAGGCAGGGCATGACGGGAGGTCCGTCCTGGGCGGCTACGTATCAGGCGACGCAATAAATGAATCGGATCAAAGCGTGCGATTTTGGAGAGTAGGGACAAATCGATCAATAGAATAGGATGCAGCATAAGTGTGAGATAGTGATGCAGTGCGTCAAAAGTTCCGAAAGAGCCTCTATTGAGAGCAACTCGAAAAAAAAGTGGAAGCATTTGCCGTCAGCATTTGTGACAGATGTCCGGGTACTTTGAACGCATAGCAGCTCTTCCGGTTTTTCGAATTTTTTTAACCAAAACAAGTGTTTCAAAACCGCCCTTTTCGTTCGTATCGCAAGCGATAGGCCCCAATCCACTGATTTATGGATGGAATAGAATCACGATTTTCCGAGAAAATTCCTTTAAGCTGCTCCTTAGGTTGAAGGAGTTACGAAATGTGCTCATTACAATACAAATTCTGTCAAAAGGTCATCATCATGTAACATCTTCCAAGTGATTCTGCAGTTTTGAGTGCAGGTCCGATGCATGGCCTTCAAAAATAAAAATTCGAACAATCACGATTGTCCCTTTTCTTATCGCTTACGTTGGGAGGATGTATTCTAGTCACATTTAGAGAGTGGCCAACGAATCGATTTGCAATGGTGAAGAAGAAGGCCGCTTTTTAGGTGACCGAAATTCGTCTCATATACTACAACTGGACGCAAATATCTCCTCAGCTAAAAAATGTGGAAGAAATGTAAACAGGCTAATAGAAAGAGCGAACCTTCCGCTTTTCAGAATCGTCCTCCCTGTTTCAAGATCTCACGAAATTAGAGGTATTGCGTTTTAATTGGCAAAAACTCGCATGAAAATCTCAGCCCCTACGACGCTGACTCGACAAAATCTGGAAGACCCTTTCCCTCCGAGTTTAAGGCTTTTAGTGCAATTTCAATACTGCATGATGGTAGCAAAGCTAGCTCTATCTAGCCCTACCATATACTGCTACAAAGGTCGTGAAATGGGAGAATGGAACCTTTTCATCGAAGGTGTAGATTCCGATGGTTTCAAGCGGGATTCCAGCAGATCTGACCCAGGGATCAACCGCGCCGCAGCTGCCGGTGAATCGACCCTTTATCTATATACTCGGCCTTTCCATGCTCGCATGAAATGCTGCCATTTCTGTATTCATTTTTTGATGTTGTCATTGTTACCGTTTATTCGATTCGGTCATCTTATCGTAACGATCGCACAGGACTTCCTTCGTCTTCCCAAGCTAACCAAACTGCCATTCTTCCTATGCCACCTAATGGTCCCTTAAAACTTGGCTGGCTTGGCTGGACGGCTTACGATCCAGGATTTGTTCCCCCGACTGGGCGCGTATAACTAAAGTAAGTATTTTTCCTGTATGTGCACGATTCTTACCGTCATTCCTTCACGCTGTCGCGTGATATGATGAATATTATCGGAACGTTTCCATTACAAACCAAATTAGGGGGCGTATCAAGACCCCGATTCTAGGGGAGAGTCGTATTGCGGCGACCACGTCCTCCGCACGATTTTCGTCCTGCTTCGCGCTTAAATCCTCTTTTATTGAAAGTGACGTGATTTCTCACCAAAAATGAAGGAGAAAGGTGAAGTATCATCCTACTATATATTGGGTTGTCTCATAATTACTGTCGCATTCCTATTCAATTTCGAATTCCTTCCGTCTAAAACCGTTTCATTGCGAAATACGTTAGTATGTTGAAGTATGCTTGGAGTGAATTTACAGCGTAATTCCGGAAGCACAATCCCTTAACGGGTTAATCAACTAGTAATAAAAATAGGTCAGTGACTGCAATCAATGATTATGCTTTACGATCCTCAAATGAACTCTGTAGCAAGGAGGACAACAGAGAAGATCAGCGCTGTGTTTGTCTCAGTCTCTGTTACTGATAGGGTATTGAGCTGGTGAACCAATCGCAACGGCAAAGACGAGCTATGAACTTCAACCTCATACTGGGCCTGCGGTCATTTTTGATGAGCGCCCCTTGCACACTAAATTGGGAGTGCCTCCGCACGTTGCTACCATGGTATTGTAGCAGATACCTGAGCGCAGCCGAAGCACCAGCACTGGCCATCAGTATGGCAAAGATGCTGCAGAGTGAAGTTTTGATGGAATCCTTATGGTCCGGCCGACCATGAGCGGGAGCACGCCTGATCACCTGTGGAAAACCAATTCTTGGATGGCAAAAGCAGAGTCTTCCTTAATCGGTCACCGGTGGAAATGAGTCAAGAGTCCACTGCGACAACAACATGCGGCACGCTCATGGGTGCCTAGCAGCCAGGAAGCACCAGCTCAACCAAATCACGAACTCCGTTTTCTGAGAATATCGATCTCGTTTTATTGGATTCGCTAGGTGGCCTGGTTTGGGAACCACTTCAATGTATGAAGACAAGCATTGCTGAAGTCAGCGCGGAATAGCCCTCTTGGCTGGCTTTGGGGTTGCGAGAGAATCGTCAGAAACCTCTCAGATCCTCCTTCCTCCGAATGTACACCAGACCTCACATTGCAATGCCAACTCACCACGTTCTGAGGGGGGAGATACAGCAGTTCCGATACTCATTCCAATAGCTTGGCGTCGCTTCTTCGGACTATCGCATCCCCTGCGCTTTGATAAGCATATGCAGAGAAAGGGTAAAGATGCTGGTCCTCCCCAAAAGAACGATTCTCCATATCTGCGACGCAGTTTCCTTCATTTTGGCTGGAAGCTGGTGCGAATCGCCTAGTACTGCCGTGTCAGTGCCAGTTGTATGTTGGTTATCTAATTAGTCAGTTCTTTCCGAGTAGATAAAACTTGAATAAACAATATGTCGAGATTGTCGACAGTTAATTATGAGACAACCATATATGCGGCTTAGCGTGTGTCTGTTGGTGTGTGTTTGACCGGAACTTCATAGCTCACAGGAACCATAGCGCAGTGGTTCTTACATATGTTATAGGGGGAGGGATGGGGACACAAGTGGTATACGATAGGAGCTGATAACGACTGATAATAGCTGATAAGAGGGGCTAAAAAGCGAGCATCGCCAATTTCGTTTTGTCGTTCATATTGGTAAAAGAGCGTCTATACTTACAAGTCTTGTGAGGAGCAGCCCCGGGACATTGGTGGTACTTGATTGGAAGCGATAGCAACTGATAATGGCTGATAAGATGCGCTAGTACACTATGACTGCTCGGATCAATCTGTTTCTGCTATGGTTCTCGCATTTTACTTCAATCAAAAATTGTTGCGGCATTTTGAAAGTGGTTTTATAGGGGGTGGGGAGAGCAAAAGAACCAAACAAAACAAACAGAAAACAATAGAAGGCTTCTGCTCATGGTGCACTTTTGCGTCTTTTCGTCGCTAGATTGCATTCATTCACGGAAGTTTTTCAGCAAAATATTCCTTAAATTTCTCTCTCTCTTAGTAGTCGCAAGCCCACATTCACTGCCACCCCCTCTTCAGAACATGCCGTCATCTGCCATCATCGTCGGGAGGCCTAACGGCTCGAGCATGGAGCTCTTGGACAGTTTCTTGAATCGGTCCACTGTCAGACAGTTTCTTGATACCTCAGCAATGACTTCGTAAACCTCCTCCGCTTTTCCGAAATCTTCGTAATGGTACACGACCCGTCGAGGACCTCGACGGGTCGTGTACCATTACGAGATCTCGACCAGTGCACCATGTTTCCGAGGAGATTTTTTGATTCCGTCTACATAGAAGACCTCTGTAAGGTTTTCAATGTTCAAAATGGGAGCATTCGTTTCGAATTTGCAAATGTGATTCAATTCACTTCAATGTGAAGACATTTATTTATTTTATTGATTTATTTGTGCGTGCAGCTGACGCTCCTACAAAGAAAGTAACAATAGAAAACACTGTGGTTAGTCAATGAGGACGTATCCTCTCTTTTATCAGAACTGTTAAACTACGTATTGAAAGGACTTCCTGTACCCTATTCCTTTTCTGTATTCAAAAGGATAGCACCGCACGCGGAAAAATTAGCACTGCTGGCTCGCTAACGAGGAACCAAGGAAAAACCTCTCAGAATAGGGTGTACTTCGAGTGAAATCCAGATATCTACCTGCACCATGGCGGCAATGGTGCCCATAGCACTACGAGGTAAGCAAACCAGCCCTTTTGGCGTTTCGGCTGGGACCGTAATGCCGAATGTTGGGGAGGGGATGGGGTCCCAACGGTCGACGGTTTACTTCAAGCAACAGTCCGGGGAGGGTTTCAACTAATCCAAAAGAGGTGTGGAAGCATGCCCTAGCCCAAGCGAAGTCGCAAGGAACTGTCACTGAAGTAAAACTCACGCTCTGAAATGCGTGAGAAGGGCTGAAGTTCGTCGAAAAGGGCGCGATCACCGAGCCTCGGTTGACCCGCCTCTTTGGTGCTGTGAAGGAGCGCTTGCTCGAATAGCGGTCGTTGCGGGACCGCCGCGTCTGTATCAGGTCGATTCCATGAGAGCGCAACTTAAGCGCTTCACTTTTCGAATTGCTGGCAAATAGTTATGTATTTGCAGCATGCATGGCCTATTTGCCAGCAGAGCAATTGGGAAAGCGCGATGTACTAGCGCAGTTTCGGACAACTCGTCCAACGCACGTCTCCTAAACGGCAGGGGAGTCCCTGTCTAAGCCCCTGCCCGACCGTTTTTTTTCTACTTTTCTCTTTCTCCATTTGACCAACTTCTCACATGCAGACTTGATCACTATAGGTGCGTCCTTACCCACGAATTCGTTCCTGGATTGTTGCTTTCAACTCGGTTGGTACGATAGGAGAGTACAGACGCATTTGGTGCAGCTGGCCCAGCAGCTCCGCCAGAAGGGCTGGTTTGCTCACCTCAGGACTAAGCCTTGGAGAGGGGACGGACCCGTCCTCTCTTAAAGCTTAGTTCTGAGGTTAGCACCAAATTGTGGCAGTTCTAAGGACCGAGTTGAAGTAGTCCGTCCACCGTCTGGGACTCCATCCCCTCCCCAACATTCAGCATACGGTCCCAGCCGAAGCGCCAAAAGGGCTGGTTTGCTCACGTCTAGCACTACTATAGGTGCAATGGGAAGCCTGCCTGAACTTCGGGACACGAGTATACCGACACCCTTTGGAACAGGTAAGTCAGGTAAGGACCAGATGTCACTCATGGATTCCAGCAGAAAGACATTACTTCCAAAGACTTGTAAGTAGAAATGGGTCACAGAAAAGTTTTCTGAGGTGTATCCTTTTCACACAATGTCTTCTTTTCATTGCCCTCCCCCCGTATAGATATAAATGAACAGCGGACGCCAGCTGATGTACAAAGCAGGTTTCATTCTCTCGCGGAAGCTTAGTACAAGGAACCCTAGTGCGATGGAGGAGTTGAGTTGCCTGAAGTTTGCCTTCCGAGCCAGAATTTGATCCCAGGATCGCGTGCTGGCTGAACAGCGCCCGTTGCAACCAGCTGATCACATCCGTCCCTCAACCAAAAGATAATGCCACAGATGTTCAGAATGATGTTGTACCGCTATTCTTGGAAACTTGTTGATTCTTTTTCCTAAGCACTCCGATGGCCACGATAAGATAATGCGACTTGTCCCATCTTCAAGGTGATGCCGATCATCGACTTTCAAGGTCCAAATTACGCATAAGCGTCCTAGGAAGGCGATGCACAGCATACGTCGATGTGACGCTGGGTGCGAGAAGTTTCGGTAACGATATTCATCCCTATTTTTGGTATCTGCTCTTCGGTACGTGCAAGTATCCTATGTCTTGGACTAGAGTGCACTGCATTTTTTCGAGGAAATGTGTCGCAAGGTGTCAGGGTTTTTTACACGTTGACGGCATCGCGTGTTTTCGCATTTTGCATTGCGTGGGACAGGAGCGATTTTGCGAACGCGCCCTCTTCACCTTACTTCCGCTTATTTCCTGTGTAAAATGCCCAACAACTTCAACCTCTCAGAGATATTTCGGCAAGGATGAACTCGTAGTGGTAACCTATACAAATTGCAATAGAATTTGATTTGGAACAACACATATGACTACGAAAAACAAAAAACGTCCACTTTCGCTACGAATGAAGTAACAAGCATATATAGGGGCGGTCAAAAAAAGAGACACTTTGCCTATGGCGCACATCACCAAACTTTTTGTCGCAGTGGGTGCGCATGTTGATGAAAGTTGTACGACAAAATATCCCTTACACGTCCCCCCATAAGCGGAAGCAGGCCCTCCTCTACTGTCCTCGCCGTCCTCAAAGTATGACGTCATCTTCCATCATGGTTGAGCTCAAAAGCCTACCGCAATCGTTCCAATCTGAAGCTGCCACGAATGTACTTCAATCGTTTCCCTAACAGATTGCCTCCTAGGCATAGTAGCTCGATATATGCAAAACCTATCCCAACCAGCGCTCCAAACAACGTCGTAATGGTCCATGATCCGATGACGACCAGTTGAGCTCAAACCGCGCATAAGGTTCCCATGGCAAATTCCTGTGATGTCTTTGGTGCAGAGAGCTGTTATAAGGTTTATCGATAGGTTGGGATGTGCTCTAAAATATTAATTTGATATCAGTCTGTTTGAGATTAGCAAAGTGTGATTGGTGCTGTCTGGAACATGGAGGTCTTTTTTTGGCCACCCTTGCATACCTTAGTTTTTCCATTAAGTACAATTATAAGCTCACAGAGTTTGGTACTAACTTCTTCTACAATCATTTATTGGAATGTTTACGACAGTGTAAGGAAAACTAGGAAAAAAGGAAAAATTCTGAGAAATTAGAAAATCTTTGTTAAGTCAAGCCATATTAGCACGCTCTGGCAGCCATGTAATTTATAGTTATGCTAATGTATTAGAATGAATACAAAATCTGGAGGAGGAGGAGCGCAGTCACGATAAAAGCGAATGACATCGTTGTGACGCGCATGCGCGTCAGCCGTGTTAAGGATGGTATCAGTAGAGCAGGCGGTGACTGTCGTCGGAGTACACGTTCCCACATTGACCTGTGTATCATTTCGAGCCTCGCTCATAAATAAGTAGAACCTTTCTATCACGAGTCGGGATTGAACTGATGCGTTAAAGCCACGAGTCAGGATTAGGCAACCAGCAGGAGTTCCTCCCAGGCTGTGATAGTGAGCTCCCTAAGCACTGAGGGTGCGACACTATCGCGACCCAAAAGTGCGCAGCAATGGCGCTAAGGCCTTGCCCGCCGCGCTGCCCGCGCTGCCAGCGTAATCCACCACGGCATACGTGGTCTCTGCGTGTCTCACGTATGACGTACTATCTCGCGTTCTCCCTCTCCTCGCAGCACTGTGTCTCTCCATCGTACTACGGCCGGCCTCCTAGGGGAAGTTTAGTGTTTCCTATGGTGCTTTTTGCTTTTTCTCCTCACTATTGTTCCTCATTGCACCCACTGACTAATGTTCCTACAAAATAACACATCAACTCAATCCCAACTCGTGCCTTTAATTTGTTTGGAACTTAGGCAAGAATACAATTAGGAACATCAGTGAGAAGAAAAAGCAAAAAGCTCCATGGAGAACACTAAATCAACCTTATGAGGCCGGCCGTGGTTTGACGGAGAGACAGAACGAGCGCTCCGAGGAGAGTGAAAACGCGGGATAAGTCATGCGCTAGAGGGTGCGTAAGGATGGTAGCGCGGCAGCACACAAGACAGGGCCTTAGCTCCGTTCCCTCGCACTTTCGAGTAACAGTGCCGTGCCTCCGAGTACAACTCTTTCTCGCTCTGGAAGGGACGAGCTTTTGGGACCTAATCCCAACTCGTGGCTTTAGAAAAACCTGCTTTTCGTCTACTTTGCATTGTATTTTTTTGGGGTAGGTTCCTCCAGAACCTTTGGAGGAATGTGATTGATGAGAACCTCTTTTACAGAAGTTTCTTCTCGAACGTAGTCTTTGACTCTCTTGATTGAGTGGTCCAGGGAAACGAACAGCTCAACCTGCACGGAAGTTCGGAATTTAATTACTTACGAAAGGTTTTGTTACCAGCTCTTTCTTTTGGATCCATTAGCGCACAGATATGATTTAGAAGCAGCCTCAGCTTTTGTAGCAAGTCACTTTTGGCTGCCAAAAACTCCCTCTGACGCGAAAGACCACGAAAAACAGCTAGTAACGTTCTTTGGCCCTCCTCATAAGAATGATGCAACTCATTCGACATCCACTTGGACAAGGTTGACTTTCACTAGATTGTGGAGGTGCTCGATACTGCCCAAATGAGTTCAGCCTATCAGTGTTGCGACTCACAGCTGATTGCATTCGACTGTGTTCAAAGAAAATTGGGTAAACACTCATCATTTCTTTCTCAGATTATTGCTTTCCTTTAAACGAAATATCGCATGCTGTGAAGGCTCAAGGCCAACATAATGGCATTGTTGACGAGGGTTTTCTATAATAAACGCAGATATTACATATCTACAAAGCGGCCATAGAGGCGAAGTTTACGAAGAGAAGAAAGGTCACTTTAAATCAACGCAGAGGTGGTCAGTGATGTAGGGATGAAGAAAAACCAAGGAAAATAATCTAGAGTCCGAGAAAAGAAACCCCGTTTCCGTCGTTCACTTGCGCGTAGAGTGTCCCATCGTTGTTGCCTTCTTTCACGCTAACGCTGTCCAACAAGGTGAGCAAAGCGGCCCTTTTAGCGTCTCTGCTGGGACTGTATGCCGAATGTTGGGGAGGGGATGGGGTTTCCGGGGTCGACGGACTCTGTCGGTACGGTATAAGTGATGACGAAGTGGTGGAGTTGAGTCCAGCAGCTCCGCCGAAAGGGCTCGTTTGCTTGCCCGCGAACAAGGCCTTGGAGAGTGGTCGGTCTGTCCTCTCTTCTAGGTTTAGCCCTGAGGTAAGCATCAAATTGAGGCGGTCTTGAGGACCGAGTTGAAACAGTCCGTCGACTGTCGGGGACCTCATCCTCCGAACATTCAGCATAGGGCCCCAGCTTAAACGCCAGAAGGGCTGGTTTGCTTACTTCCTGTCCCACATGGTGGTTTACATGCACCACTTTAGCTCTTCATTGTATCGCGCGTACATATGGTGAGCTTTAGCAAATACGGGGAGATTATGGAAAGGTCAATCAGAGCATTTCACGATGCAACTTTAGTGAGTGTTGCATTCTTTAGTGGTGGAACCCATCTTTTTACAAAGCCTACCGTGTCATGTGCGCGGTAGCGTGCGGAGCTAAACTGCTTTAAAGACACTCCTCTCAAAGTAATATGAGTAGAAAAAGGCCAATACATCCATAGGTATCCATTTTTATTATAAACTGGTAAAGAAAATACAATGGATCACCAGTAATAAACTTATTTTCAGGATACCTTGTTGTGATGAGCTTCAATGAACTAGGCAAAATTGTCGTCTGATTACATCAACAACCCTCGTCCCGATAAGCTGTAAAAGTGAACATTTTATCCAGCTCAAGATGATCTGATTCGTAGAATATACCCTGATTTCCGGTAGATGAGCCGGCGCCGGTATCACGTAAACACCACCATGGTGCAGTGCACTTGCGTACATCTAGAGACAACCGCACTTGCCCATAGGTAATCCGATATGGTGATAATACGACATTCCTTTCAAGCGAAGGCGCTTTCTGAGGCCACTTGGCGTCACTTTGTCACGACCCTTGGTTTCACCAAAATCGGTGTAAACTTCTGTACAGGGGTTATTTGGTGCCCTTACTACGAATATAACATTCGTTTTCGGCATTAACGTTGTTCAACACATATTTCTCCTTGGAGGGCGCAGACGAGCAGGAAATGGTCGCCAGCTAGCTTCATCGCCGAGAGTGAATTATATATTCGTAATCAGGACTGCCCTTATACGGAAGTTCACACCAAATTCAGTGAAAACAGGTGTCGTGAATAGGTGACACTGTCGCTAGTTGACGCCACCGCTAAATATGAAAGTAATGCTCGTAATCTGGGCACCGAATTATCTCTATAGGCAAGTTTACGGTATTTCTAAGGTGTGCAAAACTGCATTGCACGAGCGGAGGCATTTTTACGCGACATCGCCGCGGGCTCATCTACCGGAGACTAGGCTAGTTACCGAAATAATATTTCTTGGTCATTTATAATTATTTTTGCGGTCATTACTTTCGATATATGTAAAATCAGTTTCAACGATGTCTTTCGTACTGCTTTCATTACCTCAAAAAGAGAGGTTAAAACAAATTGCTTGTTTCGCATGAGATTAGTATGTGCACAAATGCAAGCAGTAGCCAGAAGTAGAAGGGTACGATGCGTGGCCTTTTGTAGGGTGAATCGCCGCACACTAGGGTTTCAACCTTTTCTTTGCTCTACCTCCGCCAGTGTTTGCTGACATGATGGTGGGTATTGGTTTGGATAGGTGCAATGATACACTACTTGGTTGCTGGCGCCTATTCTCAGAGACCAAAGGGTCCTGTCCTGTTCTCGATGAAATTCTTCGCTTATCTCGCCACTGGTTTACTATTTCGCATCCCCACCTTCATTGTGAATCTGACTCAGTCTTAATCCTTTACTTTACCGGCAATTCATTTATCAATTTTATTCAATTCACTCTTGTGTTCTAGAGTGGAATCCTAGATGTCATCAGCGTACATGACAGAAGGTAAACAAAAACCAGAAAGAGCAAGTAGCTGATGACAAGAGCTTTTGCCATGATTGAATAGGTTCAGATTACTCACTCAAAGAGTGAACTTACACAAGGTACAGTATCTCGATTATCAATGCAAGAGTGCACAAACAAAGCTTCTAGGGACCCTTAAAACTACATTATGGTGATTGTAAAGACGGCGCCGTCCCGACTATTGGCGCCACCTCATTTGTCTACGATAGGTTCTTACCGTATAGATTCTTACCGTACCGTAAAAGTTCCGCAACGTATGGAAGTCGCGTTGCAACATTGAATGTTGGCACATTGACAGGTCGCTCGTGCGAGTTGGTAGAAGCACTGGAGCGAAGAAGAATCGATTTCTGTGCCGTGCAGGAAACGAGGTGGGCCTGCTGTAAGTCGAGGGACATTGGCCGCGGCTTCGAAGTCGTTCTCTGTGGCAGTCCCAGGACAACCAGCGGTGTCGGTGTAGTCGTCTCTGAACGTTTCCGCGATTCTATTGCGAATGTCGAACGTTACGATGACCGCTTGATGAAGATCGTTGTTGCTATGAAGCAGCGTCGATACCACATCTTTTCTGCGTACGCTCCACAGACTAGCTGCTCCGATCGAGCCAAGGACGAGTTCTGGGCCCTGTTAGATGACAAAACAGCTGAGGTACCATCGGAGGACGCTATCACTGTCGCAGGTGACCTTAATGGATACGTTGGATCTGCGAAAGATGGTTATAGTTGTCATGGTGCGTTTGGTTATGGGTCACGAAACGCCGATGGTGAGCGAATTCTTGAATATGCAAGCTCTCACAATCTCACCATCGTGAACACAAACTATCGTAAGCGTGACTCAAACCTCATCACGTTCTACAGCGGTAATACCAGAACTCAGATTGACTTCGTTCTTGTCACGCAACGTGATCGTGGGCTAGTGACGGACGCGAAGACAGTGCCGTACGAGACAGTCGCTACGCAACATCGACCACTGATTTGCACATTAAAGATTGCCCCTCCAAAGACCATGAAAGCCGAACGGTGTGGGCCTGCAAGGATCAAGTGGTGGCGGTTGAAAGGAAAGGAATGCGCTCTGTTCAGTCGCATTCAGCTACCGCCAGTAACGACTGTCGACGAAACATGGAAATATGCCACAGAAGCGATAGTCCGTGTTGCTCGCTCCGAGCTTGGCATTACAAAGCCTGGGCGGCGGAAGATTGACAAGCAGACATGGCTGTGGACCGACAATGTCAGAGAAAAAGTACGGGAGAAGAAAAGGCTCTACCAAGTGTTCCTCGGTGACAAGTCAAGCGATAACTGAAACAACTATCAGAGCGCGAAGAAGGCAGCAAAGAAAGCTGTGGCTGTTGCTAGAGCAGTTCATCTCGATGGCGTCAGCGAGAAGCTCGAAACGCGCGACAGCGAACGCTATATTTACAGACTAGCCAAGGCTCGCCATCGCCAGACCGAAGATATCGAGAAGTTCTTTGCCATCAATGACGAGAACGGGCGACTCGTAATGGACCGCAAGAGGGCTGTGAAGCGGTGGCACGACTACTTCGAGAAATTCTCGACAGTGGAATTCTCACACCAGCCAGTACCTTCTGCTGCTCCGGTCCACGGCCCTGTCTCGAAGATAACTGTGAGCGAAACAGGGGCGGCTTTGAAGAAGATGAAGACAAGTAAAGCAACAGGTCACGACGACTTGGCGGCCGATCTGTGGAAGTCACAGTGCTGGAATCCAGCAGAGTGGCTGACGAACTTCTTCAACCAAGTCGTCGCAGAAAAGAAAGTGCCGGAGAGTTGGCAACAGAGTACGACGATCCCGATTTGGAAGAAAAAGGGGAGTCCCGCAGATTGCTCGAGCTGCCGACCAATTTGTCTGCTCTCCCACAGCATGAAGGTATTCGAACGAATTGTAGATCGCCGTATTCGTGACATAGTCCAGCTTACCATGAACCAATGCGGCTTCGTGACTGGCTGCGGCACCATTGATGCCATACACGCCGCTCGTCTTCTGCTAGAAAAGCACCGTGAAAAACAGAAGCCGGTGCATTTTGCCTTTCTAGACTTGGAAAAGGCTTTTGTTTTCCACGTGAAGTAATATGGTACGCCTTACGACAACATGGCGTCCCGGAAGAGCTTATCGAGTGGGTTTGCATGATTTACTCAAGCCCAAGGAGCCGATTGCAAACGTCAGCTGGCATTTCGACGGAATTCCCCATCTCTGTTGGGGTACATCAGGGCTCTGCGCTTTCCCCTCTTCTTTTTGTTGTCGTCATGGATGCCATCACAAGAGATCTTCAGATACCGGCTCCATGGACGCTTCTCTATGCTGATGACGTGATGCTCCACTACAAAGACAAAAACTTACTCGAACAACAAGCTCAAGCATGGTGCGATCGCCTAGCGATGTTCGGACACAGGTTGAACGTTAGGAAGACTGAGTGCCTGACAAGCGATACGAGCGAGTGCGGTTCTATCAAAATAAGTGGAATAGAGCTGACACGTGCAACGAAATTCAAGTACCTTGGAACAGCAATTGCGTCTGATGGAAATATGAGTATTGAGGTGAACTCGCGTGTGAGCGCGGCTTGGTCCAAGTGGCGTTCCATGACGGGAGTTCTCTGACGAGAAAATCCCAGAACGCCTAAAATCGAAGATCTATAGGACAGTCATAAGACCCGTGGCATTGTACGGCGCTGAGTGCTGGCCAGCGACCAAAGACACTGAAACTCGCCTCGGTGCAATTGAGACCAAGATGCTGCGCTGGACGGCTGGTTTCACGCGATTAGATCGCGTCCGGAACGATGTCATACGAGAACGCTTTGGTGTAGCTCCCATTGCTGCCAAAATGCGCGAAGCTCGGCTTCGTTGGTTTGGGCACGTTCTTCGCGGAAATGATGACAGTGTTCGCAAGACCGGCCTCAACACAGAAGTGCACGGAAAGCGGCCCAAGGGGCGCCCGAAACAGCGCTGGCTCGATAGGTTTCACGCAGACTTGAAGTTGGTTAACATTCACCCTGATCAAGCATTTAATCGGGAAAAGTGGCGACAGCACATCAGAAAAGCGGACCCCGCCAACAAGCGGGAGAAACGCTGAAGAATAAGAAGAAGAAGATTCTTACCGTATTTGTTGCTGAAACGTATAAATAGCGAATTGGAAGGGCCACAGTTATTGGGCTGAACGATCAGCGCAATCAGATTGTAAAGGCTCCTACCAGGTTCGTCCGCTAGCAGCAATAATCCAACCTATTTGAATGAATACGAATGAATCGTCAACAAGCCGCTAAGCACAGAAGTGCTTCTTTTCGGGAGCGATGCTTCAGAGGCCTACGTCATGCTCTTGTGCATCCGCATCGTCAGCACTTTCGGAAACACCAACGGATTCAATCTTTCCAAGTAAATTATGAATCGTCCAGCTCCCGATTGTTTTTCGCGCCTTGATTGCAAAGTGAGAGCTCTACAGGAGTATGCCTATTTATGTCCAAACAGTCCAGTCTTGCCCTCATCTGTGAATTTTGCATTGATGCGTACGGCCCAATCGTCTTTAACCGAGATAGTAGAGTGCTAGGACTGTTATGCTGGATAGGCAGAGAAACTAATGATGGGCTGCAGGAAAGGAAAACTGATACAGGTTAAAAAGAAGTTTCGGTAATCGGTGCCATGGTTGCAGTGATGTTCACAGAATGCGAGTTCACTGACTATTCAGAGCTAAGACGTGCTAATTAGAACGGTGCATAACAAATGACTTTAAAACACCGCCATCAGTTAGGCCGATGTGAGACTTTGCAAATCGCGCGATTGCTAGCGTCTGCGGTCGCGTCGCGGCCTGTGGATCACTCAATTGGCTGGCACCGCAACGCGACCGCAGACGCTAGTGAATCGCTAGTAGCGAATCGCGGGATTCGCAGAGTCTGACATAGGCCTTACAATGCACCAAATCGGTAGCCATAAGCATTCGGGTTATCTAATCAAGTACTATTCCGTACCTGTGCTTCATGCTAGTGATCACTGGGCTGGATGGTACGGTTTCGAAGGCAAAGTTTGGACTCAGACCTTAGTGAGCTTCTACTGTGGCTAGGCCTGGGTACGCAAGTGCAGAGGTCCCTTCGCTTCCCTATTTCAAAAAGCGTTACTTAGACGCTAGCCGCTAAGAGCTTTGGCACTCTCTACCAGTGAGACACGCGGGTAATGGACAGTGGTAATTTGAAATCATAGAAATGCTTTTGGTCCTCAGAGTATTGAGTACAAATTTATTTTTGTGGATAATGAGCACATATAAAAAAGGTAAAACTCACGCCGCCTCGAATTTCGCCTCCTTCTATGGTATATACCTGCTTCGATGTAGATAACTCTTTGAGGCTCTCCAGATACCCCGTATCTTTGTCAATAGCCACGAATGACTCTACATTTCCACTCACTTCATTCTAAAGCACATCTGTTAAGGAATCTATGTCGATATATCCTTCTATTATATAAAGCGCTAACTTTGTGTGTCGGTTTGTGTATCTGTATGTGTGTGTGTCGTGCGTGGTGTGTGTGTGCGTGTGTATGTATGTGTGTCCGTCCGCAAAATGAAGTGAGTGAGAGAAGCTCATGGGATAAACAACCGATAACAGATGGGTAGCTTACAGGATTTGAGATATCAATGTTTTGTAGCAGGATAGTTGTGATTAACACTCTTAGGGGCTATATAAAACACCTGCTTAGCACACTTCCGTTCATTCCACATGGTGCTGCAGTGGCAGCTGGGGGCAGTGGAGAGAGGAAGGGAGGATGAGGGAAGGGAAGCGAAAAATCTACCGTCATATCATGATTGTGTCCCTTCTACTGTATGAAACACCATTGTGTTGCATACGGTCACTTCCAGGAGGTGTTGGTGTCACAGAGGAAGGGACCATAGCGGGGATAGAAAGCTTGCGCGAGGAAAGAAGGCCCGGCGGTTGACGCGGGGACTAATCTGGTATATTAGTATATGTATCCTACTTACTATAAAGCGCTTCGTCTGTCGTGTGTCGTGTGTCGTTCTGTATGTCTGTCACGAAATTCCCTAGCTCCTCGGGATCCACCTGGAGGGACCGGTTCAAGTGTTGGATGGGTAGACAGGGTCTCACGTAATACAAAACACACATCAGCTAAGCGGAGCGCCGCCCACAGATGGCGTGGCGTGCGTCGAAATGAATTGTACCGAAGACCAAGATTTCGATTTCAGTGACAAAACGACCTCGAAACTGGGCCAAAAAGTGGGTTAAGGTGTGCATTGGTGAGTCACATCGAATTAGGGAGACACACCCCCTGTGGGCTCTCTAAAAAAGCAGTGCTTTATGAAAAATTTCATAACTCGGTTTGGGGGAAACCTACAGAGCAGAAAACAATTTGGTGTAAAGGAGCAATGTCTAAGGTGTTTCCTGCATACATGACGTAGGCGGAGGCCCGCCCAGAATGGGCGGGGCGCGCTCTGAAGTGTACAGCATTTTCCACAAGCTCTCATAATTCGGGTCGGGAAGTCTTAGGGAGCCGGAAAAAGGTGGATAGAGGTGTATTGAGGAGTGGAGGCAAGCTGTCAATGGTGGGCGGGGCTTGACCAAAGTGGGCGGAGTTTGCGACGGAAGTTCATAACTCGGCTCCATGAAGCTCCGGAGGCTGGGGAAAAGGTGAATGGAGGTGGGTGAAGGAGTGGAGCCCAGCTTTCATCGGTGGGCGGGGCTTGACTAAAGTGGGCGGAGTTTGCGACGGAAATTCATGGCTTGGCTCCAAGAAGTCCCGGAGGCACGGAAAAGGTGGGTAGAGGTGAGCGGAGGAGTGGAACTTAAATACCATTAGGGGGCGGAGCATGGCCAAATTGGGCGGAGTTACCTCGGAAAATTCATAACTTGGTTCCAAGAAGTCCTGGAGAACGGGAAAAAAGTGGATGAAGGTCAGCAAAGAAAGAGAAGTTAACTGCTACGGTTTGGTGGAGCGTGCGCTAATATGGGCGGAGTTTGCGCCGAAATTGTAATTCGGCTCCAAGAAGTCCCGGAGGCAGGGAAAAAGGTGGATGGAGGTGGGTGGAGGAGTGGAGCCCAGCTATCACCAGTGGGCGGGGTTTGACCAAAGTGGGCGGAGTTCGCGACGAAAGTTCATTACTCGGCTGCAAGAAGTTCTAGAGATAGGGAAAACGGGATTCGAGGTTGGCGAGGGAAAAGTGATTAGCTGCTTCCAAGAGGTCCCAGAGACCGGTGAAAAAAGGGGTAGAGGTCAGCGAAAGGAAGGGGGCCAAATGCTATTGGTGGGCGGAGCGGAAGTAGGCGGAGTTTGCCACGAGATTTATTGTCCGGAAGCAGTCCGGAGACCGAGAAAAAGAGAATAATGGTTGACGAAGAAAAGAGGTTGAAAGCCGTCGATGATGGAGCGGATGGAATTTGCTGCAAATTCAGATATTTGTAGTGTATAAGTTAAATTTGAAAATTTTCGTCGCACCATCAAAATTCGCCGCAGATCTGTGTTGCGCGCGCAAGGCGTGCAGCGCCGACTGGTATCCTTCTATTATATAAAGCGCTAACTTTGTGTGTCGGTTGTGTATCTGTATGTGTGTGTGTGTGCGTGTGTGTGTGTGCGTGTGTATGTATGTGTGCCGTCCGCAAAATGAAGTGAGTGATAAGGAAGCTCATGGGATAAACAAACCGCTAACAGGTTCGTGTAGCTTACAGGATTTGAGATATCAATGTTTTGTAGCAGGATAGTTGTGATAACACTCTTAGGGCTAATATAAACACCTGCTTAGCACACTCCGTTCATTCCACATGGTGCTGCAGTGGCAGCTGGAGAGGCAGTGGAAAGAGGAAGGGAGGATGAGGAAGGCAAGCGAAAAATCTACCGTCATATCATGATTGTGTCCCTTCTACTGTATGAAAACACCATTGTGTTGCATATGCGTCACTTCCAGGAGGTGTTGGTGTCACAGAGGAAGGGACCATAGCGGAGGATAGAAAGCTTGCGCATTAAAGGAAGGTCCCGACGGTTGACGGGAGGACTAATCTTGGATATATATATATATATATATATAATTATTATAATATATATATTCTATATATATATATATATATATATAAATATATATATTAATATATTACTATATATATATTAAATATATATATATATATATATATATCAATATATATTATATATATAGATATATGATATATATAATTAATATATAATATATAAATATATATATATGATATATGTATGTCTATTATAGTCTACGCGTGAGCTCATACAGAAAACCGTTTTGAAAAAACTTTTCACATCCTGAACGACCTCCCTTGTTAGTCCTGATTGAATGCAAGAAAGATTAGGCGAGCAGGAAATAGCCACAACGAATAAAACGAATGTAATTTCGGTAATCAGGGCCTCAAATAAAACCTATGTACAAGTTTACAGCAAAATTGGTGAAATTCAGTCGGGAAGCTATCTGGCGCCAAATGGCGCCAATTTGGCGCCAGCGTTGAAAATGGTTTTCATGTTCGAGATCAGGACCCTCGACAACCCCCATGGAAGAAGTTTCAGCGAAAGAAAAGTTTTCAACTTTTTCAGCGAAATTTTGAAGTCAGGATATTCTTTCTTGTATTAAATTTTAGTGGATAGAGATTTCCTCTGCCCATGGGTGGCCTAGATAGATGGGGGTATGGAAATTCTTCACAGCGAAGAAAATCTCCCAAAGACCTTTTGTTTTCACAAACTCCATTTAAAGCCCGTCAGCCACCGGTGGCTGCCATGATCCCAAGTGAGCATCTTCGCGTCAGCCACCTGAATGACATTGTCGCGAATGGGTTGAATCGGCATCACTCTCTGCCTGCTCCCCACATACATGCTTCCGTCCCACTCTCAACATCATCTCTGAAGGACAGCGCCTCAATGCTGCTGGAACGCGCCCCATGGTTCTCGTGACCTTGCCTGTAGCGCCCCTTATCAAAACTTATCAGCTGTTATCACCCTCTGTCGTCCCCGCCGTCCCGCCCCTATAACATATCTGAGGGACAGCGCCTCGGTGCTGCTGGAACGCGCGCTATGAATTTTTTGAAACTGGCATTCTAACGCTCCTTATCGGACCTTATCGGCTGTCATCACCCTCTGGTCCCCCCCCCCAATATGTTTCGTCCCATTCTCTACATCATATTTAAAGACAACGCCTCAATGCTGCTGAGCCGCGCACTATGGATCTCATGAAACTTACGTTCTAGCGCCCCTTATCGGATCTTATCAGTTGTTATCCTTCTGTCCCCCGCAAAATTGTTCCCGTCCCACCCCGTATATCATATCTTAGAACTAGCTCCTGATGACTGCTGGTCCATACGCTGTGAATTTCGCGACACACACAAACAGGCAGACCTAGGGATAGCAGGATAGCAGCACTACGTATCGTAGCAGCATCAGCCTCACTTCTCAAGATATTGCGCCTTCATGATTTCTCTGTAACTGCCGCACTTTTTTGAAACTCTACTCTGTTATATTAACAGCATCTTTTGATGGATCGCTGCCTTCAACGCTCATGTGGATTACAAAGATAATCTTGCCACACTTCTGCCCGTATTCAGTTTAGAAACATTGTGATTCTTGGCGAAACGAACCACTTTATATTCCTTTACACATTTATAAACTTAGTATTTGTTTTTTGTTTCTGTAGAGCCACAGCAAATAGGAAAGGTACCAGAGATCGATCATAGAAAAGTACATAACGAGTTGACGGGACGTGGAAAAAAAGTGGAAGAAACCATCTATCAAATTCCATCAAAAACCTTTTTTCTTCTATCCTAAGAAAGGAGGAGACGTGCCTAGACGAGTGCAAATAAAAAAGTGTGCCACATCCATCGGCTTACATGTGTGTCCTTTCAAGGGCATTTTTTGTTTCCGCAACACTTCAGTTCTTCCAGACTGAAGCCCACGCACCGTTTCACTGGATTGTAGCAACTGCGTGAATCTACTTGAGGTGCTCCTTCAATATTTACTTTTCCAGCAGCTTCGTTATGCCACCCCTTCTGTGTGGCTGAGCACCAGTTGAGAAAAAATAGCAATTCTGTTCTACGCACAACGTTTATTGTCAAACTGTTTTATTACACAGGCGATGTATGGGAGAAATGTGGGTAGAAACCACCATCAATAGTTATCGTCAGAATGCGAGTCATGCACATGCTGCTGGACTGTAGGACCAGCTTAGTCGCCCCCGATAGCATCATTGTACCGAGAACCTCCCGTACTTTTCGCATCCGCTAGGCTTTGTGAGTCCGCGCCTTCAATTGATGACTTTAAAGCCACGAGCCAGGATTAGGTGACCATAGATGGTCTATCAATCACTAATATTTCCAGGGATGCGCCCAGAGGGGTGATGCCACACTCCTGATTCAAGACTGCGCATCGTCAAGGCTTCTGGCCTACTACTTACATCGATGGGTTCGTTTCATCAGCTGGTCCCGCCCACCGCGGGATGTGGTGCGTGGCTGGCCTGACGTGTGAGATCAGCTAGGTTGATTGCCGATGGACCGATGGAACGGCTGGCATATCCGGAAAACTCGGTCGGACGTGGCTCTTCCCCGAGCAAGCCTCCTTCCTGCTAGAAGGGAAGAGGTTTCGATTTCGGTCTTGTCGACGGTTTCTTTGCGTTTTTTCTTCACTGTCGTTCCACCTCCCATCTCTACACTCAATTTCAGGCGCCATAATGCCCAAACACTAGCCTGACTTTTGCTTTTAACAGCTATAGCAGTGCAGCCTCAAGAAGCCAAAACAGAAAATGACAATGAATAATGTAGCAATGAATGCTGCACAACAAAAATGAAAGGCACTAAGGATTGAAGTAGACTTTCTCAACTCATTCCTTCTATGTCTATCGAAATTTGAAACATACCTGCCGCTCGCGGAACCTGGTGTGGGCACTGTCTATATCCTTAGGCATCAGGGAGAAGAAGAAAAGGAAAAGTTTACGCTTCGCTGGTCTTTGCTGAAAAGTGAATCAATAGTGAATCTCCTAAACGTTAGCCTCTGTAAATCTCTTTTTTTTCACTTTCTATGTTCTTCGTTCGTTCCTGGCATAATGCGACAAGGTTTAGTGTAGGCCCGTTGTTAAGAAAGTGCATTGTTGAAGCTTTGAGCCACACTCATGCACGACGCAAACAATAATACTTATCAGTGATAAAGAAAAATGGAGTTGAATATTAAATTCTCACAGAATGTCGTTTTTGGATACACGAGAAATTTGCTTGAACTGCAGCACTAAAGCGCCTTAGATTGAGAAATGGGTCTATAATTGTTCTTGTTTGACAAGCTTCGCCATTTATTGGGTTGTCTCAGAATTCCTGTCTGATTTCTGATCTCAAGTCGAATTAGTGTCTTACGAAATATATGTTGGTATGTCAAGGAGTGCATCTAGATCGCTGGCCAGGACGTTGTGGAAGGTCGAATCCGCATGGGAATAACTACAGTGGCGGTCAAAAGTTTGGAAACTCTCTTATTTTTTATCTAGCAAAGCCAATAGACAACGAAATTGTCTCAAATTTTCTTAGTATTCACAGATCCAAATCTTGAATACGATAGGCATTATAGTTCCACGAAATAAGTAATCACAATTAGAAAATACGTATTTTTTAAGGAAATCCCGCGTCAAAAGTTTGTAAACTTTTTGTTTCCCTCATAGTTAAAATCCCCACTATTCGATGTTTGCATATTCCCATTAATTTTAGCGTAGCTATCAAGTGTTATGTACTTTTGAAATGAATCCATGTGAAAAGGAAACATCATGTCCATAGGAAAGGTCTTTTAAACCTACAGGCTAGAATACGAGATTGAAATTGTTGCCATTTAGGTAAAACTCTACGAATGCATTATTATCCAAAGTTTCTAGCGTTGTTGGAGTCGCGCAAGCATAAGAAGAATGACATATCACAAAAACACCCTCACAAAAGATTTCACCCTTCTTAAGGACTTCGAGGGACGGTTGGCATGTCCCGTCCTAACGACATCCCCAACCAAGAAACTAATTTTTCGGGTTTTCGATCTCAGTCCAATGGAAGTCCAAGTGCAGGTAAGCATCGGCGGCACCTAGGGAATATTATGAAGATGACCCGAGAATAAGCCATTGTTGGCCTTCAAGAGCAAGATGACCCTCCCAGCTTCCACACACTACCGCCTAACCTGGAACGAAGGCGAAAGGCAAAAAATTGTGCTAAGTGACAACTGATATGTCTGCCTTCCTGTAAAGGATGTTGTGGGTCCTTTTGAGGGTTTTGTCAAATAGAATCCCCATTTTAGGTATTAAACTCCAAGAATCAGAAAGAGTTGAAGTATGGTCATTGGTGACGATGTGTCCGAACATTCGGCGCTTTTTCAATTCTTTGTATTCAGAAGAATGGGGGCTGGGACAAAGACAAGGATGGTCTAACGAATCCAATGCATCTCTTCGATAGTCAGAACTAACTAAAAAATATGGGTTTCTATTGATCAGATGCGGGCCTACCTCCTCCTGGCCGCCTTCCAAAACTCAGGAGAAAAAGCCGTTATGAAGATACCAAGTCAAGATCTCAATTCTAACTGAGCTCTGCACCCCAAAAAAGGCTGGCATGCTGTGCAAGCCGCATTCCAGCGAAGAATCCCACCAAGCAATTTGATTCAGTTCACAACATGCAGGCTTTACTCAAAAGTTCTAAAATAATGTTTAAATCCGTTCATGACAATAAAAACGATGCTAGCCAGAAGTTTCGATCTACTCAACAACCTGGTAATACCCCACATGGATTTAAGAGCTACTGTTGTGAATTCGCGTCAGAACTGAGGAGTTTCCCAACTTTTTACGCGCCGCTTCTTATAAAAAATCGTAATTTTCAACTGCGACTTGCGCCAAAAGTGATGCAGCACATCGTATTCTACAATGGTTTTCTATATAATATGTAAATTAGGAACAATTTCGTTGTCCCTTGGCCGCGCTAGGTAAAAAAAAGACAAAAAAGTTTCCGAACTTTTGACCGCTACTGTAATTACAAGTCGAAATATATCAGTGACAATAACGAACGATTATGCTTTATGATTCTCAAAAAAAAGCTTTTGCAAGGAGTACACGAGTGAAAATCAGCGCTGTGTTTGGGCCAGTCTCTGCTACTGATCGGTCACTGGCAGGTTCGGTTGCAATGGCAAAGACAATACGATCTGTGAAATCAGCCTCTTTCTGGGCCTCCACTACTTCCGATGAGGACATCTTGCGCCACGACTTGGAAGTGCACACGGATGCTACTACCAGAGTATTGTAACAGACACTGGGCGCAGCCGATGCACCAGCACATGCCATCAGGATGAAGTGGGCGGCAGCATAGTGAAGACTTGATGAAACCAAATACACCGACCAGCCATGACCGAGAAGCAGGTCTGGCCCTCTGGGGGAATATCATCCTGTGACCTCACTAGCAAAGCGATCCTTATTTGATCACTAGTGGGCATGAGTCATGAGTTCACTACGACAACAACACGCGAGGGAATACCAAGTCGCTTTCCGATGTTATGTTTTCAGCGACCGTCATTGGGCAGCCCCTTAATAATGGGTCGATGTAAAAAAATCTTTATGGCGAGAGTTCAAATGAATTTTGGACCAAACAACTTATGGTGCTTCTCACATAGTTTCAAAGCTTTCGAAGAGTTTTGAAACACTCTGAACTCCACGGCTCAGTGCCAGCAAGCGGTCAAAGCCGCATCCTTTACTTTTCGGCCACGCTGTATTCGCTTATGCGTGCTCCATCCACCGAGTGCTTTTGATCACACCTTCTTCATCAACAATTGACTGCTTTTTCCAGGTCTCTGGACTGCCTCTAATCGATTTAAATTTTGTGGTGAACCCTGCCCATTTCGGTTTATGTCCCACCCATCTTTTTCTTCCTCGACAACCTCTGCCCCTTTTTACCTAGTCTTTAAACCGTCTCTGAGCGGTTTTATATACTTCGCGGCAGACCCCACCCACTTTGGTATGTGCTCCGTCCAGCATTGGAAATTCACTTTATTTCCTTCAACAATTCCATCCATTTTCTGCCAAATCCCTCGGACTTTTTGTGACCGAGTGTTGGTTTGGCAATAAACTGCGCCCACTTTGGTGTATGACTCGTCCCCCATTGGCATTTAATCTTCCCTCCCTCTCTGTTCAATGTTCACCTTTTCCCCACTTCAAGAGCCGAATTCTGAGGAATTGTAGAAACCGCTGTGCATTTCAGAGCACGCTCCTTCCCTTGAGAGGCGGAGCACACACCAACGCCTGAACGGATAACATCCTAGGCTCCCCTACAAGAAGTTTTTTTTCTGCCCGCTGTTCACAAAACCAAGTTAGAATGTTTTCATAAAACATTGCTTTTGAAGTACACCTCACCCATCGGAGGTGGGTCTTCACTATCGGCCGGCTTATCAAAGCACACCTTTGCCCATTTTTTCCTCAGTCTCTAGGATGTTTTGGAGTCCAATTTGAAATCCTGTTTGTCACTTATACTCGCTTCGATGCGCCACGCCCACTGTAGGGGGGGGCAGCGCCCAGCTGATGTATGTTTTTTACCTTTCAAGGCCCAGCCCACCTACTTTGTGCATAACTCTTCAATGTGCTACAGGCTCTGGAGAAGGTGACTGTCGCCGAAGCATTAGCTTAATAATGATTATATTGATGTCTGGAGTCTACAAGATATACTCGGGTGTACTGTTGTTTGATAGGATTAGATTAATATTATTATTATTACTACTATTGTTATTGTGTTCGATTAGGTCTTGAAGCTCTTGGTCTTGTATTTATTGGTAAGCTTTCGGCAATAATGCCATCATCAGACCAACCTTAACATTACAATAACAGCAACTACAACACAAAGAACATCATGCATCGATACATACCAGAAACGTAAAGGAGAAGAGGGGCCTATCGGGGTTGGCTTGAAAATGAAATTGAGACGCCACTCCAGAGGGAAATGGGGCTCGCTGATCAAGTCAAACGCTTCAGAAGGTCACGTAGCTCCTCTTTAGCGTTTATTTCTGGCTTGATGCGGTATATCTCCCGCGCTTCCATGATTTTCCTCTCCAGGGGCCGTATCATATGTCTGTGAAGAACGCTAACTTCAAAAAGATGGAGCGTTCTCATTCGTATGCCTTAACGTACCACCTGGAGAAACTGCTGCGTGGGTAAGCGGCGGGATTATTCAGCGCCCTCTATGTTCGTCCAGGCGTATCTTCAATGGTCTCGCAGTCTCTCCCACATTAGTTTTCCACCATCCTCTACATCGGCTAAATAGACTGTGCCTTGGAGTTCGCAGATCTTTTCGGAAGTGCAGTATCGACAATACTGCTAGTTGCACCTATCCTCGTATACCCGCGATGACCGCTCAATCAACATGAGACGCTAATGTCGTTGATGCCATTCAAAGGAAAATCCATAAAAATACCTCCATCTTCACGCGACATCGATGCGAAAATAGCAAATTTAGAACACAACATTCAAAGAATCTACCGGAGCGCAATGAGTGAGCCTTATCACAGTAACTTGACACCAGCAGAGCGAAAAGGGCTAAAGAAGTTGCTGGACGCGAAAACCGCATTAAGGTACACTGTGGGAGACAAATGCGGCTCATTTGTAGTGATGCCTCAAACGATGGATAAGGCTATAGCCGTTCGAGTGCTTTCAGATACATCTGTATATGAACAAAGTACTTTGGCAGCGTCCGAATCGGTATGTAGAAGAGTTAAAAGTGCGACAACCTCGATAGTGAAGAAACATATGAGTTCGGAAATGGCAAAAGGATTGCACGGTATGGTTCCAGTAGTGCCAACGCTATATAACTTGGTGAAGACACATAAAATTCCAACAACGGCTGACACAATGTCCCTGCAAGTGACAAGGCCGATTATCGCATCATGTGGTGGACCGGCAGACGGACTGAGCTGGCTTCTAGTTCAGCTTCTAGCGCCACTTTCGCGATACGTAGGAGCACACATTGTGAACGTTGATGAATTTCTGTCATCCCTTCATCAGTGTCCAGTTCCGACGGCTGCCTTCTATGCGAGCTTCGACGTGGTTTCCTTATATACGAACGTGAACAACGAGGGCGCAGTGAATGCTGTATTATCACTCCTCGAGGAAAATCAAGATAACGTGTCGATGATGGGATTTTCCTCTAACGAAATTAAGAAACTCGTTGAAGCAGTGCTCGAATGCAACATTTTTGTTTCAGTAACAAGTTTTATAAACAGAAAAGAGGCCTAGCCATGGGTAACCGCATTGCACCGTTGTTGGCAGTCATATTTTAGGATCACATCGAAAAGTGATCACTATCCAGTGGAATTCTATTCTACAAGCGATATATCGATGACGTGTTTCTCATTGGAACAACGCAAGAAGATCTAGTGGAAACCCTAAATAGACTGAACTCACACGATGCTAATATAGCCTTTGCTAGAGAAGATCCGGGAGGGGTTTTTTTCTACCGTTCCTGAATACGAGAGTGCGAATAAGTAACGGCTACAAAGAACACCTGTGGTACAGAAAAAGTGCCTCTTCAAACATATTGTTGCATTCTAGAAGCGCACACCCAACGTATATGAAGGCAAACGTTGTGCGAAATCTTCTGAAAACAAAGGAGAAACTAGGGACGCGAAGTGACCCAGACGTGGATGCCAAAATTGAAAGCATCCTCGAAAGCAATGGGTATCAAGAAGGAAATTTGGGAGCCTGGGTACCATACAGAACGTTAGATGGGATAACCCTCAAGATGCCATATGTCAACGACAAAATGGCTCGTGAGGTGAATCGTGTTCCGAAAGATGCCCAGCTTCCAATTCGTCTTGTTTTTCGACCTCCTCCCACACTCAGAGACCTGCTCACATCATCGCGGGTATACGAGGATAGGTGCCACGAGCAGTATTGTGATACTGCACTTCCGAAAGATCTGCGAACTCCAAGGCACAGTCTATTTGGTCCGATGTAGGGATGTGGAGGAAGTATGTGGGAGAGACTGCGAGACCATTGAAGATACGCCTGGACGAACATAGGAGGGCGCTGATAATCCCGTCGCCTACCCACGCAGCAGTTTCTCCA
>MU868409.1:39460-97166 GCA_036418205.1 Ostertagia ostertagi
CCCTATCGGGGTTGGCTTGAAAATGAAATTGAGACGCCACTCCAGAGGGAAAGGGGCTCGCTGATCAAGTCAAAAGCCTCAGAAGGTCACGTAGCTCTTCTTTAGCGTTTATTTCTGGCTTGATGCGGTAAAGAAGCGCACACCCAACGTATATGAAGGCAAACGTTGTGCGAAATCTTCTGAAAACGAAGGAGAAACTCGGGACGCGAAGTGACCCAGACGTGGATGCCAAAATTGAAAGCATCCTCGAAAGCAATGGGTATCAAGAAGGAAATTTGGGAGCCTGGGTACCATACAGAACGTTAGATGGGATAACCCTCAAGATGCCATATGTCAACGACAAAATGGCTCGTGAGGTGAATCGTGTTGCGAAAGATGCCCAGCTTAAAATTCGTCTTGCCTTTCGACCTCCTCCCACGCTCAGAGACCTGCTCACATCATCGCGGGTATACGAGGATAAGTGCCACGAGCAGTATTGTCGATAGCACCTCCGAAAAAATCTGCGAACTCCAAGGCACAGTCTATTTAGTCCGATGTAGAGGATGTGGAGAAAAGTATGTGGGAGAGACTGCGAGACCATCGATGATACGCCTGGACGAACATAGGAGGGCGCTGAATAATCCCGCCGCTTACCCACGCAGCAGTTTCTCCAGGCACCGTACGTTAAGGCATACGAATGAGAACGCTCCATCTTTTGAAGTTCGCGTTCTTCACAGACATATGATACGGCCCCTGGAGAGGAAAATCATGGAAGCGCGGGAGATATACCGCATCAAGCCAGAAATAAACGCTAAAGAGGAGCTACGTGACCTTCTGAAGCGTTTGACTTGATCAGCGAGCCCCATTTCCCTCTGGAGTGGCGTCTCAATTTCATTTTCAAGCCAACCCCGATAGGCCGCCCCTCTTCTCCTTTACGTTTCTGGTATGTATCGATGCATGATGTTCTCTGTGTTGTAGTTGCTGTTATTGTAATGTTAAGGTTGGTCTGATGATGGCATTATTGCCGAAAGCTTACCAATAAATACAAGATCAAGAGCTTCAAGACATCTAATCGAACACAATATCAAATGAGGCTCAAAGATAGCAGCATTTTACTATTGTTATTGTTATTATTATTATTGTTATTATTAGAAATGGGTCGCTCGTGAGTTACTCGTTCCCACACCACTATGCTCACTTTAGCCAGAACGAAATTCGAACTAAAGAACAACATGAGCAAGGCGTATTCAAAAGACGAAGCTGAAAAACGCGAACGTTTTGCTTACAGTGGGCAGCAACATCATTTTAACACTTGTTTTCGAACTTACCACTACACCATCAAAACCTCTGTTAATTGCCTCTGTTAGCGCGGTGGTCGGTCCAATGGTTCCACTATCATAATATTGGTCAGTTGTTCCAAACCTGAAATTGTCAACACACGAAGGTGCACCTGATTTTGGTAATGTAAATGGAACATACTTTGCCTCCCAGGAATCCCTATGATAAGGTGTTACTATGAAAGTTTTAGTATCGTGCTCAACTTTTTCGTTTTTGACCAGCATAGCTCGTACAGCTGCACCGTAATATGCGGCGGCGAACGTGAGAGAAATGAATGAATACCATGTCTGAAAGGGTACATTAGAAAGAAGATGTAGCCATTCTGTTAAAGATCATGCAAAGCTGAGGCCTCGTATTATTCGACAATAATGTGCAATGCATCACGTATTTATTTATTATTATTGGTCAGTCACAGATTAATGAAAGGCACAGTTGCAATCACGTAATTCAGAACTGACTGACTTTTCTTAATTGCTAGTGCTAAAGTATGTATGCTACGGAAGAGATACTCATACAAATAGGTTGAAAATTACAGTTCTGTAAATGAATTGTACATTTGTGTTGTGCAAACAAGGGCTACGAGAGACGTTCTAAAATTGTCATAGTAACAACCTCTTTGCCCCTACCGCTACGATGACGTTACCAATGTGAACGCCTTGCGCCTTGCTCTGCCTCTCACAATGTGGCTGACAACACTTTGTAACCAAGCAAATCTAATATAAATATACGGACAAATAAATATAATAAAGGAATAATAAATGTACTATATAGTAGGGTCAAATAGCACCAAATCCACCTGAACGCAGCAGCTTGCGCAAAGGCTCCCGCTACTACACCATTCCGGTCAGTCCTTGTTATCCTCAAAGTGTATGTATAAAGCGACAGTTCAGGGACATAAGCCGTTTGAATAGAACAAGCACCTGAAGTAAGGCGTGAATTACGACGTTTTGCCGCAATCACGTACATTGCGCTCGCAGCGACCGCTTTCTGCGGTAGCCATTCTGAAGGTCATGACAACAACGACGCTACCCCTCCGGTCCAGGGCAGCAATCCAAAGATGGTCGAGCATCGCAGCGTACGCTCCACCGCTCGGGCGGGGAGCCTGAGCACCGCACGCGAGCGTGTCCATCCTCCACCTCCTACATGAAGGCGCTTAGTACATTTGGCGAGTTTGCTCGACCGTTCTCTTTTCGAGAGCTAAGAGAAAACGAGGGCGAGCACACGTTTCAACGCGTCAGTGCTCGCGCATTGTACGTGACATTGTACATTGTACGTACAGCAGATCAATATGATTCCCGCCTTACTTCGGGTGCTTGCTCTGTCCAAACGGCTTAACTCCAGTTCATGGTTTCTACGTGTGTACGTCTGTTCGTATGTCGCTACGAAACTTAGCACCACCTGCGGAATCACCTGCCGAGTCCGAGTCAAATTCGAGATGAGTGGGTCATGAAGTGGAGAACACACCCTTGCCTTCAAATGACCAGAAATTGTGCAATTGTAGAAATTGACGTGGCATTGGCACAAGTTGCTGAATTTCGATGAAAAGGTGACACCAAGTGTGCTCAAAGACGTTCTTGAATCGATGCCACGTTAATGCCACCTCATTTTCTGCAAATGCACATTTTCTGGTCATTTGAAGGCGAAGGTAATCAGCTGCGTGTGGGGCCTGTACCATGTAGACAGTGCCGATGGCCCGGAGACAGGGAAAATGGGTGAGTGGTGTACATTGAGTTGTCAGATCAAATTAAGGAGACTCGCTCACTGTGGGCATAGCGTCATCTGAAGAAAACTCATGACCCGGTCAGTAGAACGCCCAAAAGCAGAAGAAAGTTGGTGTAGGAGAACAATATCCAAGGTATCCCCAGCATACATTCTGAGCGGAAGTGTGCCCATAGTGAGCGGAGCGTTACCATTTTGGACGTTATGTGGGCAATGTTCGTTGCGAACCCTTAGAACTCGATTCAGAGAATTCTCAGAAACCGAGAAAAGAAGGGAGGAGGAAAAACCAATTGATAATGGTAGGCAGGGTGTGCGCAAAAGTGGGTGGAGTTCCCCACAATTTTTTTCAGGTAGATGTTCAGCGATAAAATCAAAATTCTACAGATTTACAGGATCGACCGAAATCGACGGAAACTATCGGTTTCTGCTCAAAGGGCTCGCAATGGGTAGCGATCTACAGAATCTTTTGGATCACGCCATAGAAGCCGGAATTTCGCACTCATAGGTGATCGATCGATCTGTGTGATTAAAAATATCGGTTTTTCGCGCAGGAAACTCGAAAGGGGTGGCGAATTACAGTGTTTTTCTTCTACTTCTCTCTACCGTTAGTCCCGCGTAATTGTAGGATCCGCTGTCTTTGTCAGTGGCTCAATCGCCGCCCTTTCCAGGGCGTCTTCTGCTGTGGCTGTGACGTCACTAGGGTGCTTCTCGACGAAGTCCCGGCACATCTTATTAGAGTCCTGTGCGCTCGCTTACCTTACGCTTCGAAGTTCATTCAGTCTGGTCACTTATCGGGGGGGGGGGTATCCTCAGCTTCCCTTATTACGTGTCTGAACTAAGCGTTGTTCTGCATCTTTAGTTGGATGAGGACAGCGTATGACCGCTCTAACCTCGGTTCTACCCTTTCCAAGTCTGCATGTAAATCTCAGCATCCTCATCTTGGCGGAGTAGAGTGGCCATCACTTATTGCCGTATAGCATCGCAAGCCTTTTCACTGTTAGGTGCGCCTACTATACATGTTCTGGAGCACCTTTGCTCGCAGAGAATTATAGTGAAGTCTCTTCATTTCATGCATGTCGCGTTGATCCTTGTCTTTACTGCCTAGTCCACAACGCTGTCGGTGGCTAGACCGCTCTCAACGTACAGAAACTCCTCCAATGTTTCAACGCTTTCTCTATGGCCGTCTGAAGCTAGCTGCGTCCATTCTTCAGCAGAAACCCAGGAACCTGGTGTTCTTGACCTTTAGTCAGCCCACATTGTCAGCACTTTTTGCCATTTCTGCATAGAGCATTGAAAATCATAGGGCACTAGCAGTGCCTATTGTGCGCTGAACACGCCTGAAGCGAGTGGATGTCCTCCCAATATGGACCCCCATGCCATCGAACGGGAGACATTTTTATCGTAACCTCATGATCCTATTGAATCACAGGTAATTGAAATTTATCTCACGAAAACATCGGTATCGGTTTTGTGTGTAAATCACGGAATGGTTCTAGTTCAGTGCTGACTAGTCAATGTCGTAGGAGCTGGAGTTCCATGGAATCAGAGGTCATCGACTGATTAGCATCGAAAACATCTGTTTTTGTGCATATGTCCCAGAACGGATAGTGGCTGTGTGTTGGTTAAGTAAGATAGAGAAATCCGACCACCCATCAGTATCCCCTCAATGTATAAAGCAGTAGTTTGGTATGTTCGTTTGTCCAGGTGAGGGGCGAGGCCTGCACCGAAACCTCTGCGGGGAATATCGGTTTTTGCGCAGAGAGCTCGAATTAGGTTAGGAATCACAATATTGATTGAGCTCTGAGGTAAAAGTCGAAGCTCCATCAGGTCACGAGCTATCGATCGATATCGATTGAAAATATCGGTTTTTGCGCAGAGCTGGTCTTGGAATCGGTTGGAAACCATATTATTGACTTGGTGCTGTAGCAAAATGAAAATTTCGTCGCATCGCATGCTATCGATCGGTATGAATTGAAAATATTGATTTTTGCGCAGAAAGCTTAGAACGGTGGGAAATCACAATGGGTAGGTAACGCAGTGACAGAAGCTACTTCAAAATGCGCGCGAGGGCGCGCGAAGCTGAACTGGTGTACACACAGAAATCAATAAAAAATATTGGTTCTTGCATGGACGCCTGAATGGAGCACACTACTGACTGAGTACAAACAGGTATCTTGAACTCCGATGCGTCGCAAATGTCGATTGGCCTGCTGAGTAGTGTCAGAAAAGTTAAATTTTCATGGCTTCATAAGCTATCGGTCGAGATGGTTGGAATGCGGGTAGCGGCCCATTGCAAAAAATCCTCTCTATGTATATAGCAGCGTGTCTGTCTGTCCGTTCTTCTGTAACCAGTAGGCTCGCAAGCTACGTAGACCAAGAAAACAGTCAGGGTGTGGTCCCAGATGGGTTGCTCCTAGGGCGTGTAGGGTGGAGACATTGCTTGGTCAGAAAGGGTATGGTAGTGGGCGTAGCCCGGTCAGGTGGCTGGGGCTTACGCTGAAATCTCCGTAGAAAACACAGGTTTTGTGCAGTTTCGAATTGCTAAGCGAATTACAATTCCACTGTGTAGTGCTGAGTTGAATTTCAGGTTGGTCGCATGCAATCGATAGATATCGATTGAAACCCAGTTACACCAAGTTACAACTGGCCCAGGGTGAATACGGTCGAGAATTCCCTCCACCATGGCTCTCTACTGTGCGAGAATATGTAGTGTCGAGAGCGAATGCATGCGCGGAGAGCACAGACGGCTCGCGGGGAAGCTCCGAAGAAATTTTAAGAGCCATGTGGAAGTCGGCGGTGAGCATGGATGTTGTATTCACATGCCTATACGAAGCGAGTAAAACTTTTTAACAAAGTTCAGTACATCTGAGAGTTCCCTCACGCCAACAGAGCGATAGACATTTTGCAAAATTGAAATTGCTGCAGTAACTCACTTTTATCAGCTTTGAGAAGGATTTCGACTACGTAGGAACAGAAGCAACAACTCAGTTGTTGGGCCAAGAGGGAGACTCGTGAACACATGCTGGTACTTTCTTGAGTTCAATGTAACTGGATACTCTCACGGTTTAACAGGAGGTTGAGTTTGCTGTTGAGTTGAGAGAGTTGCTTTTTGCATGCGGTAACATACCTTCAAAAGCGTCAACGCAATTCAAATTGACAAAGCAGCAAGCTCAATTAACGATCCGAGCGAGAGTAATAGACCTATTTAGCATTATGTTTATTCCTTTGCGTGATTTGAAGCGCTGAACCCCAATTTGCTCCCTATCTGCTGAACAGTTTCCTGAAATGAAACAAGAAACTGAAAAGCGCACCAGAAGTGGTAGGGACTTCCAGAAAAAAATCGTGAGAACACTCCTTGGCGAGTTTGCTCTCTAGCCTTTTTCAGTAACATAGCTAGAAGCACCCCCGACAATGCGCTTTAAATGAGTAGATAGACTTGTTTGGAAATTTTGTGAATCGGTACGGCATCATCGTTTTCGGCGTATCGCAAATATAAGAATGATGTTGTTTGATTTTGGATAACGCATAGATTGCTTTGTTCTTTTGATGAAAATGGGCCGCGTCAATTGCTTATGCCGTCTTAAATTTCTTCGGTGCTTCTCATTCCTCTAACGCTATCTATTCAGCTTTGGAGAACGTCCTACTTACTATAAAGCGCTTCGCCTGTCGTCTGTTGTCTGTCTGTCCTCTGTCGTTCTGTATGTCTGCCACGAAATTCCCTAGCTCCTCGGAATCCGCCTGAAGGGATTGGGTCAAGTGTGGGACGGGTGGGCAAGATCTCACGAAGTAAAAAACACATCATCTAGCGGAGTCCCTCCCACGGGGGCTGGCGTGCATCGAAATAAACTGTACCGACGACCAATATTTCAATTTCAGTGAGAAAATAACTTTGAAACTGGGCCAAAACGTGGGTAAAGGTGTGTATTGGTGAGTAACATCGAATTAGGGAGACCCACCCTCCCCCTCCTGGTGGACGGAGTGTTCTCCTAAAAAGCTGTGCTTTGTGAGGAATTCCATAACTTGGTTGGGAGAAAGCCTATAGAGCAGAAAACAACATGGTTTAAGGGAGCAATATCTAAGGTGCTCCCAGCAAACACGACGTTGGTGGAGGTCCGCACACAATGGGCGGATCGCGCTCTGACCTGTTCAGCGTTTTCTACATGTCCTCTTGATTCGGGCCGGAGAAGTCCTAGTGCGCCGGAAAAAGGTGGATAGAGGTGAGTGAAGGAGAGAAGCCCAACTGCTGATGGTGGGCGGGGCATGTTCAAAGGGGCGGACTTTGCGACGGAAATTAAGAACTCGGTTCCAAGAAGTCCCGGAGACTGGAAAAGGGACAGAGGTGGGTGAAAGAGTGGAGGCCCACTGTCATCGGAGGCCAGGGCATGACCAAAGTGGAAGGAGTTATCCACGAAAATTCATAACTCGGTTCCACGAAGTCTTGGAGACCGGGGAAAAGTGAGCTGAGTTCGTCAATGTAAGGGAGGTTAACTGCTACTGGAGTTTGCCCTAAACTTATAATTTAGTTCCGAGAAGTCCAGGAAACCGCAAGAGTGGGCCGAGTCCTACAACGCACGCATCTTACGTTCTTAAGGACCTTGAGGATGTAACGGTCGAACGGTCTTTTATCTTGATTATGAAATGAGATAATATTGGAATGAAATGCGTTATCTACAGTATGATTATAAGTGATCTCTATGTTCCTGCGCATATTGCAATTATCGGTCATTATTGGCCTTATCACTTTCTCTCTTCGGAGAACATGTTCCTGTCCCATCCTGTACATCACTTCTTGGAACTAACGCCTCACTACTGCTGGGACGCGCGCTACGAATTTTGTGAGAGTTGCGTTCTGGCGCCTCTTATCAGCCCTTATCGGCACTTATCACCTTCTGTTCCCTAGCAAACATGTTCCCGTCACGACCGCTGTATCATATCCAAAGGACAGCGCCTCAACGCTGCTGGCATGCGCGTTATGAAGTTCGTGACACCTGCATTGTAAAACCTCGTATCGGATCTCATCAGCTGTTATCACCTTCGGTCTCCCGCCAAAAATGTTCCCGGCCCGCCTCCTACATCATATCTTGGAAACAACTTCTGATGAGTGCTGGTCCCGTGCAACGAATTTCGTGACACACCCAGACAGACAGCCTTAGCACTTTTTATATAGCAGGGATAGGGCATGGTATTCAGGATTCAGGCAACAGAATAGCTAGATTCTCAATCTTCTCTGAAAGTGCACTGTGGAGCGCGGGGTGCTTTGATGTTCTCAGGTCAGGTGATCAAACACTTTTGTAAATTCTACCGAATACAGAATGAAAGAGCCCTATCGTTGACGAATTCTTTTCCTTTCTTTTCTCTCTCTTTCTTTTCTTTTCCTATGTGTAAGAATGCATGAACCGCTTCCATTCGAGCTATTAGGTGTTTCAGAAAGTTCTGTCGTTTTCCAGCCCCTAATTTTAAAGCAACAGTTCAGGAACGGTTTCGCGGGAAAAACCACCAATAATGAAGTTGTAGATGAAAACCAGACGAATAATGTATGAAAAACTGGAAAAAAATGTCGGGGAGGGTCTTAGACAGGTACTCTCCCCTGCCGCTCAGCAATGGATAAAGACGCACGTTGGACGAGTTGTCTGAACGTGCCCGCTGTAAACGCGCTCCATTTTTCAATCAATTTTCCCTGTGGTCCCAAAACGAGCACGATTGCCGACGCGTCCAATGACGGCCGGCAAGGGGGCGGGATTGGGGAAATCCCCAAGAACACCCATGTTTGAGGGTCCACCCTGTTTTTGAGTTTCTGAGGTAAGTTCGTTTATTATTTCCACTGCATGTGTTCTTCACTAGGGCTCGTGTATCCCTCAGTAGTAGTGGCATTGAAATTTTGGACCTCATGAACTGTTGCTTTAAATGCAGTATCCGGCTTGGTGCTCAACCTTTCCGAGTCTGATTTAAAAAACTTTGAAAGCAGCGAATCTTGTTCTCATAGAAAACACGTTCAACAGGCACCGTTATTTGGAATTGTGGACCTCCTGAGCGTATGAACTGAGAGGGAAGCGTCGTTATTAGCATCATGTTGGTTTTTGATGTATTATTTCTTCAAGGAAGCCTATCGAGTATCGTCGAGTTTGACAGTAGATGTTCAAGGGTTCTACTAAGTAAGATGTTTCGCAGAACCACTCTGAAGTTCAGCTGGTAAATTGTGAAGGTGTGCCGTGCGATGTGCGTTCAAGACACCTTTCCAGGGATGTGTGTGTTCTTTTAATGAGGGAATAGCTGACCCATGTCCTAGAGTTTTTGCTGATGCATTTTTTGATTAAGTATGAAGATTGATTCTCACCTGTAACAGTTCCATCTGATACTAAAGATTATGGCAGCCGTCATGGACCCCATGAAAGCTGCCACAACCTCCTACAGCCACGTTTAAATTTCTGCAAAGTTTGTAAGCTTCATCGCCGTCGATCTATTCCAGCAAACTTTCGTGACTATAGAGAAGAATCGCCCTTTATTGTACGTTGCAAATCTGTAGCAGAAACGGTTTCGCGTTTTTCCCACATACCAGGGTCGCCGCGGCAAAAAAAAGAGTCACTTAGCCTATCTGAGCGATATCATCAAACTTTTGTACGCCAGAAAATGCCGCTGTATTGGGAGTTAATATGGCAAATTATTCCTATAGATGTCCCCAGAAGCGAATCAAGCCCACTTCGCTGCCGCATCACCGTCTCCAGCAATATGACTTATCTGTCAATCACCGTCGAGGCATGAAGGAGGCTACAATAATCGCTCATCTGAAGCTCCTACATAATTCTTCAACATGGTAACTGGTAATGACTCTTAGAGACCAGCTCTGACTATGCGAAATGGCTTTTGACCGCGTTTCAGAGGACGTCGTAATCAGCTACATGAGTTTCTCGAGGACCCCGTTGACTCGTACGCGAACATGTTTCCGTAGGGGAAAATTTCTGAGGGTGATCGGTGTAGAAGACCACTATGCGATGTTTTTTGATAGCAGTAGAAAGAGCTCTTCATATGCAAAAACTAGCGCATTCGGTTTGTTTTGCAAAAGTGCTAATAATTTGTTTTGAATGTGAGTTAGGAGGGACTCTTTTTTTTTGGCCCCCCTGCTAAACACCGCGACAATTTAGAGGGCGACGATGCTTCAAATTGGATTTGTTGCCGGCACGCACCTATCGAATTTTTTAGACTCCAGCTTCTTCCGTATAGCTTGGCTGTAAAACCATATAGCCCAGGCTTGCGGCAGCGCCCTGGAACCTCCTCATTATGTCTCTACGACAAGTGACTTCAATCAGAATTTTGGCTAATCGAGAGACACCGTCGATGGTCCGACACTACTAACTCAATTATATCAAGGTCTCGCTTCCTTACAGACACTTTTTTAACTAACTGACTTACTGCAGCCATTATTGCAAATCTGGCGCCCAAAGCTCGTTGATTATCTTGCAAGTGATCACCGGCACTTTCAGGTCTAATTTAAAGTAGAAAAAAGACAAGGTCATGCCAGCTGTGCTCCTCGAGTATACTGAATTCAAAAGCTTTAAAAGCATATAAGAAAATATTTTAGGAATAAAGTTGTGACTGAAGCATTGGATAGAGCTGGACAAGTCTTCAAATGCATCAACATCAATTGCTTGCAGCTTTCCTAAGATTTCAAGGGAAATAAAGCCATCCAAAAGTGGGAAATTCAAGAAGACGACAGAACGTTTTGAAACACCTAATACTATACGTTTGAATTGGCTGCAACGTATGGGCAAATACCAACCAGGTATCGATAATCGCTTGGAATTGCTAATAGGATTAAAAAAGCATAACTAACCTTAAGAGCGTAAGCCAAAAAAACCTACTTTGTAACCATGCTTACTAAAGGACACCTCCGTTATAATAACCCAATCCATTTCTCGACGTTTGAAGCAGTTGAGGCAGTTGTCGCCCTCAAAGTTCATAATGTTAAAATGCAAAGTTGTGGTAAAAAAATAAACAGAATTCTTGAATCGTATTAAATTACCCATATTGACTTTTCTCCCGCTCCACGAAGTCATTTAGTCAAAGTTTTAAGCTTGCTTGTTTTGTAAAGGGAGAATTTACGACGAAAACCTAGCTCATCGAAAATATGGGAAGTGGTGGTCATTGGAGCAGGAATGAAGAAGAAACCATTGAAATGGCCCGACACTCGAGAAATGGAACCATTTTCTTGTCCGTTGATTTGCGCATTGATGCGACTCTCATCGTTTTGCCCTCTTCAATACCACGCTCTCTCTGCCATCCAATGACTTGCCGCGTGTAGACTTGCGGCGAGTGATTAGGCTGTCGATGGGCGTACCCTCCCAAGCGCGCCAAGACTAAGCCATGATAGATCACCAAGGTCAGTTTTTTCGCAGCCAATTGCGTGTCGGTCATCACTCTCAGGATGTCCAACACAACTATATACTTTCCCTTCTATGACCTTCGTTCTTATCGTGAATTCCTCCTTTGAATGAGCGCCATTCAAATTTTTTTTGATGAGAAATCATTCTAGAGTAATCGCGAAAATTGCGAGTGCCACAACAATTCTTTGACCTTTCTATGCTTGCTATGTCATCGTTTACGTATTGCAGCAGCTTTCGACTCCTGCGCTTTCACAGAACACCTAAATGCGGCAGCTGTCTGGACTGATTAGGTGGTTACCTTTTCCTGTACGTAACACCAGATTGCGCTAACAAAGTGCTCACGTGAATTTCAGGAGCGTCTGAAGGTGAACAAGACGGCGGTATGCAATGGCAAGAGGCACAGAGAGTTGGAAAACCTTTTCAAACAGGATGAATGTTGGAAGTTCCGAGTGAAATTTTGAGGCAATATCAAGATATCCTACGACCTTATCCAAAGCGATGAGAGCAACTTGACAATTGATGAGTGCCACCTGGCTACCTTCTACACTGCGCAGCAACGGGCTAGGTCTGTCGTTAGATGCGGTTCATTCTTGCCCGACATACAGCTCATAGAAGCTTCGAGTACGCCCCGGCTATGGTACGCAACATCTCTTGTGGAATTTCGGCCAAGGCTTTATATAACTTCCGTAACCATTTTCTTCGAGCTTTTCTTGATTTCGATTCTGATGCTTCTGAACAGCTAATCTCCCTGTCTACCAGATTCACTGAGATCACATTGACTGTGTAAACGAGACGCATCAGGAAAGATCACCAGACTGACCTATCCAATGAGAGTGAGGCACACGTTTGTTTGCGCGGCTTAAGAAGCCGAACTCAAATCTATCTTCCTCCTCTGCTAACTTGAACGTAAGCTTCTTTCTGAACGGATGTAAATAAAAAATCGCAGCATTAACATCCGCATCGTAAATGAGGTCGTGGCACCGACTCCTTGACGAGCTTGCCTTTTGCCTTTTTCCCAGTAAGAGCAAAACGACTCTTGACACCGCTGGCTCAACAATGCTTACCTATAGTTACCATCACGAGGAACTGGCGAGAAGTTTTTGAGAAAATGTGCTTTATTTGCTCACCATTGCACTTAGCGTCTGTAGCGCAAGCGCCAGGCGAAAACGCCTGGCGCTTGCGTTACAGACGCTCGTCGTCTTCTTCTTCTTATTCTTTAGCGTCTAACCCGTGTCTAACCCACTTTTTTGACGTTGACGCCACTTTTCTTGAGTAAACGCATGATCGGGGTGGATGTTAATCGATTTGAAGTCATGGTGCAACGTATCGAGCCATCGAGCCACCTACGTCTCGCCATACCCTAAACCACTTTTCAGGCACCTGGTTGAGGCCGATCTTACAGACAATGCCATAATACACGCTTAGAACATAACTGTATCATCGAACACGGGTTTCGCGCGTCTTATCGAAAGTTGGAGCTACACCAAATGCCTCCCTGATGGCATAGTTCCGAGTGCGGTCTAACTGTGTTACTCCAGCTGCATAGTGCAGCATCTTTGTTTCCATCACACTGACCGGCTTCAACTTTTTTAGTCGCAGACCAGCGTTCGGCACTATTAATGTTAGAGTTGAGTCGTTTTGGTATGTTCTTAGCGCACAGAACGCCAGTCATCATTCGCCATTTCGACCAGGTTGCATTCACGCGAGAATTCGCTTACGAAGCCAGACTGCCGCGATTGCTCATGCAAGATACTTGAATGTCGTGTGTGATCTCAGTACCACTGATCCAAGTAGAGCCTGGCCCACTCGCATTGGTCATCAAGCACTCCGCCTTCAAGTTTAATCTGAGCCCGAACACAGCCAGACAGTCGGACCAGGTTTACACCTATTGCTCGAGCGTGCTTTTATGTTCGCTGGCAAGCATCACGTCGTCGGCATAGAAAAGCGTTCATGGAACCGACTCCTGGAGATTTCTTCAATCTTCCTATCTCTCGTAAAGAACAGAGTGCGCTTTGAACAATGTAACTCTGTCGGGAGTCGTTCGACATGGATAGTCCCTAACGTTTTATTAGCCTGCAAAATTTCGATGCAGATAGTGTTCGTGATGGATTGAAAAGGATTTCCCTATTGAAATGAAATTAGCATGTTGTGCTTTGACGTGCAGATCATTTCAACATGGTGTCTTGTGTATCCTAACTGACATGCACTCACTTCATGACACGTCATTGCTGACATGATGACGGCTGTGTTTATTAAGGCGCGTCTTATCGACATTGGATGGAATGTTTTCAACGCGATGCTGTATCGCTGCAGTGACGCCGTTCAGCGTACATGTAGGTGTCGTCGCGAGCTTTTATCGCGTCGGGTAGCGATCCAGTGCTTGTTACTTCAGAATCGCGTATCTCTCCTATTGCGCTATGCTGCTTACTCTCATTTCTTCGTTTTCGTATAAGCCAAACTAGCATCATGCTCGTGGAAATGATGCTATACGCCATTATGGCAATGGATATGAGGGCGCCGACTGGCCAGCAATGACACTCCCCAGAAGCTTTCTCGATAACAGAGTTTTGGAGACATCACATACTTGCGGAAGCGCGCAAATGACTTTGAACGTGATCGGGGTGAACTTTTCCACATAAGTCAATGAGGCGTTTATTTTACCGCTTTTGCTTGGGGGTAGGATTTCAAAAACTAGCTCATCGTAGGTTGCCTGGAAGAACCTGCATGTTTTGCTTATGCAAAGCGTAAAATTACTCTGTGGCGGAGTAACCCACATGAGATCTTTTCTACACAGGATTTTCGGTGAGGCTTTCGCCTGTGGGAGCAACGAGATCAATACTACTATTATGATTACTGTCAGTAACATTACGCTGGTGTTCCCCAACGAACTCGCTCACGTGAGGTTCGCCTCTGAATTATTCTTGATTGCTTGGATCGCTTTAAGCTTCGCTGTTCTCTGTGGCCTAGTGCAAAGGAGATCTGCGGTTGTATTTTGCTCTTTCTGTTGATTCGGAACCTCTGTGGTTATATCACAATTTGGTGATGAAATTTCCAGTGGATATATCTTGCTAAGAGGTCTATGCCATATATGCTTATTTGGCATCATGATTTTGACTGATCGTATCATGTTGTCAGCGCTTCGAACCACATCGATTATTTTCCCGTAGCACCAGCTACCAAGGGGTAGACTCTCTTGCTCGATGAGTACGATTTCGTTCACATGTGGCTCCCTTGGCGTTTGATGCCTAGGTTGCTTGCGATGTATGACTTGCATTTCGCGCAACGCTGTTAGGTATCCGGGGTGCCACCTTTCCCAGAATCCTTCCGCTACTCTTTCGCTGTTTTCGAGTTCTTGCGTGACCGACTGTATGCTGTGGAACAAACGTCGGATCTTGGAGCTCATCAGGATCAAGTGATGGTAGTCCATACTTGAGAGTTTTCTAGATAAAATCGACAGGTCTCAGTGTACCATCCTCCACATTCGGGGAGCAAGCGACGAGAGGTAGTGTGTCGACTATCGCTTCTAGTTCTGTAACAACTGTCAAAAAATCAGGATACTTCAGCTTTTTTCTCCCCACTGCTCTATAGAAGGCACGTTTAACGGTGCCAACTAGACGATCCCATGCGCCCCCCATCCAGAGAGCTCGAGGTGGATTGAAGATCCACTGTACTCTTGCTCAGCACAGTAGGACATAACGCAGCTTTCGCCTATGTTTTCACTGTCAGAATTGGGTTTGATCAGCGTTTCTATCACTTGCTGTCCTAGTTTGAAGTTTGATCTACAATCGGTGCGAACCAATTTTGGAATTCCTAGTCTTGCCACGAATCTTTTGAAAGTCTAGGAAAGCTCCTGCTTTCATGTTCTCATTCACCTCGAGGTGAATGGCTCTGGTCGCAAGACATGTGTAAAGGCAGACGTAACCTTTCTTGTTTTCTGTCATTTGGATCGGACCCATGAAGTCGCATCCGACCTTCTCGAAGGGCCTTGTCAAAATTGACTTGTCCTGAGGAATTGATGGCCAGGGGTACTAATAGGTAATCCTTGCCATTTTTTGCATGTCACACAATTTTTTTACGAATTTTCTGAAAGCCTGATGGTCGAGGTATCCAAAATCGTGATTGCGCTATACAGAGAGTGGGGTCTCTTCCACTATGCGCGTTCTTGTTATGAATGTCACTCAGAATGAGCCTTGCCAGTCCTTGTCAACGTATATTGGATTTCTTGTGTCATAGGGAAGGTTTGTATTCTGCAGGCGCGACTATTCCGTATAATACCGGTGCCATCACGGAACCTCTACTCTATATTCGCACTTGATGGATGTGTTGATGCGACGTATGAATTTCTTGCATCTGCAAGTGAATCTTCATCTGAATCAGCGATCATCTTGACCTCGGAAATGAATTTTACCATCAAATGACGCGGTGTCTGTTCTTGACCTAGCCATTGAGGACCGATTAGCCACGGTAGTTTGTAAACGTGATCCACATCAGCACCGCGTGTACCTGCGTCCGCAGGATTTGTGTCAGTGGGAACATACCAGAATATTACCGAGTTTCCACTGAGTTCGATCGACTTCTTCACCTTCATTACGCGACATTTCTGGTTTTCCACGAATGTCGGAAGATTACCCGTGCCTGTCACCCGGCGCTGAGCTGTCGCTCAAAACATTGATGTCTTTTATCGTTTTTTTGCTGGCCATGGCAATAGCTTTGCCAAGACGTATCGCTATGAGAATTTAGTATATTTTCGTTCCGAAAATAGGCGCAAGCTGCTAATGCTTGAGTACTGGCATCTGCGAAGATCCAGAGGGTGAATGGCCCCGTGACGTCGTCAATTGAATAGCGAGGAATTGAAAGAGAGGCATTGTTCATTCCCTTACAGACTTTGTTCCATAGTTCAGCGAGGCTCCTCGGCACTGGATCTTTCCATTCGATTTCAGCATCATATATTTCTCGCATGAGGTGCTTGAGGCGTATAGTTAGTGGGCCTGCCATTCCGACCGGATCGTAGATGGAGTCTAACTGACTAGCAACATCTCGTTTTGTTAAGCCCGCTTTTTGTGGGAGCTTGATTTGGAGGCGAAACTCATCAGAGGTGGTATCGTACGTAACACCGAGCAGTTGATGGTAACGCTATGAGCTCTGTCGTGTTGTGCACTGTTAATATCATTCGAGCTGGAGACGTACAGTACTCGCCGTTTGAAATCGAAAATTCACGCGAATAACGCGAATCCTCGTTAATTTCGTGAATTCGTTATAACTCTTTCAAAATTGAGCTTTCGAGAACGCGAAGATATCTTTGAATTCAGCTCGTCGGACACTATAAGAACGTGCTTTTATATTTTGGAAAAGCTCCATATAGGATTGCGCCATGCACTTGACTTTCATCTCAAAAAGTAGTTGCTCGCATGTGATGTGTATATAATCCCGCTTATGCGGGAAGATCGCTATACACAGAGAAGGGCCTCAAAACTTACCCCAGAATGCGCCACGTACTCAATCTCATCCACTACATTGTGAGATTAGATGAATGGTATTTCCCGGATTCTCAGATCTTCATTTCGTTTTTAAGCGCAAACTGGCTTCACGTGTTCCCCCTGCTCTCAATATCCAATCCTCTGTATATCAAGTGGAATCTTTGGAGAGTTCTCAGCAGGCATAGTGGGCCTATTATGTAACATTTTCCATTTTCAGAGGAGATGTTTTGCAGAAAGCTGTGAAGATAGCGAACAACTTCCTCCACTGTCGTAGACTACGGTCACTTCTCTGTAAGGATTATATGGAAACCTTAGTCGCAGATGAGCGTTTCTTCCGCGGTGTGACCCCAAACGTCACCCCTTGTCATGCCTTTGCCTCTATTACGTGACAAGTCCCATTTTTAGAGGAATGTTTTGTAGAAAGCCGTAAAGGAAGCGAAGAACTTCCTCCACTGTCGTAGACTATGGTCACTTGTCTGTAGGAATTATATGGAAAACTCGGTCGCAAGTGAGGGTTCCTTCCGTGGTGTGGCCCCAAACATGCCTCCCCGTCTAGCCCTTGTGGAAAGTTCAGATTTTTTGCATTTCCAGATGAACTCGCAGACCTGAAATGAAATGTGCCTCGTTAGCTTCCCGTGAAAAATGCTATCGAATGATATGCATTACTTCCCCCAGTTGAAACTTTGGTTTTTCACTGTTTTCAGCCTTCCTTATTGCCGGATGGATCACTATCCCCGTCGATTACTCCCGATTATAAGTTTCTTTTTCATCGAAAATTTGGAGCAAATTATGGCGTCAGTCTGCGACTAAGGGTTAATTCGATTGCCAGCCTTGATTAATGAATATGCGGAATATCTTTTTTAGATGCCTTATGACTCTCTAGGTGTATTTGAGGGCGACACCGGCTGTTATCACAAAGTCTGCCGAAATTCGTCAAATTTAATGTGGTTATTTGGGTTCTTGGTGTCGTTACCCCCGAAAACGAACACTTTGTTTTGTGCCGCTGGCGCCATTTGGCGCCGTTTGCCGCAATATGGCCGCCATGTGTTTTACCAAATTCGTTGAAACGTTGTAATTAGGGGTTTTTTGTGGTCCTGTGGATCGACGGAAAATATAACTCCAGGCCTTGACGCCCGGTGAAGTCATAGTGAGGTTTCTGAAAACAACACTGCAGTCAGAGCGTACTTCGTTAGATACCTGTGTCTCAAGAGCGCGATATGTCAGGGAAGGTCTCGATCAAAGACTTTTCCGACAAGGAAGTGGGCGAGACGCGTGGGGGAAGGTCCTCGAATCGGCTTTCACACAGGACGGAGCCAGAAAGATGTATTTCACGTTTTCGACAACGGAGTAACCCGATGGACTCTTGTACTCTTGGCTTTGTCATGAGCTTCGCGATGTCACGGTTGTTTGCATTGCCCTATTTGGGACAAGCTGCGCAAGGATGGGCAAGGTAGGAAAAGATACCGGTCAAGCGTCGGGTCACACCAGTTCAATTCCCGTGGGGCGGTTCGTTTCAGCGACGCGTATGTGTGGGGCATTCAGGAGGAACCCGAAGATCATCGGAAGGTTTGGAGGTTGCTGAGTGAATGACCAGAAAATTGGTTATAAAAGCAAATATAAGCCCGACCGCATGGCCACAAGTGCGATGTTGGAAGGATTGAAGAGGGAAGTGGACTTTCGGATGTCCGAGGCAAGGCCGTTACTTACGCGGCTCTTTCATGTGACGAGTAGTACTAAAATAAATAAATAATAAGTTGTAGGCAAGAGCCTATTATTTTTTTTTTCTGTTGTCGGAACACGTGAAACATGTTCTGTGGTCCTTCTGTGGGACGGGAAAGTTCCGATTGCGATAGGCCTTCCGGGTTGGCTCTTTTGTGTGTGATAGGGAAAAGTGTTGTTCTCTCGCGCATATTCGATGATCAGCTTTCTTCCGACGGTGAGCGAGCGTCGAGATTCTTCTGTTCGGCAGAAGAGTGACTTAAGAATACATCTCCTTACCCGTTGATAAATGGAATATTGATGTGGATATGACTGATATTTTAGGTTTTTTGTAGAAACCAATCGAAACACCTGTGCTTGTGAGAACTGTTCAAAGATTCCACTTGATATGCAGAGGATGGGATATTGAGAGCAGAGGGAACATGTTAAGCCAGGAAGCGCTTAAAAACGAAATGAAGATCTGAGAATCCGGGAAATACCATTCATCTAATCTCACAATGTAGTGGATGAGATTGAGTACGTGGCGCATTCTGGGGTAAGTTTTGAGGCCCTTCTCTGCTGCCCGCATAAGCGGGTTGATATACACATCACATGCGAACAACTACTTTTTGAGATGAAAATCGAGTGTATGGCGCAATCCTATATGGAGATTTTCCAAAAAATTAAAGCACTTTCTTATAGTAACCGACAAGCTGAATTCAAAGATATCTTCGGGTTCTCGAAAGCTCAATTTTGAACCGAGTTATAACGAATTCACAAAATTAACGAGGATTCGCGTTATTCGCGTGAATTTTCGTTTTAAAACGGCGAGTACTGTATTCTCGTAGGTTTATTCCTATCTCTGCGAGCACCGATTCACTTTCTGTGTACTTCTGCAAGCCTTCTGAAGTGTTTTCTGCCGGAAGGAGAATGTTATCCACATAGAGATTGTCGCCGATCTCTTTTGCTAGCGCGTTATTTTTGGATTGCAAAAACGACAAAAGGCACATATTGAGGATGCTAGGTGATGGTTACCTTTTAGCCGAAGAAATCCGCAGAGATCTCTGTGATCTTCCCGCAGCCGTATTTGCGTAAAAACTGCATCTATGTCACACAATATGACGATCTTGGAAGTCCTACTAGCAATGAGAAACTCATGGATTTTATGCACGAGTATCTCCCCTGTGTTACATCGTTTAGATACAATTGTCCTTTGCGCTTGGGCGAGGCGTCAAACACAATTCTCAAAGGTCTTGGTTTCTGCGCTCTCCACACATGCGAGTGGGGCATGTTAAACACACCAACAGCATCGCTGCCCTGTACTCGTTCTATGACGTCTTCGGCTTTATGTCGTCTGCCCAAGGAGTTTGCAGTACCACTCCTTCTGTGCGGAATTTTTCTCTAGGTGTAGCTGTAGACTCCTCAGGCGTCTCAATGCTGTACCATAATTGTCTGTTAGGTCTTAAACAATGCTCTTGAGCGGGAATGGTGCGGTGATGTATCCTTTTTCAAATGATACTTGCTCCGAATGGTTTCTGAAGTATTCAAGGAAGCTCTCATTCTCAGTGAGGGAAATTCCTGAACCTTCGACTTCGAAAAATTCACTCAACTTTTCTGGTTCGGTTTCTTCGACAGCCGACATGCTGTAAGACATGAGCGAGGATGCTGTGTTACCATCACATATTTCAGCTAATCCTCGTCCATATACAGTAGGACCGAAAATAGTATTGGCTATTCGTAACCCTGATGGAGCTCTGAGTGTTTCTCCGTTGTCGAGGACGAAGCTATGGTAGTGGTCTAGACCCACGAGAATATGTGGCATATGGTGTTCGCCTCTTATTTTTGGGTTACATACCAGGAGATTTCTTTTCTCAAGGAACTCTCGATCGACGGAACATAGTTTTACTGCAGGAAATTTATTCGTGAGGATAGGCTTGGTTGAAATGAGTATTTCTAAATCTCCGCCATAGGCTCTACCGATCTTCAAGTGTGCGAGTGTTTCAGTTTGACCTCCTATTCCGGACATGATGCATGTCTCTGTCTTTATTTGCGGCAAGTTCAGTTTTTTTGCGAGAACTTCCTGTATTACTTTTTTTGGGCGCCAGTGTCAAAGAAAAATATGGCCTTCCCGAAATTCCGCGTGTCATGATTCCAGATACATCCTTCGGCAGTCATTAGGGCTATCTGCTCCTTCTTCAATTTAGCCACGTTCGATTCGATGTTGGTATGGTTCTCTGTCAGTTCTTCGTAGGAACCTCTCTCATCGACATCGCTACTCTCTGCAATATTCTCATGATTCTTGGCGCAATCCCACTCATTGTCGCATTCTACGTGGATATTGATACTGTTACACTTGCGCTGCCGCGAGCCCCCGTTGCGGAAGGAATTTGCTGACTCACCGCTTCTTCGCTTGTTCGTTGCGCTGGCGGTCTTGCTGCCCTGATCGAGCTGTTGTTGTTCGCTTACTGGCAGTCTATATTGCTTCGATACAGAGGCGGGATCGTCTGCGCTATCGCTGGAGAAGCACAGCTTAATATGGTGCATTCTTCCGCATAGGCGGCAATTGTTTCGTGAGCGCTGTACGCTTGCGTGCTAAGGCGAATAAATTTCCAGCAGAGTCGCTTGCAAGCTACTATTTCTCTCTTCTTGTTGATGGACATTGTAGATGGTCACTGCCAAGAAAAGTGGCCGCTCTTTTCACATATCGCACATAACGCACGCGCTGTTGTACTTCCGTCGCTTGCCATGAGATTTTTCTTGGACTCACTAGTGTGAAGCCGCGATTGAATGTATGCTTTGGCCGAGATTTCGTCACTGATAAACCCATAATGGCATCCACCGAGAGGTCATCGTACTCCCTTACCTTTATGAGCAGCGGTTCGACGACGTCTTTAGGAACTTTTCAAAATCTTTCTCATTTCCAAAAAAGAGCGGTACATTTACCCTAGGTGGTGACATTGTCCGTGCTGTGGAAGCTAACTGCATGTTCGCATTAGTTTCTTCGTCGAACTGAGTGGCAAAAGGAGTGCCATCCAAGTTGCTACTGTTGTGCGAATTTGAGCAGAGCTCACTTACGCCTTGCGCCGGAGGTACTTTCATGAGTATTCCTAACTTGCGCTCGAGTCGTCTTTGATTGCTTACAGTTTCAGTCAGACGCGCTTCTAACATTAACTGCAGCTCTACAGCTTCTCCTATCTCATCGTCGAAATGAGTCTCTTAATCAATTTGCTCGATTTCTTTAAGCAGAGCTTTTTTCTCTTCCTTTTTTCGTATTGTCGTATGTGTCTTTCATTTTTTCAATCAATATCTGAAGAGATGCTCTGGGAGTCGATCTGTGAGATGCTACCCTTGAGTCTATCGCTTGCATAGTCTCTTCGTATTGGGCCTCATCCGAATCAGACAGAGGCTGCGCTTCTGTGTACATTCTAAAATTCGTAATCAAGGCTTTCAGCGCTGCGGTATTATGCACTATGGGTTTTCCGTAGAGAATCGACTGCATCTTTCTGACTTCCTTTGTGGGTACGAAACCTTTTTCCCTTTGCATTCGCCAACGCTAAGCCTCGGCGGGTTTTTTTTGCTGAACTGGTATCACGCTTTCACATTTGTAGGTACTGAACCTCGCGAGTCTTTCGTCCTCACCTTTGCGGGTTCTTCGTCTACACCTCTGTGGGTTGTTAAACCTCTGCGGGTTTCTCGTCTACAGCACTGCGGGTGTTCTTGAACTTACCTTCTGATGTTTTGGCCGATGCACCGAAACTGACGTAGCCGTTCAGTGGTATCCTTTATTTCCCAATCTAACATATTGTTACATCGACACCCTTATATAAGCTTCTTGCGAACAGAAACATTACAAAGGAGTGTTGGGAAATGTCAGTCGAACATATGCAGAAATATGCAACGATCTGCGATGCAAAATGGAAAACGTCGTGGTTTACCACGACACGGCACATATATCAATTCGTCGGTGCTCTAGAGATTCTGCTAATTCGTACGAGCGGCCTGTCAGCGTGCCAGCATTTAAGGTCACAACGCAAGTCCTAAATACGTTGGGGGACTCTTGGACTAGCCTGGTTGTCCTCATCCCGTCCTTGCACAGGATACTCTCGCACACCTCTCACACTCGTCGTTTTGCGATGCACGTCTGCTCCCGTGGGCGTTATATCAACATTGACTTTAAAAGGTGACTGGAGTGTTCGTAGGCCGGCCTGACACGAGGAACTGTCGCCTCGTTTTCGTCACACTTAGCAGTGATAAGTGGTGGTCTGCCTCATAGGACAGTTTCTAGCAAATGAGATTTTGCTCCGTCCTCGAAAAATTGATGCAGTCATTTACTCATCCATCCATAACTGAAGAGTCATTGGGGAGAAAGCAAGTTTCTAATTGTAGTTCAAAAGCGGTGAAACAGCCTTTGTGTTGCCTTCTTGCATTATGCTTTGATCTGTTATGATGGTAAGAAGGTCCTAAGCCGTTTGACATTTTTTGCTTTGCATTTCTATTGAGCATACAGTGGAATTTACTCAATAATATAGTCATCATTGTTACTCACTGGGGAGATTTAGAGTCAAAGAAATAATTGACCGCTCTTCCAATGTCTTTAACTTTGATGAATTTTTTCTTCGCCAGGGACAAAATAAGCGTTAGTCAGGGGGGATAATGCAAGGGAATATGGTGAGTATGGAACCGTGTCCCAGTCCAGCTTTAATTTTGCACGGTTTTTTTTACCTATGTGGAGCTTGACGTTATCGTAGAGATGGTCATTTTTCTCGGACAGCGTCCGCAAGTTTCTGGAGCTAAAGCGCAAATGCTGCCGGTGACGGTGTGCCTATGCGGGAGCAGCCCGAAATACAACGTTCCTCGTGAACCTCAGGAGCAGCAAAGAAGACACTTCTTAGGGTAAAGCTCCGATTTCGCTTGCGTCGGTGACGGCGCGGTGTCTCTTAGAATCGTATAGAACATCTTATCTTCCGTGACCAAATCTTCCATGAACTCCTTTCGGTGCGGGTCAAGAAGTAGACTAACAGATGGATACCTGGGTGAACCGCATGCCATCCGTCGGGACATGAGGGGTCCATCGAGTGAGCACCTTCTTGAAGCCGAGGGCGTGAAGGCGACCGAGGACTGTTGTATGGGTACACCTAAGCCTTACTGCAAGGCTGCGGGTGCTAACATCCGGATCCTCTTTGAATGCTTCCAAAATGGTGGAGTCCCCACTATTTTAGGGCGTGCCAGCCTCGCCTCACCTCGAAGCCGTTTCTCCTCTTCTAAAACTAGCGAAGCGCTTGACACCGCTGATGGAATGGTGTCCTCTCCCGATGCGCTGTTAATGCTGGGGACGGTTCCCGCGTTCCCACGACGCCATCCGTAGAAGATAGTCGCTCGAAGGCGATCTTGTAAAATCGGCATCATGATTAAAGTTAAGGAAGACAACCCTATACTATATATGGCTATATACTTTTTGCGGAGAAGTGTGATCGATAGCCATGATCTATTACGTGGCAGATCATGGGTAGCGATCAATACTTGGAAGATCTGGAATATTCAAAAATCGGCTAGACTCTTCTTCCATCTCAAGCACTATGCATCATTTTTATGTACAAGCACCCCCCTCCTCCTCCGCCGTCACCCTGTCGTTCAGGATTGGTGCTTGAAATTATGATTGGGACTATGCTATATGCTTTGGCTACCCCTCATTTCTTTAGTTAGGTCAAAACCCCAGATTTGGCTAGAAATCAGCCTCAGTGGTAGACCCCTTGAAAAGGAATATCGCATCTGTTTGCACGGAACGGTATGGTGTCCACGCTACAACCACTATACTACGGGCACCATCGGCGCTCTTGGCTAAGAGGTGTTCACAGGGTGGGCCAAAGTTATGAGGACAAAAAGGCATTATGTAGTCAAAACGCACCGTAGCTTGAAGGATTTAACAATTTTTAGGAAATGATTTGCCGAGAGAGATGGCACGTGCTGTAGCACGCAAGCGTGTCCAAATGTTTCCAGGCTTTCTGCTTTACCTTGCCAAGGGATCAAAGTTTTCAAGGGTTCTCATTTGCGCTTGCCTCCTGGATGGACCATACAGGAATCTAGAGATATCAGTCAGAGGCACACTCCGGGATTAGGCACGCTCGACCGCTTCATCCCGGGGATCGAATACGGGCGAACAAACGTTGATGTCGCGCCCCTTTTGCCGCTCGAAAGTGTGCGATAAAAGCGCGAGGAGCTCGCCCGACCCACAGATCACACCTTCCTCCGCAAGCCCCACCCTCTACCGTCGGTTACCACGCGGTGGGCGCCGCTTAAAAAGCACGGGCGCGTTTGGGGCAGCCCATTGCGACCCAATGTTATCGGCACTGAAGCAACTAGAATTAGCTTCGTGAAACTTGTCCAAAGCGCCCCTTCTCTTTCCCACAATGGAATGCGGCTGAAATAGCGAACGTCTCTGCGCGGGGCGTAATCGGTGGTTTCGTTTGCTTTCCTTTTAATTTTCAGGCCACCTCCCACCTCTAGCTTCATAACTGAACGCTTTCCCACACTTATTTTATCCCGAAGCTTGCCTTTAATGCGCTGCTGTGTCTTGAAAAGCAGTGAGCTTGAAAATGTCTTTCGGAGGATTTTGCGTCATTCTTGAGTGCTGTAGAAAATGTCTTGTGTCTTGTATAAAATCGGCAGAGTACTTGATTGGCTTTCTTTCTTTTCCTATTCACTTTTTTCACTTATTCCTATACACTACAGCGCTGGAGTCCTTGGAGGGTCTAGCCGGGATTTTGCATAAGCCAGATTAGTCCCCCGTCAACCGCCGGGACCTTCCTTTCCTGCGCAAGCTTTCTATCCTCCGCTATGGTCCCTTCCTCCTGTGACACCAACACCTCGTGGAAGTGACGCGTATGCAACACAATGGTGTTCCAAACAGTAGAAGGGACACAATCCTGCTTAGCGCTTTATAAAATAGAAGGATTTTCTCATGGGGAGTACGAAATTCGACAAAGGGAGAGCTAGTTTCCCGCATCTAATATTTGTTCTGGTGGTGACTGTGACCTTCTGATCTCCGCAATTTCCATCTGTGGTGATTCCAAGCTCATTGAAGCCTGGACTTGCTCATAAGCTTCCATGTTACGTTGCAGTTAAATGTCGCGTGCCGGAACCCTTAGTGACAGTCGTGATCGCCAGCAACTGAATGTTAGATATCACGACCGCCTCCTTGACGGCGTTTGAAATAGAATTTCAGAAGCCACCACTAAATTATCTCGTCTCCACACTTCTCAATTTGTTTTGAAGGCAAAAGTCGGGCTCAATAAGGGGGTATTATGACGACTGAAACTGAGTATAGAGATGCGAAGTGGAACGACACTGGAGAAAACTGAGAAGAACCGTCGACAAGGCCGTTAACAGAGCCCTCTTTCCCACTAGCAGTGAAGAAGGCTGACTTGGAAAAGAGGCACGTACAAACAAGTTTCCTGAAGATGTCAGTCGTTCTATCGGTTGATACGGCAATCAACCTAGCTGATTTCACACGTTCGCACCACATCCCAAGGTGGGCGGTCGTAGCGGGCCAGGCGGCGATAGCGCACAGTACATGCCCTGGAGCCTTATTACCGCGTCGTTCGAGATTTTGAACGTAGGAACATGTGTACGGGTGCGTGACCAAGTACAGACATGACCGAAAGTATCCGCTAGGTCATTTAATCCCGACCTTTGCCGTTAATTTTGGAGGAACGATTTTCAGCTACAAATCAGCAGCCGATGTTGCGTTGTGACAGTCTCATACGGCACCGCCTTTGCGTCTGTTACAAGCCCTCGCATTGTCTGACGGGGACAAAGTAGATTTGCGTTTTGGCTGTAGAAGGTGATGAAGTGGGAACTGAAAATTACTATTTGCGATGGTGAGATCATGCGAATTTCAAGAATTCGCTCACCATCGGTGCTAGTGACTCCATTAACCAGTGTGGATTTGTGTCAGGCTGCGGTACCATCGATGCAATACATGCCGTCCGCCTTCCGGAAAGACACTGCGAGAAAAGGAAAGCCGTGCATCTTGCCATTCTAGACCTGGAGGCCTCTGATTGTGTTCCTCGAAAAGTTATATGGTATGCTTTACAACAGCACGGCGTTCCCAAAGAGCTTGTTGAGTGGGTGCGCATACCTTACTCGAACTCAAGGAGTCTGGTGGGATGGAATGGAATTCCTAATCTCGGTCGGTGTGCACCGAGGTTCCGCGCTTTCACCGCTTCAATTCATTGTCGTTATGGATACCATTTCGCGTGATCTCGGAAGCCCTCTCCACGGACGCCTCTCCTCTGACGACAGCTGCAAACCTGGTCCGATCGTGTGGGTATGTTTGGGCCCAGGGTAAACGTGAGAAAGACAGCCTACATGACTATCAATTCGAGTGAGCCAGGCTCTATTAAGATCAATAGCACTGAGCTCACACGTACAACATCAATCATCTTAGGTCGGTAATCGCGTCCGACGGCAGCAAGGTCTTTGAAGCAAACTCCCGAGTGAGTGCAGCTTTGCCCAAATGGCGCTCGATGACCGGCGTCCTCTGCGATGACAAAATACCAGAACGACTGAAATCTAAGATCTATACTGTCGTGCGATCAATCGCCATTTACGGAGCAGAGTGCTGGCCAGTGACTAAAGAGGAGGAAGCTCGTCTCAGTGTAATGGAGACAAAAATGCTGCGCTGAATTGCCCGGGTCACATTCGACCATTGAACCACATTTGCAACGATGCCATCAGAAAGCAGTTCAGTGTGGCTCCCATCATGCGAATGACGACAAGATTCGCGAAGTTCGCCTGAGGTGGTACGGTCACGTCCTGTGCGCTGACGATGACAGCGTTCACAAGATCGGTCTAGACTTCATCGTGCCGGAAAAGCGGCCAGGAGGACGCCCGAAGCGACGATGGCTTAATACGCCGCATTAGGACTTGAATCTAGTTGGTCTTCATCCCAATCAGGCACACAATCGGGAAAAGTGGCGTCTTAATACCGGGAAAGCGGACCTCGCCACAGGGTGGGACAAACGATAAAGAATAAGAAGATGTGTATATTAACAACCAGGTTGGTTCCCCGTCAACCACCAGGACCTTCTTTCACTGCGCATGCTTTACGTCCTGAAATGATCTACCAAAATCTAATAGCACCCTAGGCTTGTTGGGGATTGGTTTTCCGCATACCCTCTTCAAACACCTCAACCCCTTCTTCCCGCCTTCCATTCCCCTCCAGCTACCACTGCGGCACCATGTGGAATGACCGTAAGTGACCTCAGCAGGTGTTTATTAGTCGCTTGGGTGTTATCACAATCATGCCATTGCAAAACATTGAGAGCTCAAGTCCTGCGAGCTATCTGTTTCTGTTAGCGGTTTTTGATTCCGTTAGCTGCCTTATCACTCACTTCATTTTGCGAACGGACGGAAATACATGCATACAGACATACATACAAACCGACACACCAAGTAAGCGCTTTCTAAAATAAGGGGATCATGTAGTTAGAACTCAAAGTGATCATATCCATATCATGATCGAGCGGAGACACCTATAAATCCTTGGGCTGGCAGTCTAATAAGCCTTGATCTTCGCCTCCGCCCGTGGCACTCCCTAGTGTCCTACAGTCTGCCCTATTTAGTGTATTGGCTAGTGGATATATATATATTTGAATCGATATTATTGAATGTATGTCGTCCAGCAATACCGAACTAGGCCAACAACCGGCAACGGCAACACAGGCAACGTGACATTCGTCAGTATATGGAATTTACGGCTGCATGTAAGTTTTTGCAATACTTGTGCATTGCTTTGGTAGAAAAAGAAAGCAAAAAAGATCCACAGAAAAAGTCAGACGTACTGGTGTAGAAGTTTCATCGCTGAATCTTCTCAATAATGTTTTATCGTCTCTCAAATCTGGAAAGCCTGGTCTACACTTGCATTTTTTTGTCTCTTTATCAAATGTTGCAAGGGAAGAGCACGATCCACTAAGATCATCAGGCTTCACATTAGGTGGAGCTCCTGTAAGGATTAATAATCAGAGAACACCCGAAGGAAAGAAGGCATAAAAAAGCAAAGAGATTTTATTTATAACAAAATTCTTTTTATACATCCGAATTCAGTGCTAATGTCAAATGTGAAGCTGCCCTCAAATCGAAGATAGAATGTCAAATTGACTATACACTCCGTTGCAAAACTATACGACATACCCCAAATTTTGGAGTTCTGAAGTTAGCGTGGTATGAGCAGGGAAATGGTCAATGCCGTTCGATTCAGCGTGCAAACAAACCTACAGGGGTGAATCATTATCGAATTTCATTAATTTTCAAAAGCGTGGGGTCAAAAAAACGAAAAAAAGGCCGTTGCAAAACTATACGACATAGCACATTTTTTTCACAGGAATTTTATTTCAGTACACGTTTCCACAACAATTGTAAACCATATATGTTCTACTCCACATGGAGCAAATGGCACGCAACAATCGCCTTTCTCTAGGACCGCAGGTGAAATCGACGTCATGCGCGACCTGGGATGGAGTGTTCGCCGGATGAGCCAGCGGAGTCGACCGCTCTCGAGACTGCATTGCACGGTATTTGCGGAATCCACTCGCGTATAATACGAAAACTTTAACCGGAAGACCGAAGAAGCTGAGCGAACGTGATCGCCGTTCAATTCTTCGATTGGCGTCGAACAGCACGAAGACGGCTAGCGAAATCAGGGAAGAATTGGGGCTCCAAGTGAGCAAAGCCACGGTCATACGTGTGATTAATGACTCGTCATACATAGTCCGTGAGAAAATGAAGAGTGCTCCCCGACTGACGAAGGAACACAAGGAGGCTCGTCTTGCTTTGCAAGAATCAACATGCAGACAAATTGGAAGACGGTAGTACTAATTTACGTGTAGTTTTGGACGACCATGAGTGGTATTGCTGTTGCAGATCATTTTTTCCGACGAAAAAAGTTCAATTTGGATGGGCCGGATGGATGGCACTCGTATTGGAGAGATCTGAGCAAAAATCAATCACCTTCTCTAAGCGGAACTTTGGCGGTGGAAGCGTGATGTGCTGGGCGGCTTTTAGCTGGTGTGGCAAGCTGGATATAGCTTCACGACTTGCCGAATGAGTTCCAGTGATTACCAGGACGTGCTCAAAAACCACCTTCTATCATTTATGAGAAGAAATCGCCGCCATCGTCTCATTTTCAGCAAGACAACGCTGTTATACACGTTAGCAGATCAAACTCTGGATTGGTTCGAGGCTCATCACATCGATTTACTGGATTGGCCTGCATGTTCCCCCGGTCTGAATCCGGTGGAAAAATTGTGGGGCATCCTCGCGCGTCGAATCTACGCTCGGGGAAAACAGTACGAGACAGTGGCTCTCTTACAAAAGGCGATACTCGAGGAATGGGCACTGATACAGAAGGAGGTTCTGAAGAAGTTGATTGAGAGCATGCCAAATCGGCTGTTCGACGTGATAGCACATCATGGCGGACCTGTTGACTATTGACCTGTCACATACTGCTATATGGTTTACAATTGTTGTGGAAACGTGTACTGAAATAAAAATCCTGTGAAAAAAAATGTGCTATGTCGTATAGTTTTGCAACGGCCTTTTTTTCGTTTTTTTGATCCCATGCTTTTGAAAATGAATGAAATTTGAAAGTGAATCTCCTCAGTAGGTTTGTTAACACGCTGAATCGAATGGCAGTAGACGTTTTCCTGCTAATCCTACCCTCGCCTCAGAACCCCGAAATTTGAGGTATGTCGTATAGTTCTGCAACGGAGTGTATTCGGAAGTTAATGAGCATTCGTGGAGCCCCCTATTCCACACATAACCGAACCTATGTCCTCGCCTCACCCTGATAGCGCTTCGAAATATTAAGTCTCTACAATGTCCTTTGCTTTATTACAAGGTATCTCCTTAGATCACGTGAAGAATTTTACAGAACTTCATACATACATGTATCAATTAAAGATTCCATGAACCAACCGAATGTGCACACGGCGAATACGCGAGCGATATTAGGGATGTCAACGAGACCAGTTTGGGTGAAACCGAGTCCCACACGTGGCATATCTGCACAGGTTTTATCCGGATAGCCTTTACTCCAGAAACTTTCATTTGTTGCTGCCTTAAAAGTTGCTTTCAGTTTTTGCAGTTCAAGTCAAGATTACGCTGAAGACAAATTAAAAATGTTAGTCGTTGGTTCATTTGTAAAACATTCTACCTGGCTCGCTTGTAAAAAAAACGGAAAGCAAGTGTTGAAGAAAACTAGTGCGTATTCAGCTGAGGCATTTTTGAAACAGCATGTCATATTTCGAATTGCTTCTGGAGAGTGCTGTAAGCCTCATTAGGTGATAATTGTTATGTCATAGTCAGATACAGGAGATTAATAGAATCCCATGACAAGTAGCGCTAGAATCACACAAGCAATCACTGGACCATCAACCACTGCTTCAATAAAGTTAAAGTAAATTCCCATCACACTATTGTTGTTAGGGGCTTCATAACCAAAGCGAAAACACCAATTCAGAATATACCTCTGATAAATATTGTATGTCAGTACTGATTCATAGGTCCTCTTGTTATGTATGCAGAATTTATAAAAGATTACTAGAGCAAGTTATGCGCCAAGACGCGATTATGAGCTCAGGAAGTTAGGCCTTATACTGAATGGTGCGCGTCAAATAGTGTGTAATGTTGGTGCAGCTGCACACTTCACCCTGTACTAAACGTAAAGTATGTTGGGGAGATCATTCATCCCATCGAAACTCGAAAATGCCATTGTGGGTATTTTCTCATTCTGGAACTCTTTTCGTGCATTTCAAGTATTTTTCTGCAGTTTCTCCGGAATTCCCAATGTTTAGCAAGAGTCAGGGTGAAGAAATTTCACCCTTACACGTAACTTCAGTTCGTAGCTATCTACATGGGAAAAACTCTGAGGGAGGTATTCGCCAGTCCCGACAATCCCTTTATCTCGTCGTCTCGAAGCCGCTTGAAATACCATTCCGTTTCCTCGATTCATGTTTGCTTTTTGCACGATGATAATTTAGTGAAACATCAGAACAAGAAACATCAGAACAAAACTCTATAGGAAGTAAAGGAAATGATGTGTGCAAGCTGTGAAAATCCAATCATAAAGCGGATTCTGAGCGGACTGCAAGTAAGATAACTCTGAGCAAGCAAAGCGGTGAATAGAATTTTCTTGTCGTCAGTCTCAAAATAAAAATGAAATATGTTTATTTACATAAGTGAGGACCTAATGGTTATCATTTATTTACACTCACCACTATTCAGAACTCTTAAAGAATTAGGGATCACTGAGTTTGGAATCTCTTTTCTTTCTTTTTTCTTTTCTTGTATCGGAAATGAAACTATCTGCTTTGCTGAAGACTTGAGTTTATGCAATCGACTTCTATCTTACTCTATATAATTCGCTAAGTGTGTGTGTGGTGTGTGTGCTGGGTGTGTGTGTTGTGTTGTGTGTGTACGTTTGTCACGAGATTCATAGCGCACTTCGCTGCAACGATGGAATGTTGTAATTTTAGTATTATGTAAGGGGCCAGATCGGGAACATATTTTATAGGGGCCGAGAAGTGATAACAGCTGATATAAGAGCTAATAAGCCTAAGCCTAAGCCTTGGAAGGCAAATTTCAGGACTTCATGTCGCGCTTCCCAGCTTCACAGTGAGACCTTGGTTCCAAGAGTGAACGAGAGGGTGGGACGGGAACATATTTTCTGGAGAGCGGAAAGCGATAACGGTTGATAAGAGCTGATAGGAGGCGCTAGAACGCAAATTTCACTAAACTCACAATGAGCGTCCCAGCACCAATGAGGCGTTGGCTTCGACAAGTGAGGTAACGGCTGATAAGAACCGATAACAATGATGCGTGTGAACATAGAGGTCACTCGAAACTAGAGAGATAACGCCTTTTTTTGTTTCTATAACATTTCTTTGCGTTGTGATCCTTAACCCAAAATACCATTCAGCCGCTCCACTCCCTATATATCCTAAAAGTGTACGGTGGGTGTTTGGATAAACATGATAATGGGTACTGGGTATTCCCATTTTCAAATTCATTAGCGTCAGAGGTTATTCGACCGCCAAATTATTCTGACATTTAGCATGGTGGTTGTTTGCAGACACCAGTTTAGCTCCATATCCGCGCGTATCAAGCGGAGAGATGGCTAACGCATTTCACTGAAAAACTTACTTCTTACCGGTAAACCTAACGCTCCACCGACTTTTTCGCCCAAGCCTTCGGTGTGATGCGCGCCGTAGTGTGCGGAGCTAAACTAGTTAAGTAAGCTTAATTAAGCTCGCATTATATCAAAACAATTTGGGCGTAACACTACAAATAGAATTTGTAAGTAGGAACGCTCTCAACGAGAGCTGCGTAACTTAATTGACGACTCGTGTTCTAACGCGCCTTATTAGCCTTCAGCAGATACAATCGATTTCAGCCATCCATCAAGTCCCCTCTCACCCTACATAACACTTGTAAATATGGACGCTCTAGTGTCAACGCGAGATGCGTAACGGAATTAACGACTTTTGCGTTCCAACCACGGTCAACCTATCGTTGGTACTTTTTGGAATTTTTTTACAACATCCCCCCTTCATGGGCGATTTGATACGACCTCCCTGTATTGTGTGTGTGGCATAAGAATAAAAATTTCTTTTGAATGATATGCACGCAAATGGCCACGTGAAACATGTACGGACACATCCAATATATGGATGTTATTTTAGCGGAAAGAATCTGTCTAGAAAAAAAACTCGATCAAGCATGTGGTGCTGCAGTTCTTTCCGGATACGCAGGGTCAACCGCCCGTTGCGCAAGGAACAACGAGGGGATCGTATTCGGTTGAACGAAAGGGGAGGGGTTCGTATCTAGAGAGACGGGCTGCAAGACGGCTCGAAAAGTGCAGTGTCCTGCAACGCGCTAATGATCTCCAGGAGCTCTGAACAGTGGAGTTCGGAGAGTCACACAGACAAGAGCTCCATGGGAGCATTAGAGCATGCAGAGCGTTATAAGTCACTATCAGCCACTATCTTTAATACATGGACGGCGCATTCACTCGACAGCATAGATCAAGATTACAATAGCCAAAAACTTTGTTACAGCGTAAAAAACCAGGTCTGTCTTCGAACATTCCTGAAATCCCAAGGAGAAAAAAGTGTAGAGCAGTTCATGGCAAGTCAAGCAATAGTCCATATCACAGTACAATGTAACTCAATCATTACACTAACACCTTCTTTAGGAAAATGGGGGACTTTCGAATGCGGGTGCGAATTCTAACCACAGACAGGTGCACGGCGTATACCCGAGTAGGCGTTTCCTCATAGAAACGTCTTCTCTGTCAGCGGCTGTAAGCAGATAAATTTTCTGAAGAGGATTTCGAGGGTTTCAAATCAAACCTAAGCGTAACAAAGTACAGCAAATTTGCTGAATGAATTCTAGACACCCCTTAGGAAAATTGCGATAGAAAAAAAATTTCAGGGAAATTTTCGGACCAGTTATGAACTACTCTTCGAGTAGATTCTAACAATCTTCACCGTTTGTCATCACATTAATCTTGAAGGAAGTTATGGGCCTTTGAACACTGCATAGCGGTGGTCCAGAATGAAAAAATCAAGGTAGAAAACGGGACTATTTTTTGAGCGAGTGGCCATTTCAGAAAGTTTCAGCACTTATCCGAAAGCTCTAATCCTCTAGTTTCTAATTAGCCTTAGACAGCGCAAAAAGTTGATTATGAAGAAAGTTATGAATGTTTGAATGTCGAAAACTCGCGTGTGCACAAAAAAACGGAACAACGGAACGATTTTTTTATTGAACATTCGTAACTTTTCATCTACTTTTTAGGAAATAAACTATTTCATTTTCTGAAATTCTGTTTTACAGTTCCACGAGACCGCTTCTGAAAAAGCTTTTGCAAGAAGAGGTTGTATTGCAACGTAATTACTACAAGGTTTAGTTTTTCAGATTATAAAATAAGGAAAATTGAGAGATCGAAAAAAAACTTGGTAGGTCTCTGAAGAAGAAATCTTTGTATTATAATCTTGTATTGGTTCGCGCAAAAATTTGGAAATTCCTTCTATTTAATGAATAGAACTTCATGTTACCTCGTTTCCCTCCTCTGAGCAAGACAGGGCGCGCGCATTGACCATGGTCCACTATATACATACAGATTGGCAACTGCCCACACATCAATGATGAGCATTAAATTATTTGAACGACACAATACTTAATACGGGGGAGGGGGTCGTGCCGATACCCTACGAAAAAGAAAGGGGTCGTAAAAATTTTGGATTTTGCGCAACGCAGGGTTGACCCTGATAGTACGTATAGATTTGGTAAGAGAATTCGCGCAACAAGCAAATGAAGTATTCAACCACAACTCAGTGATCTCTAGGAGTGGTAAGGAGGAAAAGATGTTTGGACGAGTAAGATTCTCTGTAAAGCTATGATTGATAGTATTGTCGCTAATATGAAATGGGAAGGAAGTATGGCTGGTCAAAAAACCAGCAGCGTAGACACAAACAGCAGCAGAACCTAATTGCGATTGCTGATTTCTTCATATGTCGAATTCTCAGTAATATCAACTCAACCTTCAAGAAAGTAGAACCATCAGGAGCTTTGATGTCGAAATAAAAATGTTTGCGATTATCTTTGCTGTTGGGATCCCTTGTGCAATCTTGGAGATTTGCAAGTGTACCCGACTCCGCTCTGTGGCCTGGCACGGCGACGATATTGACGGCAGCCTAAAAAGAGCCTTCGATTTAGAAAAGTTTCTTTCAAATGGTTCATTCTGTCATTTCCTCTTTGCTGTTTTCTTTTTTATGTTCCTTTTGCCCTACCTTCCAAAGAAATTCCAGGATTCCTTTCTATTCAAACCAAAATGACCACAAAAATACTGCTGCAGGTGTTTCGTTTCGGAAAAGGTACTCCTAATTCTGTCAGCACAAAACAGTTTGTTGAGTTATAGTGTGAAGTTATAGCGTTTGTGATCGAGCTCAATTCCGAGTTAGCATGGTTTGAAAACGGTCAAGAATGCACTGGCCGGTTGTTTTACAACCGGCTTCAACGACATCCAACTTTTTGAGGGAACACTTCGTCTCTTCTATTCTACTTCTGAAAATCTAAAACTAGGGGAAGAAGCGTCTCTAATGCTAGGTAGTTATGGGAATGTATTCACACGAAATCGATCTGTTGGAAGCTGAGCATCTGAAGTTTCAGAACTCATTGTTAATGGTAGAACTAACCCTGTTATAATGAAACCGGCATGTAATGTGCATATTTTTTCTCAGTGTTTCATCTGATTCTAACCATAAGTATACTGATTTTTAGCATTTATAACTTCATTCGGTTTATCAGAAGCTTTGCACTGCCTCTTATCAGTCACCAGTCTTGCTGCGCACGCACTCGCGTGCATCGCACGGGACTGCATTTGTATGAAACACGGCCACTGATGTTTTTATAGTCCACTGTGAGAAACTCCGAATAACCTCGGCGGCGCCCACCAACAGCATCTGGCCCCATTCCTTCTCCAACCTTTATCCACTTCTCCCAGCCTCTAGGCTCTCTCTGGAATTACCTGTATTGTCACGTGAAAAATTCGGCCTACCTCAACGCACGCTCCAACCACTAACAGCAGTTCTGCCTTCCGTCGACGAACTCAATACACTCTTCCCCCGGTCTCCAGGACTTCTTGGAGCCAAGTTAGAAAGTTTCATGGATAACTCAGCCCCCTCCGGACCTGACCCGCCCATTAAAGGCAAAGGTCGGGATTAGTTGACCAAACCAACCCTTTCGGTCATGCCTATACTTAGTTACGCACCCGTAGAGATGTTCCCACACTCAAAACCCGGAACAGCGCAGTAATAAGGCCCCAGGGCATGTACTATGCGCTATCGCCGCCTGACCCCGCTACGACCGCCAACCCGCGGAAGTGGTACGTGGCTGGCATAACGTGTGAAATCAGCAAGGCAGATTGCCGTATCAACCGATTGAACGACTGTATCTTCAGAAAACTTATTTGTACGTGCCTCTTTTCCATGCCATCCTCGTTCATTGGAAGTGGGAAAGAGGATTTTGTCAACCGTTTTGTCGACGGGTTTTCCCAGTTTTTTCTTCACTGTCGTTCTACTTCGCATCGCTATACTCAGTTTCAATTGCCATAATACCACCCTATTGAGCCCGACTTTTGCCTTTAATAGCAATTAGGCTCCTTTTCCGCACCCATCTCCATCCTCTCTTTTCCCGGTCTCCAGAGCTCTTGGAGCCGAGCTACAAAGTTGCGAATAACTCCGCCCCTTCGGCGTACGCTCCACCCACCAATGGCAGCTGACCTCCCTTCCGTTGACTAACTCAATCAACTTTTTCCCGGTCTCCTAAACTTTTCGGAATTGACTTATAAATTTTGGGCAAACTCCGCTCACACCCCACCCACCGAGAGCAATTCAATTCACTTTCGTTGACAAACTTAGTTCACTTCTTTTACGGTCTCCACGACTTCCTAGAGCCGACTTACAAACTTTCGCGGATGACTCCGCCCCCTTTGGTCTTGCCCCGCCATCATTGACATTTGACCTCCACTCCTTCTCCGAGCTCTGCCCTACTTTTTCCAGCAATCTAAAACTCCTTGGAACCGAATTATGAGGACTTGTAGGAAGCGCTGTCTAGAGGACACGCTCCGCCCACTGTGGGCGGACCTCTGGTGAAGTCATGCGTGCTGTGACCACCTTACACATCGCCCCCTATACCAATTTGTTTGCTCTGTATGGTTTACCCCAACCGAATTACCAGTTTTTTTGTTAGGCACTTTTTTTTGGAGAACGCCCCGCCCACCGGGTGTGGGTTTCCAGAATTCGATCTGACTTATCAATGCACACCTTACCTACGTTTTTCCCCCGGTTTCGATGCCGTTTGGTGTAGTATGTGAAATCCCGGTCTTCAGTACCACCCAATTCGTCGCACACCACGCCCGTGGGCGGGGCTCCGCTTAGCTGATGCATGTTTTGTACTTCTCGAGACCTGGGTCACCCATCCGACTTTTGACACGGTCTCTCGGGACGGATCTCAAAAAGCTAGGGATTTTCGTGACAGACAGACACCGTGAAACACACAGACAAACATAGCGCATTATATATAGTGGGATTCTCATCCTATGCACTGTGTCATTGGCTAGCGTTAATCATCTGTGAAATTGTAAATAAATAAATAAAATGAAGTCCTCTCAGTCTCCATACTAGATTTCGTGAAGCAATATGAACTCCAGAAGCAGAAAAAAACTTAAAAGAAGCGATTACGATAAAGAGGAGCGCATCGGGAGAGCATATGCACTATACGACGCAGCTGCTTGGCTGGCAAGGAGCGAAATGTGGCAACTTCACAACGAAAGGTGCGCTGGTTGATGAGCAGGACTTCGAAAGCGCTCCACCCCCAAAAGCGATCCGCCCACAAGCTTACTTGTTGATTTATACGAGGTGTGTGACAAGTAGCGGTGCAAATGGAGCATCTTGATCAAAGCGTAAATTGGCATGGTGTCATCGAATGTGTTGTGGTAAACCCGTTCATATGTTCACCTTCTTGGCTGTTACCTGTTCATGAGCGAAAATCAACGGCCAAAAAGGGGGCCCCGTTTTACGCTCCTTTGACGAATTCATTTATTCGCCACTGGCGTATCACTGAGCACCACTACGTCATACTGAACCGTTCTTGAATTTATCGTAATCGCTGAGAATTTCCTTCTTCTTGTCAACCCATTTGCAGTTCTGTAGGTCCACTTAGTAAATCACCCTACCCATTACATAAACGATTCGAGGTTTTTACAAAGGAATACTATCTAGCACACAGATATCTTCCAAAATAGATTACCGCTTGTCAACCCATAGATCTGCCTTATAGGAGTGGATCATGTTTTCCATAGCATTTAGACCCGTGATGAATGCGGGCAAATCTTACATATTTGGCATTTGTGTCGTTTAGGATGAAAATCTGAAGGCGATCTTCACTTAGGAATGACAGTTGTTGTTCAGCAAGATCACATTTCTGACGCTCATTATCAAGTTTATCGCTCCTTTCACTATCACACGCTGTTTGCGTCTCTCTTACAAAAGAAACATCTGCGGAGTCGAACACTCTTCATGTCAGCTTAAAGGTTAGAAGGAAAGTTGGTCGTATTCACTTCCACCTCTTACTATATACTTCTTATCAGCCGTTGTCTTTCATCCACACACTATCAATGTCCAATTACAACAGCTACAGTGCGGGTCAAAAGTATTCGGCCAAATGTTTTCGGCCGTCCATATTTTGAGGGGGTCCAAAGGTAACCCTTCCCAAAAACCAGCATATCCTTGTTCAGTGGAATGAACATTGGAGAGTAAAAATCATTTTACTGAAAATTCCCTAGTAAATATCAACTTTTTTGTGAAGACATTAAAATTCAACAGAACAATCGACCGCATGAGAACAGCTTTGAGAGAAATTGATTCTTTTTTTTGATAAAACAACCGCTTAAAAAGGGCGCAAGTCCTCTACGTTGGCGAGATAGCCCTGAAAGTGGATAGTAGAACTACAGGGCAAGGTGCAGAAATAGCAGAAAGTCCTGACAGAATGTGGGCTCCGGCTGAATGTCAAGAAGACAAAGTTCCTAAGCTCTGATTAGGATACAGAGCCGATCGGGTCGGGAATGGCGGATGCATAGAAAGGATGGAGGACTATCGATACCTTAAGACCGACCTAGCTGCCGACGGAAGTGCGGATCAGGCAGAGAAGGTACGAATCAACGCGGCCTGAATGAAGTGGAAGGAATCCACTGAGATCCTTTGCGATCAAAAATGCTCCAAAACGCTCAAAGGGAAGGTGTACCGGACAGTGGTAAGGTCGGCGATACACTACGGCAGCGAATGCTAGTCCGTGTACAAGAATCACGAGAGGCAGCTTCACTCTAATGAAATGAGGATGCTGATATGGGCCCGCGGCTGGACGCGACTGCACAGAGTCAGAAACGAGGATGTCAAAGCGGACACGCAGGCTGCCCTGTCCAGCTAAGGTGAGGAAATAACGATTGCGATGGTATGGGATGGTACGTGCTAAGCAGGCCACAGGACCACCCACTAAGTAAAGCAGTTGAGTTCGGAAGCAAGGCGCAAGGCAAGCGACCGCGACGATCCCGAAAGAAGAGCTGGAGGAACGTTATCAGGAAGGACGTGAGTGAATTCACGGCAGCAGAAGACGCCCTAGACAGCGAAGTGGCGACGACTGATCGCGGACCCTGCGACTGCGCGGGACTAGCGCCAGGGAAAAGAAGAAAAAAAGAACGAACAGAAGCAGAAGACCTGAAAAATTTGACCGCGGCGAATTTCTCGCACTGGCTTCATAAATTTCGAAAAATCTATTATTATGTATAATATATATATATGTTATATGTAACAACATACATATATGCATATACATAGCTAATACATACTACATACACTATGCGTACATAGCATACTTACATACATACATAAGCATACATACATTCATCCACATACATACATTACCATATACATAACATACATAACATACATACATCACTACATACATGTAATATGTATATCTACAACAACTGGAAAAGATCAAAGCCGACATTATCGGTGTATGCGAAACTAGGAGAGCACGCGCTGTCTCAGCGAGGTGGACAAGCGGTGAAGAAATTCTGCTGGGAGAAGGAGCCACCAATGTGCCCAGAACAGGTGGAGTTGGTTTCATCATAAAAGCAAAAATGGTTCCGTACATTATTCCTTGTGATATCATATCCCCACGTGTCGCTGTTCTGAAGGTCAAACTACAAAAGTTGGGAAATCGAACGCTCAAAATGGTGCAAGTATATGCGCCCACTATCACGGCGGAGGATGACGAAATCGAACGTTTCTACGAAGAAATAGAGACGGCATTGAAGCTTAAATCGACATACACTATTGTTCAAGGCGATTTTAACGCAGTTGTCGGCTCCCGATTGGACGATACGGAATACCGCATAGGAAGGTACGGTGCGGGAGTAAGAACGACAGAGGAAACCGTTTGATCGAATTTGCGGAACAACATCAATTCTCAATAACGAACATTTTCTTCGAGAAGAAAGCGAAGCGTCTCTGGACATGGAGAAGCTCAGACGCGAGAGCTCTGAGGCAAATTGATTATGTGCTGACCGATACGCCAAGATTCTTTGCTGACGTCTCTGTTATAGGAGAAAATGTGATCGACTGTCTCCGATCATCGGCTTTTGCGTTCGGTGATCCTCTTCGATGCCAAGAAAGAACGTCGAGTTCTGCATTTGCAAAGAACACTCGTACGACAAACTTTCAATGCCGATATGTATGCTGCGATGATAGAGTCGTCAGATCTAGACATGAATACCGGAAGCAATATCGATGCCGACTATGAAGATCTAGTGGGAAAAATAACTGAGGCCGTGAAAGCATCGAGCATTGCGATAGAGCCCACAAGGCGACGACGTATATCGACAGAAAACTGCAGATGATGAAGAGGAGAGCACGCATGAAGGCTGAAGGACGAGTGCAAAATAAGGAATACCGGACACTCTGTGAAGCGATAAGGGAAAGGATCAAGTGCGACTATGAAGGCTACAGACAAATGAAACTTCGCGAAGCAGCTGAGAAAAGGGCTAGCCTGAAAGCTGTAGAAAGGGATATCCGTCTAATGCAACATATACCCTATGCTCTCAAAGACGATACAGGTGTTAGAACAACCAACCGCCCACGAATGAACGAGAAATGTGCAAAGCTCTAAAACGATTTGTACTCCTCAAAGGTGGTTGTTGCAAGAATCTACCGAAACGTTGCAGAAGAACCGATCCCAGAAGTAATGTGGGAAGAAGTGGAGAACGCAGTGAAACAAATAAAGGCTGGGAAAAGCCCTGGCTGCGACAACATTCGTCCCAAACACCTAAAAGCAGGCGGACTACACCTATTTAAAGCACTGGCAGAACGTTTCAGCAGATACTGCCATGAAAAAAGAATACCTGAAGCGTGGAAAAAATCAAGGACGATACTATTGATGAAAAAAGGCGATCCTGAGAGCTTAACTAACTACAGACCCATCACGTTGCTTTCCCAAATCTATAAGACCTTCACAAGGATAATCCTAAATCGCGTAGTCAAAGACCTGAACATAGTCATGAGCCGAGAACAAGCCGGTTTTCGAAGCGGTTACTCCAAACTCGATCATCTGCACGCTGTACGTCAGCTCATCGAAAAATGTGAAGAGTACCAGATCCCCCTATGCATGGCATTTGTAGATTACAAGAAAAATTCTGATTCGGTTGAAACAAACGCGATATTGAATGCTATGAGCAGATATGGTATTAGTTCGTCCTATGTCGACCTCTTGGAAGAGCTGCACAACGGTTGCTCTACAGAAATAAAGCTCTTCAACGATCCATGCCAAAATAAAAATCTGCAAGGGCGTTCGACAAGGTGATACGATCTCGCCGACATTGTTTGCACTAACTCTGAAAGCCTTGTTCAGTGATCTTGATTGGACGGATGCAACAGAAACTTGGCTGCTGCACAAGAAATCATTGTAAATTGGGTACTTGAAATGATACTTGTTAAAACACGTGAAACTTGCAGCAAAGTTAGTAATACAGAGGCGATCATATTGTACGACGGTGAACATTGAAGAATGAAAGTTATAAACGGTCTGCCGTCATCTGCTGTTATGGCCAGATGATGCGCTTTATTTTTGCACATAATGCTTTTGCGCTCCAACAGAAACTTGGCTGCTGCACAAGAAATCATTGTAAATTGGGTACTTGAAATGATACTTGTTAAAACACGTGAAACTTGCAGCAAAGTTAGTAATACAGAGGCGATCATATTGTACGACGGTGAACATTGAAGAATGAAAGTTATACCAAATACTAGGACACACAGCTCAGCTTCACTGAAGGCACTAAAGAGGAATACAGTAAACGCAAGAAAGCAGCATGGTCCAGTTTCAACAAAATCTCAAGGGTATTGCTAGACGATAACCTCCCGATGAAACTGAAGGCATCTTTGTTCCACTCAACGGTGATACCTGCGTTGCTACGGCGCGGAACGCTGGTCGCCCACTAAAGCAGACGAAGAGAAAGTTGCTGTGATGCAAAGATCAATGGAACGCAGAATTTGCAAAGTGTCACTTCGTGAACATATCACAAACACAGAGTTGCGAAGAAGAAGTGGCCTTGTTGATGTTGTCCAGGAAATGTATAATCGTAAACGAGATTGGGCCGGTCACGTAGCACGTCTTAAAGATGACAGATGGACTTTCAGGCTCATGAATTGGATCCCGTTGGACCACAAGCGATCGCCAAGAAGGCCCAAAACGAGATGGGCCGATCCGATGGTGAAAATGCTTGGCCAACAATGGAGAAGACATGCTCACCGGAATGAATGGTTCAAAGTCGACTTGCGCAATTGGAGAAGCTTGCGAGGACGAGTCGGATACAGGTGATACAGGTGATACATTCATACATACATAAGCTATCTACACACATACGCTCCACCAATTTCTATTCTTTTAGAGCACCAGCACTTCATCGAATATCATGAATTTCTACATTGATTGCAGCAACTTCATCATAAGGGGTTGTTTGCAGCGAATCTATGCAAATCTTCAACATTCACGATAATTCCTTGACAGTATTCATAGCTCTGCTCTGCTTTTAGCTCGCTCGTAGCTCCGCACATTTTCATAACTCTGTTCCTTACTGATATTACCTTTATTGCTCTGCTGCAGGGTTCCTATCTCGTGTTTGGTTGAGTACAGGGATGTATAACCGGCTTTTCTAAGAAACGTAACGTACGTAATATGAAATAACATACATCCTTCATAACCTTTTTGAAGTCTTCTGTATTCTTAAAATCCCATGGACTTGCTGCGTATCCATGATCGAATGCCTTAATGTATTCTACAGCTTATTATGGATAAACATGAATATGACGTACTTGCTGTGGTAATCCCTTTATTATCATGCTGATAATCATGACTATGGTCATGATAGTGCCATCACTCGTGCTATTTAGGTTGGACAGTGTACTGAAGCGAGCACGTTTCGGGAATGTCTATTGCGTGGAGGATCCGCAGTCTTCGTTTACACCGCACGCCGTGCACATTTTTGTTTGCTTAAACTATTACGAAATGATGGCAATACTGATCTATGCTTTGATGGATTCACTTTTTTATTTGAAGTCATAGGATAAACTGAGGAACTTTCGTTTCCTGCGTACAGTTACAGCCTTCCGAGGCCTTCCCCTGTCCGCTTCTCTGTCCTACCTCCTCCAGAAGCAAAGGCAACGCGATGTGGAGTGGCCGGAAGTTTGCCAAGTGAGTGTTTATATAGCAGATGGAGTGCCTCATCAAATTCATGGCATTAACTTCATTGGAATGGAACTCGAAACTGCCCTGGTCTCGTTACCGGCCACAGGGTAATTTTCCCGACAGACAGACAGGCAGGATGCGGAAGAAATATTACTCGTTTGACAAAACATCGAAGCAAGAAAAAAGAAGATGGTAACACGTATTTCATACGATGTGAAGGTGGTAAATAATGAAATCTTAGACAGCCGTCGCTCTCGTCCGAGCAACTGGCTAGCGATGGCGCAATCGCAATTGACAAACGATGGCGAAATCGCGATTGGCAAGCGATAGCGCAATCGCTTGCCAGTGCAAGCGACGGGCGATTTGCCCGCCCCCAATTGATGCATTCGAGTGCGGTATCGATTGCGGGCAGAGCCATCACTCGTCGCTTGTGCACTTTGCAAGCGATTGCGTAGTCGCTTGCAGGATTGGACGAATGAGAAAATCTTCGATTTAAACTTTTCTACGCCCACCAAAGTCAGAGGCAGTTGTTGCCGAAAAGTGAGAGAAAGCCTCCGAAATAACGTCTAGTTCACAACAAACTTTCTCCCAAAGGTGTGATAATTGCTAGCGCGGTAACATCCAAAAGTGCAGCTTCACTGAAGTTCATCTTCTACAAATGTTGAAATTAATTCGTAGACTTGAACAATATTAAGGAGGTACGGTATGATGTTCTGGATTCACGAGCATTTCGCCTGTTTGCTCTTCAGTGAAGTTGGGCTTCCCAATACGCGTTCAAATCAACCAAAGCCATCCTGGGCGCTCACTTCCCGGGCTACTGGAGCAAAGATTTGTGACATTCTTCCCCTCGGGACCTTAACCCGATAGACTCCTCTGTCCGGGGATGTTGTAGAGCAAGAACTTATGTGACTTTTCCAGTTCGGTGGGTGCTCTGAAGTTAGCGCTTCAGAAGAGGTGGGACAACATCACCGTTGGGTACCTGCGGCGCACTGCTTATTTTGTCGTTGAACGTCAGAAGGTCTCAGGTGGAGCGATCGACTCACTCAGCGAGAGATCACTCCATCGCTTGTCCGTCGTCGAGTGTGACAGCAGTCTCAAGCAGAGTCAACTCTGCGTTGCGCAGTTCGCAACGGCACGTTGAGAGATCCTCAACGCACGCTGTATGGGCGGAGACACAGACGGCTCGAGCATGCGAGTGTGAATGTTCGCGCGAGAGGACGTGTCTAATCGGGCGAAACTGCGCAACGTGGCCGTTGAGAAGTGCGCAACGCAAGGTTGACTCTGGTCTCAAGGTCTCCCCAAAGTCTAATACGGCCGAAGCACATTGATTAAGAACGTGTGGTGGAGCATCTAATAAGGTGAATTTAAAAATTCAGCCTTTTTACGAAGGTAATAGGTTGTGGTTATCTGAGTCGCCCAATGTTCTTAGAACCTTCGGAAATGTGAAACGATGTAAGTTAATTGATGATCAGGTTGAAAAGTACTGGCCGTTTGGCGAAGCACTGTTATACTTAGGAGAGCTGAGAAGACAGCCGGAATTCCACCACTGGTGGAGGCGGTCAGCAATCAAACAGCTATCTGCCTCCACCACTCGAACGGACGCCGGGGAGTTCATTGCTGCGAGATATGTATTGATGCGAAGGTCGTTTTTGACGCCACCATTGCACTGATCACACCACATATGCCTGGGCTGGATGGGAGACCTCGGTGCCACATTAAAATCCCATTTGGCTCATATACAGCCATCATATGTAGAATTGAGCTTGAGTCAAATTGTTGACTATCTTTGGCGTGCAACATACTAGTTGCTGCTACCCATGTTTTTGGCTGTGTACTCAAGCTGAAGGAAACCACATCAACGTTAGTGTACTTCAGAGAAATTCTTTGTTGTTTCATTTTCCCACACCACGGCACGAAATCCTTTTTGGTCCTTTCTTTTCCTGAAAACAATGAGGATACATATATGTAACATATATATAATTTCCCCTCCAAAGTGGACCTTATTCAATTGACTCAGGACATTTCTCATTTCGACCCGGCTTTTTTTCACTGGACCGTGGACATTTTTCATTTCGACCTGGCATTTTTTCACTGGACCGTGGGCATTTTTCATTTCGAAGCGGCTTTTTTCATTCATTTAGGACACTTTTCAAAACATTGGTGAGGTTTTTCAGATCAAACTGAACACATCTTCTAGAATGTCAAATAACATTTTTCGCTGAAATTTGACTGAAAATTGACGGATGTGCCGAGATGTTCAGAGGCATGCCCCAGGATCACATTGGTGTGGCTCTTGTACACGAATGCGAATGTATCGGTAGGAAGTGTTCCGCGAGTGAAGAAAAAAGGAAAAGAATCCATCAAAAAAGCTCAGGTTGAGGGTTCACTCATCTTCCCTAATCGGCTGTGCTAAGGGAATGAGAGACTAAGCGCGAAGAGGAGAGCATGGGCTGAGAGTGCGCTACAGATGAGAGATCGCTAGACAACAGCCTGATGAGGAAAAAAAGTCTGCAACTTGGGCAGCTAACTTTGCAATGCCCAAGCGTTCTTATCAGTCGGTTTCCGTGCACGAGAACGCCACTTTGTGACTGTCTCTATAGGGATCTATACCACAGACAAAAGAGAAGCGTTCACACAAATTTTGCCTGGTTGTGCCTTCAAATCCTGGAACAAAAACTGAAAATCTCTTATTGGAACTCTAATCTGCCCCATACACGTTTGTTTCAGCGATCCTCTTTTCTTCATCGAACCTTCTCTAGATCGTCCCGAGTATTTGAACCCATTCCTTTATGCGACCTTGTTCTTGCAATGTTTCTTTCTCAAGGGGTCAATACGCATACAATGGTGAACGAAAGCGCCAAATGTGATCAGGGGATGGCGTAAGAGGGCAGACATGCTATTTCTGCGCGAGGGTGCAGAAAAGACCGTAAATTGATAAAGTGCTACGCATGCCCCTTCAAAAATTGCGCGTGAAGCTCGATTTTCAAAAAGAGCTACGTTGCTCGTAATCCGATACTCCGATCAATTGACTTCCATAATCATGAGAAACGAGGAATACGCCGCATCTGTAAGGCCACGACGGTGCCGTAGAACCACACTGGCGCAAAAGGAGATTATCATCAAGCTACGGAAGTCGACGGCAAAACAATCCGCGAGGCTGCTGAATTTGCTGGTGTCAATGCGAGTACAGCAAGGAACATCGTCAGTGCGTACAGATGGGAAGGCGCCATTGTTCACCGTCCCTGTGGAGGCAGCCGGAGGATCAAATTGACCTCCGATGTACTACAGACTATTGAAGAAATCGTTGAACGACATCCAGAGGATAACCTGGTGCAGATGCAAAGGCGACTGAAGGAGGACGACATCAATCTAGCCGTGTCTACGATTTTCAACGCCTTGTTGAAATTGAAAATCACACTGAAGAAGAGCCATCACGAGCTCGATCGTGTAAACAGCACCACGACGATTGCAAGCCGTCAGGCCTATGCTCTCGACTTTACTGCACATGCACCACAGGACAAGGAAAAATGCATCTTCATCGATGAATTCGGATTTAACCTCCACCTAAGAAGGACACAAGCTCGCTCCAAACGAGAACGCGCGAAAACGCGCCAACGTTGTACTACCAACCGTGAGAGGCAGCATGGTGACGCTAAATATTGCCATGAATACTCAAGGCATCGTTCATTCGAAAATCATCAATGATGGCACCTGCAACAGCCCTAAGTTCTGTGCTTTTATCGAGGAGCTTCTGGCTGAGATCCACGACAGGGAGGAAATGAATGGTGCATGGCTGATCTTGGATAAGGCCAAGATTCATAAGACGGAGGAGGTGCTAAGACTCTTGGATGACACACCGTATCAGCTGAAATTTTTCTCGCCCTACTCCTATATGCTGAGCCCAGCTGAGAATGTCTTCTCAAAGGTATTACTTATTTTATTTCTTACAATTAAAAAATAAAGCTTATTATGTAGATGGTGGAGTGGATAGAGGTGAGGTAACGTGTTCAGGTGAAGGCATCGGAAAACGCCTGCTGAGCGATCCTACGGCAGAGCAAACGCTGAGCGGAGTCATTCAGGAAAGTGTAGGAACGGTGACGGAGCAGGATTGTGCGAGCTACGTCCTCCACATGATGGTAAATTTGACGACCGCGGCAGCTGGACAGCCCTTCGTTAATTTAACTTGTTGGTTTTGTTTCCCTTGTGTTCGGTTGTAGAGAAATGACCATTTGTTTCACTCGAAAATGTAATATTTTCTTGACCAAGAAGGTTTCCCGCATATTATTGTTTTTTGCGAATTGTTGTTTTGATGTGAAAAGAATTACCGACCGAAAATGAAGGTGCTTACGCTTCATTTGAGCGGTGTCTGGCTTTAAATGAAAAAATCAATCTTGAAATGAAGAATGTTTACGGTTATTTAAAAATGGTTTAAGTTGAATTGAAAACTGTCCACGGTTCATTGAAAAAAAAGCCTGGTTGCAATGAAGAACTTCCTGAGCTATTTAAAAATCTCTGGGTCGAGTTGAAAAATGTCCACGATTTTTTGAAAAACAGCAACTTTGATTTGAAGCGATGTCCATTTCAAAAGTGGAAATGGTAATCGCCTACTATAATATAAAAATGCTTATGTCTGGTCTGATATTGTGTGTGTGTGTGATGTGTGTGTGTCACGAAAATTCATCACCTCAGTAGTGCTTCGGCAGCAGTCTATCCAGAGACGCAAGACTAATTAATTATGATAATGATTAATAAAGGAGAATGGGTACGAGGAAATAAAAACATATATGAAACCCAAAGGCGGGTCGCACAAGAATAGGCAACTATGACTGAATAAAAGCAATAAGAAAGGCGACTGACAACAACAAATTTCACAGACAATTCATAAGTATGGCAATATCGCAAGCAGTCGTATCAGGAGCTGATTTTTTGATAGATATAGGAGGTGGGACGAGAACATTATATAGCTGCGGTTCAACCAAATGTATAAGACATGAAAAGAAGTAAATAAGAGACGACTGAAACACAAATTTCATACAGAAACTTCATAGTGTGCTTCGCAGCATCGTCAGGAAAGCTGATTTTGGGGCCATGATATAGGGTGGTGGGACGGGAACATATTTGGTGGTGGGTCCAACAGAGTGAAAACGACTGACAGCGACTGATTGTAACGATATGGCGTACGAAGGTAGAGAGCCTTGAAATTGAAAATAGGGAGCAGATTGCAGATAACCATCATTTCAATTCATTTCATCAGCGCTGTAATTGTAAACCTCAACACCCTTATCAGACCGCTACACCTTCTAGAGCTCTTGGGGATGAATGGGATGCTCCGAGTTAAATATTATAATGAATACTGGGGTTCCGTTCTGAGATAATTAGGCGCTAAATATACCTCGATACTCGACGCATAGGTGTTGTTTAACCATCATCACTTTAGCATGTGCACTTCGCTGCGCTTATCATACATTGAATACAGCCAGCTACTTGCAACGAGGGCAGATAGATACATTTAATTGAAGCAGCTATGATTTAGCGATGAAACCTTAAGCTCCATCGACTGTCAGTTCTATCAATGCGCGCGGTAGCGGCGGCGAGCTAAACTGGTACATATATATATATCTATATATATATATACCAGTTGGCGCCGAAGCGCAGCTGATCTCTTTCCCCCTCGCCCAACCTCTAACGCCGTTTTTCCTAATCTCTAGGACTTCTTGGAGCCGAGTTCCTGAATTTTTCGTCGCAAACTCCGCCCACTTTGGTCCAAACCCCGCTCACCGGTATAGCTGGGCTCCACTCCTCCACCCACCTCCATCCCCTTTTCCCTGCCTCCAAGACCGTCTTGGAGCCCGACATACCAATTTCGGCGGAAACTCCGCCCATTAGCGCACGCTACACCCAACCGTAGCAGTTAACTTCTCTTGTCTTTGCTGACCTATATCCACTTTTTCCCGTTCTCGTCCAGGACTTCTTGGAACCAGTTATCTGAATTTTCCTGGGTAACTCCGCCCACATGGACTCGCCTCGCGCCCACCCAATAATATTCCCCGCTATGCTACTTCAACCACCCATGCACCTTTTTTCCGGTCTCCCGGGCTTCTTGAAACCGAGTTATGAATTTTCGTGATAACTCCGCCAACTAAGGGCATTTAAGCTCCACTCCTCCACCCACCTCTACCCAACTTTTTTCCGTGCCTCCGGGACTTCTTGGAGCCGAGTTATGAGTTTCCGTCGCAAACTCCGGCCACTTTGGCCAAGCCCGCTCACCGCGTAACAGCTGGCTCTGCACTCCCTCTACCCACTTCAATCCACCTTTCCCGGCTCTTCAAGACTTCCCCGGCCCGAATAATGAGGACTAGAAAGTGCTGTACACTTCAGAAGCGCGCCCCGCCCATTCTGGGCGGGCCTCCGCCCACTCCATGTACGCAGAAACACCTTGAGACATTGCTCCCTTACAGCAATTTGTTTTCTGCTCTGTAGGCCTTCTCCCAACCGAGTTATTGAAATTTTTCATAAAAACACTTTTTTTAGAGAACGCCCTGCTCCGACCGGGAGTGGGTCTCCCTAGTTCGATGTGACTTAACCAACGGCACACTTTACCCACTTTTTGGCTCAGTTTCGAGGTCGTTTTCGTACGCTGAAATCGAGAACCATGGTCGTTCGTCGGCAGTTTCTTGCGACGCACGCCACGCCGCTCTGTGGCGGGTCTCCGCTTAGCTGATCTGTGTTTGTATTTTTCGTGAGACCTTGCCCACCCATCTTCACCACTTCGCCCGTTCCTCCAGGCTGATCCCGGAGCTAAGCGAATTTCGTGACAGACCACAAGACAGACGACAGACGACAGACGACAGGCCGACCAGACGACGACGAAGCGCTTTAAGTTAGTAGGATATATTGTATTATAAGGGGGGGGAGGGCACAAAAGAGTCACTTTGCTCGTGCGGCGACATCATCACAAGTTTCTGTCGCGAAGGATGCTGCTGTTTTTGGAGTTATACGGCAAATTATTCCTTAGATATCCCCCAAAAAAGCAAGATTTAGGCCACCTTCGCTGCGTTCGCACCTCCAGAATATGACGTCATTCTGTCATGACCTACGTCAGCTTAATGAGGCCTACAATAATCGCTCCAATTCTGAAGCGCTGCTACATAAATTCCTTCAATCGATAAGTGGTAAATTGACTTCTTAGAGACACTAGCTCTGAACTATGCAAAATGGCTTTAAACCAGCGTATCAGAGACGTCCTAATCATCTATGGTTTCTCGACGACCCGTTGAGCTCGTACCGCGAACCAATGTTTCCGTTGGGGAAATCTTCTGGTTCGTTCGTTTGGAAGGCCACTATGGCATATGTTTTTGATAGAATAGCGTCTTCAATATGCCAATTGAGCTCATCCGGTTTGGGTTTTGGCGAAGTGTAAGTAATTCTGTTTGAATGTGAGTAGAGTGACTCTTTGTTTTGCCCCCACCCCTGTTATATACAGGGGTGGCCAATACAAAGAGACACTTCAGCCTCATGGCGCACATCATCGAACTTTTCGTCACATCAGGGAGCCGTTGTTATTGAAAGTTTTATGGGCGTTTATATTCCTTAGTTGTTTCCTCCGGTAAACAGAACAAGCAAATCTATCAGCTGCCGCCTGCCGCTCAAAGAATCATGACGTCAATGGCGTCACCGTCGAGCTCCCGAGGCTTCCCGAATCGTTCCGACCTCGAAGCTGCTAATCAAATTTCCTCAGTGAACTGATCGTTGAATAGCTTCCCAGAGACATTGGCTGTGAATGTGCAAAACCGCTTTTGACCTGCGTTTCAGAGACGTCGTAATCGTATATGGTATCTCAACGACCTCGTTGAGATTGTACCGCGCACAATGCTTCCGTGATAAAATCTTCTGATGTCGTCGGTGTAGAAGGCTGTTGTGTAGCTTGTTGATAGATTATAACGTGCTCCTCAATATTCAGTTGGAGTCATTCGGTTTGGTTTCGCGACGCGTAAATAATTCCGTTTTGAATATTGAGTGAAGTGTCTCTTTTTTTTTGGCCACCCCTGTATATGTAGGGTGGCCGAAAAGTATAGGACGCCATGTTTTTGTGTGTAAAAGCCAAGGAAAAGACTCGACCAGGAAACCGACTTCGCACAGAGATAGAGTTGAGCCACTTTATCTCTTGTGCAGAAGGTGCTTCAAATTTGACGACTCTGCTTTAAGGAAGACCTTCTGACGTCCAACGACAAAATAAGCAACCGCAAGTACCCAACGGTGATGTTGTCCCACCTCTTCTGAAGCGCTAACTTCAGAGCACCCACCGAGCTGGAAAAGTCATATAAGTTTTGCTCTACAACATTCCCGGACAAAGGAGTCCATCGGGTTAAGGTCTCGAGAGGAAGAATGTCACAACTCCTTGCTCCAGTGGCCCGGGAAGTGAGCACCCAGGATGGCTTTGGTTGATTTAAACGCGTATTAGGGAGCCCAGCTTCACTGAAGAGCAAACAGTCAGTGAGCGAAATGCTCGTGAATCCGGAACATCGTACCGTACCTCCTTGATATTGTTCAAGTCTACGAGTTAATTTCAATATTTGTAGAAGATGAACTTCAGTGGAGCTGCACTTTTGGATGTTACCCCGCTAGAAACTACCACACCTTTGGGAGAAAGTTTGTTGTAAACTAGACGTTATTTCGGAGACTTTCTCTCACTTTTCGGCAACAACTGCCTCTGACTTTGGTGGTCGCAGAGAAGTTTAAATCGAAAATTTTCTCATTAGTCCAACCCTTATGAGAGATGCGGCGCACCTCGAGCTCGTGCAGAAACTTTTTGCATTCTTATCAGTTGGATCTATTCGGGTTGATTCAATAAAAACCAGCATAGAAAGAGCCGGTAGCCCCTTCAAGTAATGGTTGCTTCCCAAGACGTTCTGGAAGGAGTGACGGCAGATCCTGGGGTCAAAGGTGATGTGACTCACGCTGGCTTCATCGTTTTGGGCCATCCTCTTCTAGGTGATTGCCCGAATCCTCTGAATATGCACGTTCTTGAACTTCCACTTTTCGCAATCCCAGAGACGTGTGCTTAAACCTCGAGAGCACCGTCCGCAAGATGAAGTGGGTAGTGAAGCAGCTAAAGGAATAAACAAGCCGCTAGCAAATCTAGGTAGCTCCGAGGGCTTGCCCTACCAATGTTTTTCAGTGGTATGATTGCGATAACACCTCAGCCGCTATATAAACACCTACTTAGCACCCTTTCGGTCACTCCACTGGGTGGTGCACTGGCAGCTGGAGAGCAAGGGAAGGGAAAGAAGGGATACGGGGAAGGAGGAACGCAAAGCTTACGCAGAGAAAGGGTTGCGGCGGTCGCCGGGGGACCAAACTAGCAAGCTTATAAAATAAGAATAACCAATCATAAACCATATGCATATATAACAATGAACATATGTGAACCTTCTTCTTCTATATAATACAATGATTGATCCTAACATTAGCTTTGAGTTCGTAATTTTTATATTTGTGTCAAATGAGCGTGTAATGCACTGTACCTCGCAATGTACTGTAATCGACTACGGCATATAATAGGATAGAGATAATAAATGATATGTACCTTCCTTTTCATTAACCCTTAGCAAAATGGCTCACCTCACAACTTCTATGAATCCGCTTTGTTCCGGCATCATTTTCGTGTTCCATTTCAAAAGTTTGCAAGGACCTCACAATAGTGAATGGCCGCGTTACATCAGCAAGGTCTTTAGCCAATGTAACCTTGTAACCCACTGCTTCCATGCGTTGTGCCAGCGACGAAAGATCTGTTAAAGCGTAAATGACGGCCCACAAGGACATTTGAGCCAACGTATTTTGGTTTTTCACGTGTGTCTGTGTATGTATGCCTGTGTATGTAGGTGTGTATGTATGCCTGTGTATGTGGATGTGCAGGTGTGGTGTGGGCGTGCATGTGTGTATGAATACGAAATAAATACATTAACAGTTTGGCTCCACCCCCACTCACTGCACCATGACTACGTAGGCTCCGAAGGAAGTGAATATGGACGGGCTATTGTATTAGGTGACATACTGCTTTTGCTTGATTTTACTGATTGTATTGACGAAAGCTGATGAAAGTAGTACACCCAAGAACATCCAGCCTTTTTCTAAAACTACCAGGTTTGCTCCGCCCGCTATCGCGCGCATCACAGGGTAGGGGGAACCACGGAATAACAGCATCACATACTCGATTAACCACCTCACTAGTGAATATGTTATACCTCTTTATACCCACATCTCGGTCCGGCGCATGATAGCGCCATGTTCTCCCTCCTTTCTCATCTCCCCCTTCCCTCCCTCTTTCCCACTGTCTCCCCCTCCCTTGCAGCTTCCCCTTTCTTGCTCCCTTCCCTCTATTCCTCTTCCCTCCACCCCCTACCCTCCCTCTGCTCCCCCCCCCTCATCCGGCTGCCACGGCAGCACCATGTAGAATGAGATGAGTGTGCTCGATCGGTGTTTATATAGCCGCTATGGGTTTATCACGATCATGACATCAACATATGGAGGTGTTGTCCTTCGTACTCCCTGGTTTGTGACCGTTGTTCGGGAACGGCAGCACGACACACACACACGCAGCACACCTCGACATAACCGACATCCACCGTTCGGTTTATATAATAGTTGATAGCCGTCTTGCCGACCCGACAGCTAGAATAATTATGGCAATTGCTTGAGCTGGCTTTTTTATCAGACCAGCGTGAACACCAATATTTGAAAAAGTGTTGATTGAGTCACGTACAATTCTACTACATATTATACATTCCGGCTAAGTTGTGTATCGTATTGTGTATGTGTGTGGGCGACAGACTTTGGTGCGCGTCCGTGTTTAACGCCGGCCATGTCACGGCCCGCAAACTGCGCGGTCGATCGCCAAACGCTTGTGCGCTTCTCGCCGCTCGAATTCACACGCTCGAAGCGGTTCAGTATCGTGTAACTTCAACAAGTCGGCACACCATCGACAATACTCCTACATTCACACCCGTGAAATTTGAAGACAGCGGTGTGATAAAAGAACATTTCAAGTCAAGGCAGTAGATAAAAGAACTAGCATCGTTGTTCAAGCGTCGACCTTCATGTCGGGGGCAGAGTCAACCTGCTTTGAGCAATTTTCACACGCCAGTGGGGGGGGGGCGGGGGGCTGGGGGGGGGTGGCCGTTTGCGCGCAGTTTCGCCCGATTACGACACGTTCTCACGCGGCAAACATTCACCCTCACATCCTCCGCAGCCAGCGTCTGTCTTGTTCTCTCGCCAGCATGTTGCGAGAATCCTCTCGTCGTGCCGTTGGCGAACGCGCACGGCAGGTTCGACTCTTGGTGGCGAGGGTCTTGGAGCCTATTCACTCGCCTTCTGGCTCGGCGTCTGAGCTTTACGGGAGGGAGCAGAAAGTAAAAGCGCAATTCGGGTTTTTCCTACGCCTTCGACGTCTTCGCATTTAGGTCATAAATCCTCATCTCCCATCGGCCCTCTGTTTCGGTGTTCACTCCTGAAGCGTGATTGAAAGAACGTTGCACGGTTAACCCAAAAACAAATTTGGTGAACAACTCCTAATTCCAATGTCTCCGTCGCATTCGCTTTGAATGAGCGACACAATTCTATAAGCTCTTTCCTCATCTCCATCCCTACTGGAACCTTTCTTTACTCTGACACCCTAATTAAGCATCAAAAGGAAAATTTCCTCAGGCCGCCACATCGTAACGACATTTACCCGCAATCTGCGCACCGTACTTTGACGCTTTGAATTCGCACTCAAAAAGCTCGCGTGAAACGTCCGGATCGCCGCAGGTCCGCGGCGACATGCGCGTGGAACCACCAGACCACTCCAAAAGTCCCGTCAACCTCATTTTAAATGTGTTGCATGTATGTGTGTGTGTGTCCGTCTGTCACAAAATTGATAGCATGCTTCGCTGCAGCCATGGAGCGCGGCATTTTAAGTTTGATAATGGTATGGGCAGGACATACATATCTGGTGCGGGCCAAAAAGCGACGAGGGCTTATAAGAGGCGCTAGAATACAAATGTCACGGAATTCATAGTGCAATTTCAAACAGCATTTAGGCGCCGGCTCCAACAAGTCATGAAGAGGGCGGGACGGGAACATATTTGGTGGGTGACCGAATATGATAACAGCTGATAAGGGCTGAAAAGGGGCGCTAGAACGCAAGTGTCATCGAATGAATAGCACGTTCCAGTAGCAGTGGAGTGTTGGATTCAACAAATAATATGGATCAACAAATAATATGGAGTGTGGGATGGGAACATATTTGTTTGTGTACCGATAATACAGTACGCGTCAATTGTGTATGCCAACCCCTGATTTTTTCAGTTTTGTGACTTATTTGGAAATTTCGTAAATCGGCATAGCAACCATCGTTTTTGGCGTGCCGGAAAACTAAGAGATTTTGTTTAACGCGTGGATTTGAATTGCTCTGTTCTTTGGAAGAAAATGGGCCGCGTCAATTGCTTATGCCATCCTAAAATTTCTTCAGAATTTTTCATGTCTCTAACGCTATTCAGCTACGGTGTGCATGTAGTACAAATGAGGAAATCCTCGACTAATGCAATGCACAAAAATGGTGGAGCATTTATAACTAATTGGTTCGGAATGCTAGCCCCAATACTGGACGGTAGCAGCATGAAAACGCTTTATCAGAGAAAGTGCTGTGTGTCCAGTCTTTCGATCGCTCCTGCTGCTTATTGTAGGACTCATCGAGGAGTGTATCAAGGCAAAACTGGGGAAATTTAAGTGCTCAAGGAGCTCTTAAATTCTCATTTTCCCGGTTTGAATCCGTGGTCAACCTTGTTTATGGTCTTGGCTTCCTGCGAAGCTCGAAGCGCTCACGCTCACAAAGTCTCTGTTCGGAGAGAATATGAGTTGCACTCACAATCCGCGTAGGACCCATCGCCGAACTTTGTCGGATTCTCTCTGGAAAAATTTTCGTACCGAGCGAACGAAAACGATGACATGGGCCAGTTGTAAATTGAACGGGACACCGAAGTGGTGGCATGGGCCATCATTGCATCGCCTTGATAAGAAAACTTCGATCGAGTCCAGTGATGGGTACCAAACGGGTAGTAGGTACGAGTCATGTTCTCTCAGAAAAGAGACTTTGTGGGCCTGAATGCTTCGAGCTTCGCAGGGAGCCAAGACCACAAATAAAGTTGACCACGGATTCAAAGCGGGAAAATGTGAATGTAAGGGCTCCTGAAGCACTTCAATTTCCCCAGTTTTGCCTGGATACACTCCTCGATGAGTCCTACAATAAGCAGCAGGAGCGATCGAAAGTCTGAACATACAGCACTTTCTCTGATAAAGCGTTTTCATGCTGCTACCGTCCAGTATTGGGGCTAGCATTCCGAACCAATTAGTTATAAATGCTCTACCATTTGTGTGCATCGCATAAGTCGAGGATTTCCTCATTTGTACTACATGCACACCGTAGCTGAGTTGCGTTAGAGACATGAGAAATTCTGAGGATGGCATAAGCAATTGACGCGGCCCATTTTCTTCCAAAGAACAGAGCAATTCAAATCCACGCGTTAACCAAAATCAAACAACACCATTCCTAGTTCTCCGACACGCTGAAAACGTTGGTTGCTATGCCGATTTACGAAATTTCCAAATAAGTCACAAAACTGAACAAATCAGGGGGTGGCATATACAATTGACGCGCACTGTAGATTTGCTGTGAAAGCCTTCCTTTCGAAGAGATATAGTCTCACAAAATCTGCGAGGAGG
>MU868409.1:97266-130283 GCA_036418205.1 Ostertagia ostertagi
CCTCCTCGCAGATTTTGTGAGACTATATCTCTTCGAAAGGAAGGCTTTCACAGCAAATCTACAGTGCGCGTCAATTGTATATGCCACCCCGTGATTTTTTCAGTTTTGTGACTTATTTGGAAATTTCGTAAATCGGCATAGCAACCATCGTTTTCAGCGTGTCGGAAAACTAGGAGTGGTGTTGTTTGATTTTGGTTAACGCGTGGATTTGAATTGCTCTGTTCTTTGGAAGAAAATGGGCCGCGTCAATTGCTTATGCCATCCTAAAATTTCTTCAGAATTTTTCATGTCTCTAACGCTATTCAGCTACGGTGTGCATGTAGTACAAATGAGGAAATCCTCGACTAATGCAATGCACAAAAATGGTGGAGCATTTATAACTAATTGGTTCGGAATGCTAGCCCCAATACTGGACGGTAGCAGCATGAAAACGCTTTATCAGAGAAAGTGCTGTGTGTCCAGTCTTTCGATCGCTCCTGCTGCTTATTGTAGGACTCATCGAGGAGTGTATCAAGGCAAAACTGGAGAAATTGAAGTGCTTCAGGAGCCCTTACTTTCACATTTTCCCGCTTTGAATCCGTGGTCAACTTTATTTGTGGTCTTGGATCCCTGCGAAGCTCGAAACGTTCACGCTCACAAAGTCTCTTTTCGGAGAGAATATGAGTTGCACACACAATCCGCGTAGGACCCATCGCCGAACTTTGTCGCATTCTCTTTAAAAAAAATTTGTACCGAGCGAGCGAAAATGATGACATGGGCCAGCTGTAACTTAAACGGGACATCGAAGTGGTGGCATGGGCCATCATTTCATCGCCTTGATAAGAAAACTTCGATCGAGTCCAGTGACGGGTACCAAACGGGTAGTAGGTACGAGTCATGTTCTCTCTAAAAAGAGACTTTGTGAGCTTCAACGCTTCGAGCTTCGCAGGCAGCCAAGACCACATATAAAGTTGACCAGATTCAAAGCGGGAAAATGTGAATGTAAGGGCTCCTGAAGCACTTCAATTTCCCCAGTTTTGTCTTGATACACTCCTCTATGAGTCCTACAATAAGCAGCAGGAGCGATCGAAAGACTGAACATACAGCACTTTTTCTGATAAAGCATTTTCATGCTGCTACCGCCCAGTATTGGGGCTAGCATTTCGAAAAAATTAGTTGTAAATGCTCTACCATTTTTATGCATTGCATTAGTCGAGAATTTCCTCGTTCGTACTAGATGCACACCGTAGCTGAACAGCGTTAGAGACATGAGAAATTCGAGGAAACTTTAGGATGGCATAAGCAATTGACGCGGCCCATTTTCTTCCAAAGAACAGAGCAATTCAAATCCACGCGGTAACCAAAATCGAACAACACCATTCTTAGTTCTCTGATACGCCGAAAACGATGGTTGCTATGCCGAGATACGAAACGATAAATTTCATTGCTGATGCAATATCGAGAAAGCCCAAACTCGTTAAACCGCTAAATATTTCGTGCTTTAAATAATGGTGAGTGTAGATAAATGATAAGCACCAGCTCCTCACTTCTGTTAGAAGGCATATTTTGTTTCCATTCTAGGAGTGATAGCAAAAAAAATCACGCGTATTCTAGATGGACATCAGCGAAACTAGGAAAGGTCTGGCACATTCAATGGTAAGGTGGTTAACCCTTTGACGACCGTGTGGCCCGCCGGTGGGCCACACGTTCGCTCGGTGGCGACACGTTTTTAGGAGTTTATTCTGGCATTTTTCACGTTTTCAAACTACAGAAATACATTATCGAATTCGCGGAATAATGCGCTAATTACTAGTAGTGAAATTGTTGGAAAGTTAATGATTATTGATGAAAAAAATTAGAAAGAAGTGAAGTGACGCATTCACAACGGCGGTCGTCAAAGGGTTAATGGAGTGCCTAATGCTGATATTCCATGGATCCTCAGGATTCGCTAGAACCTGCCGCGCGATGCGCGCGATAGCGCATGGAGCAATACTGTTGGATCAAACATTCCTTCTGAATGGTAGCGCTGGTGAAAAGGAAATTGGCACTCACTCATGAATTGACCTCATAGATGATCATGATGACGTGCGGCTCATCGAAAAGCAGTAAGTGTTCAAACCTTGGGCGCTTTATCCCTATCGTTCCTTGTTTTTTGATAACCAGAGTATAAGGAGCATAACGAACTTGTCTTACAAGTTTACACAAGTCAAGTTTAGTTAAGGAGAAGTAAATATCATTTCTACTCGTGAATGAAAGATTGATGAACCTACATAGATCAGTGGGTTTGCCAGGACGGGAGCAGAGAACCGGAAACTCGGTCTCTACATGCGCAGGAACAAGGGATCCCGGTCTTAGATGGGAAACTGTTCCTTTACGCAGTACGATTACGTACTGTTTGACCGGCTTCTCCTCGATTCGAGCTTCCTTGTTTCCCAGAGCTCTTCCTAAAGAAAATAATTCAGATAAAAAACGTTATGGAAAAACCATGATGTGGTTTACAAGAATCTTATCAAGTATTCTAAAGAAATGGAGGCAGGACCTCCGAAGTGCGATGCTTAACTCACGCTGGTGGCGGCCTATCGGGGGTACCTGGGACGCAAACTCTTCAGACAATGAACGCCTATATGACCCGCCATGTGATTTTATGACGTTAGTTTCGGATATTTCTCATATAAGAGTAATAACAAGGGTCCAAATAGGGGTGAGGCATAAGGCATGGTGGAGAAACTAAACGTCAAAGATGAGATAGAAGAGTAACATTTCTTCTGCTTTCGATAAGTTCAATCATCCGCTTCAGCATGCTTTAAAGGCACAACCCAGGCAGAGGTTTTTTATAACTCTTCTCTTCGGTCAGAAGTATAGAACCCTAGGGGACAATCACAAATGTGGCATTCACGTGCACGGAATTCGACCGACAAGAACGCTTTGGGCTTGCAAAGTAAGCTGCTCGAGCTGCAGCGAACGAGCTCTCTTATCAGGCCGTTGTCTGGTGCTCTCTCATCTAATGCGCTCTCTCGCCCCATACTCTCCTCTTCGCGCTTAGTCTGTCGTTCCTTTAGCACAGCCAATTAAGAAGGTGAGTGAGCCCTCAACCTGAGCGTTTTCGACGGATTCTTTTCCTTTTTTCTTCACTGCCGGCCCACTTGGCAACGATACATTCACATTCGTGTGCAAGAGCCACACCAGCGCGATCCTGGGGCATGCCTTTAAACAAACCTCAAAATCGTTTCCCGCGATATCTACTCTTAAGTCTCCTAGTCGGCGTTTTTCTGCTTTTTTTCGTTCTCAAACTGTCTGCAGTTATCGCAAACGGTGTGAGTATGCCGCATAGGTCCTTTATCGGATTCAAGTAAGGAGATTCGCGTTTCTCTCTTGGGACCACTCCATTGTTGAGACACATACATGAACGGTGGCGATGTCTTGCTGGAATTTGAGCTTAAAGGGTGGAAATCGCTGCATGTATGGTACCGAATTGTTTTGGGGGATGTTCGTTCAGCCACTGGAGTTCAAACGTTGCGTGACAAAGACCAGATCAATCTTACAAAGTGCTGTGGAGACAGACCACACCGTGACATTGCCGCCACCGAATCCGCGTCTGGAAAAGTAGCGTGGCTCCTTCCTCAAATCGCGCCAGTAGCTCGCTGGACCATCGGGTCCATCCAAATTAGACTTCTTTTCATTGAAAAAACCCCGTCTGGAGCACTGCAGTGTGTGGTATTATGTGCGGAATCCGCCAACGCAGAGTACCTCATCCCACTGACGAGTCCAGCCTACGTGTTCCTTCGCGAAAAGGACTCCTGCTCCTTCATGCGCACTCGTCAGACACGGCACAGTCTTTGAGGGATGGGGAGACATGATCTGAGCACACAATGACCAGTACTTCTCGACACATAGGGCGCTGCTTCCTTTCTCAGCCGCCTCACACCCTTTATGGAAGCAGCATAGAGAATTCGGCGCTTCTGCATTTCCAGAACTTTCCTAGGTTCCTCGCTCCTTTCTTTCGTACCGTAGGAGTCGAAGTTGTTGCAGAAATTGCTCACCAAGTTGACTGGTCGTCTAATTTTCTTGACATACCGCGGTGGCTGAGTCGCATATCCTTGTAACCCGAATTTGGCTTTTCTTAAAGTCGTGCACGTGCAGTCCTCGTGGCATGGGACTGTAGAACAAGTGTGGGAAATAGAGCGGTGACAAATTGGTTTAACAACTCATCTAAGTCTTTGTCCGTTGGACAAAGTCCAACGCGACGACGAGAGTAATGCCGAGAGTGAACGTACGCACGGAGAAGACGGCTCGCGGGTGGCGAGAGTAAATGCCGGTGCGGAGAGCCGTCAACATCGGTCCAACGTCGCTCCAATATTGGTCCAACGTAACGGTTGACCCTGGTCAGAAGCACTGCAGAAGAACCGAGTGTCTCTTTGGGACGCCATAATTTCAGAAAAAAATCGTGAAAAATTTGCAAAAAATTTTTCTTCCACTTTCACTTATGTATTTGTACCTTGGTGTAATATTGCATTGTTGATAAAATTGGGAGGGTAATCATTTGCTTATAAAAGAAATACTTAAGGAAAATAGGGTGTCTCTATACTTTTGGAACGCACTGTATATAGTGATTCAGTTAGCGTTATTTGCATAACACTTGTAAAATTAATGACGTGACGGCATCACCGTTGTGTTCTTCGCTGAGGCTTGTGCTCACGACCTCCTCGCCTATCACTGGAGCAAATATGACCCACTGTCGAGGATTTTCTTGAAAGCGACCCACCCTGGTCAGGTCTCGAGCCCATGTGAAATAAGTCATGAAATAATCGTTTTCGTTAAACTGTGGTGTCACACTGCAAAGACCTGGGATTCTAGAAAGCCTGTACAATCATCATCATAAAACACAATAAACTATGTAGTACTAGGAACCATTGGTTTTGAGTGGGAGGGAAGCTACTATCGTCACTAAACAGTATGGTGAAAGCTAGGTCCTCACACAGCGATTGTCGCCTGTATTAGATATCTGGTGCAGAGGGAGATCATCGCCACAAAAGATCCGAGGACAATGGCACTTTAGCGTGGAAAGGCCTTGCTCTCAAGTTGTGCGACTGAAGTGAAGAGAAGACAGCGCTGAGACTAATTAGAAGAGTGAGTATTGTCACGACTTCCTTTGAATTCATATGATTCCTTCAGTTGAGCGAGAAATTACGAAAAGTATTTGTACATCATGAAGGAGCACGCACCAGTGTGAGCAGTGGCCAGGAGCCGAAGGAACTCAGATGTAGCCTTCTCGCGGCCCAAGGTGTGCTAGTTGCAGCGCCCCGGCTGCCAATCCTTTCTGAGCTCCGCCACCGCCTGTGCTCCGCCATCATTTTGATAACGTATTCCACTTCGAATCCCGTAGCATTCCCATGGAGTGCGTTCTCAATTAAATCATGGCCTTTGCTAGTAAGATGGTGGCTATCAGTTTAACATGTGCAAACGACCTCTTAGGGTTGCTAGTTGTCCATTATCGGGGGTCAACGGGCAGAGAAAGAGATGCTATATTGCGCGTTTCCGGACTTTGTTTGCTTTTTTTCGTCACTAGGGCATATTCAGCATCTCCACTCCCACTATGAATCCAACCCAATCCTGTCGTAATTCCTCGCATTAAGGGAAGCTTCAGAAGAAGTCGCAACTACTCGTTATTTGCTTATACCACTGATTTTCTCCAGTTCTGCGACTTTCGAATTTGCATGAATCAATTACTAAGTATACAGTTAGTAAGAGTAGGGTTTGCGCTGTATGGTGGAAAGGTTAGAACTTAAGAGCTCAGCTGGACAATTTTTCCCAGTCTTTTTTGCCACATAAGGTCAAAACGCACCCTTTTTGAGCACACGTGAGTAGCAGATGAGCACATTTATTAGAATCTCTTGTGCAGTCAACTTCGTTAAAGCGTTTGTGCATCATTTATCAGTTCAAGGCGTCCTACCATTTCAGTACAAGGCTGGTGCAGCCCCGTCTTGACTGATTTAGAGCCACCTTTTTGACGACGATTGCAGGCATCACTTCGAAGACTTCACTGTCTTTTGAGAAAACTGTGGAAAACCGATGAGCATATTGGATGGTAGTGTTCCCTCCAACAACTACAGGTGGTTTGGTGAGCGGAAGTTGTAGCTCTTAGCAAGAATTTTGAAGCATTTGGTACACACATGCAAATTTGCACACTGGACCCAGGAATTTTCAAAAAAAAGTATAAAAATTGGGTGAAAGTAAAATTGTGAACCAACAATAAAAAACAATAAGCAACATCTTTCGCAGTGTTGATAAGCGAAAAAGACTTTTTGATTTTCCATTAATCGGCCCCAAAATTTCCTGAACTCAGAAAAGCGACACTAAAATATCCGGTACCTAATAGAATATTGTCGACTTGTAGCAAGGACTATGCTAACGTCGGTTACGGAGATTCTCTGCAACGTAGAGATTTTGTGTCGATTAAGGAGGAAGGAACATGAGAGGAGGCTGCGCTGCTGCCTCCATTTTACCAAAACGATGTTCGCTCTGCGGTCGAATTTTCATTGCCTTATACAGTCATTTTTCGCCCTTTTTGCAAGCGCAGACGTCATTTTGGTGGGAGTGTAGGTTTTGATCAAGAAAAGATGTGAAATGTTACTTTCTAGAAGGAAAGAAAAATATACACTGCATGAAAAACGCAAAGAACACGCTACGCCAACAACATCACTGCATTTTATAGCAAGATTCCTTTTTCAATCTCACAATGGGTTTGACAAACACCTCTTTTGTTATAAATGGGGGAAAGCGTAATTTTGTGGACCATTTCCTTCGCCAGAATGTGATGCGATGAAATTTTCTTTTGATCAAATGCCACTATGAGAAAGGTTATCACCTTCGCCGAGATCCTCCACCAGCAATTGACTGAGCTCAGTTGCGTTGTTCTTCACCCACATCATACCATAGCTCGAGAAGAAAGCTTAAAAAATACGAAGAAATAAAGAATCGTCTGCAAGCATTATGAATTTTCAATTTTCAGAATTTCAACATGAAGCAAACTACTCACTTGAGATCCATTTTTGCTCAAAAGTGCTCGTAACCGTATGCAGCTCGCTCCCTTCATTCATCTTACATTTCTCATCTGCGAATTGAAACCTAGCATCAGCATCGTACGAGAAGCACCGTTCACCGATCAAAACATCGCTACCGCACGACATTTCTGCCACTGTAACGAATATATGGTTGAGAAAAATAAAGTGCATATCTTCAAGATCAATGTATTATGCTGCTACTATAATACTTTATCCTACTATGTATATATAATTATATAAAGCGCGTAACTTTGCGTGTTCGGTTTTTGTGTATCTGTAATGCTTGTGTGTGTGCGTGTGTGTGTGTGCGTGTGTTATGTGTTGTTCCGTCCCAAAATGAAGTCGAGGAGAAGGAAGCTCATGCGATAAACAAACCGCTAAACAAATCGGTTAGCTTACAATTTCAAGATATCGGGTTTGTAAGCGCGGGATAGGTTGTGAATAAAACACTCTCAGGGCTATTAACACCTTGCCTAAATACACTCCGTTCCATTCCACATGGTGCTGCAAGTGGCAGTCTGGAGGCACCTGAAGAGAGTGGAGGATGAGGAAGGCAAGCGAAAAATCCCGTCAATATCTATGATTGCGTCCTTCTACTGCATGCAAACACCAATTGTGTTGCATACGCGTCACTTCCAGGTGTTGGTGTCACAGAGGAAGGGACCATAGCGGGAGGATAGAAAGCTTCGCATTAAAGAAGGTCCCGGCGGTTGATCGGGCGAACTAACTGTGTAGTCTATACATCGGGCCCGGCGTGTGTGCGTGTGCGTGTGTGTGTGCGCTGTGTGTGCGTGTGGTGTGCGTGTGTGTGGCGTGTGTTGGCGTGTGTGTGCGTGTGTGTGCGTGTGTGTGCGTGTGTGTGCGTGTGTCGTGCCGTGTGTGTGCGTGTGGTGTGCGTGTGTGTGCGTGTTGTGTGCGTGTGTGTGTGTGTGTGGTGTGTGTGTGTGTGGTGTGTGTGTGGTGTGGTGTGTGTGTGTGTGTGTGTGTGTGTGTGTGCGTGTGTGTGTGCGTGTGGTGTGCGTTGTGTGTGTGCGTGTGTGGTTTCGTCGTGTGTGTTGTGGGGTGTGTGTTGTGTGTGTGTAGTGTGTTGTGTGTGTGTGTGTGTGTGTGTGTGTGTTGTGTGGTGTGTGTGTGTGTGTGTGTGTGTTGTGTGTGTTGTTGTGTGTGTGTGTGTGTGTGTGTGGTGTGTTTGTGTGTGTTGTTGTGTGTGTGTGTGTGTGTGACCGGAATTATAGCTCGAGTCACAGCAATAGTGCTATGGTTGTTACACATGTTATAGGGAGTGGGTTGAGGACACAAGCGGTGAGGGATATAAACTGATAACGACTGATAAAAGTTGATAAGGAGGCTAACAAATCTGGGGGAGCTCGCAGGACTTGGGTCAATGTTTTGCAATGGCATGATTGTGATAACATCCCAACTGCTATATAAACACCCCCTGAGCGCTTATCCGTTTATTCCGCATGGTGCTGCAGTAGCAGCTGGAGTAGAGTGGGGTGAAGGGGGAGGGGGTATTGGTTCGGGGGAGGGGAGGCGGAAAACCAATCACCAACAGACCCAGGTGCGGTTGGGTTTTGATATGTCATTATAAGACGTAAAGCGTTCGCAGGGAAAGAAGGTTGCGGGGGTTGACGGGGACCAGCCTGGATTGTTAAAGGAATCTTCCTCGGAAAAAGCTCCGCCTCTGTTACCCTGGAAGAAGATACTCCTTAGGCCCCTAGCCTCATGAGCATAGCAATGAACGGAACATAAGCGTTAATTTCGACAATACTAATCCTACACACAGGACAAAATGATCACTCTTTCCGTGGATGATTCCTTTAAGGTATCGCTTTCTGTGGAAAGGAGGGCGGAGCTTTTCCGTGGAAGATTCCTTTTATATGGGAGTCGATAAGGTCGATTCATGAAGAACAATATTCTTCCTTAGCGAAGTTTTTTCGACACCACCGCTCCTTGCATGTATTCAACGTTTATTGAAAGTGTGCTATTAGCCAAGCCTTTGAAGCAGTGAAGTGTGTGTAGTTAAAGCACCATTAACACTCACTTATCGTACACACCGTATTTTCACCATGCTTAGCTTCTTTCAGCGAAAACGGATGCTGCATATCGCAAAAGTCTATAGCGTCATGATTACTTGCCGTGAAGACTTTGTAAGTAACCTCGCAGGTGTTCGTATCTCCCTAAAAAATACTAGTTTTGCAGCATTTGTAATTCTTTGGCGCAGATGTGAGATCACTTAATGTTCTGTTCATCATGACCCAGCTTTTTTCCAGCTGTGGTTGGTTATGGACTATTGTGCGGGCATCTCCACCACAATGTGCCGATAGGAAGGGACAGAAGCGGAGTCGTCAAGACACATGCAATGGGAGGTCGGCGATTTCGGGATGACTAATCCATCAAGGAAGAAAAACACAGAATGATATACCGAACTACACCACCTTGCTTACGAGGGAGGTCGCTCAGGGCGTGGAGCGCTTTCTGTAAACGGTTTTTTGCATGGTATAGGGGCGTGTGCACTGAAAACAGAACTATGGTGCATTTCCGCTGAATGGCCCTCTGAATCAGAAGATTTTCCCCATGGAGATCTGGTGCAAGGGAGGTGTTTAAGGAGGTCGTCGAACGACCATTTACCGTTTAGACGTTACCTGAAACACTGGTCAAAAGCGATCTAGTATATTCACAGCTAATATTTCCATATCTGCTGAACTCTTCTCTGAAGGAATATGACAAAAAGCGCAGACTATGGTCAAGGCTCACGAAAAGAGTCAGGGATCAACTCCCGTTGAGTTGTCTTGGCCGTGTCAGTAAAATAGCTAAAGACTCTTACATTGATAGCTCCGACAGCTTGTAATATTAACAGTAAAAAATTGAAGGGCAATTAATAATGAACTTGCGCACCGCTCCTCACCACTTGGGCGCATTAGCGCAGGCGCCAGGCATTTGCTTCAACAATAAATATCGTACAGGAGTCCAAACTCATCCCTAGTTGCACGAACCTCACGAATTCCTGAAATTGGACCTAACCTCGAAAATTCGGCAGTCACGTTAGTACTCACCGATCATCCAATCCACTTCCAGAGGCGGCAACTTGGTAAAACAATTTGTTAAAACTTTCATAATAACCGAACAGTGTCTGCGTGCCCGCTGCATCACCGAAATCTACAAACCATTGTCCTAAACAAACTCGCTCCCTCTCCCTGTCGTCCATATGCAACCAAAAAATGAGTTGAGAGTGTAATTCTCTCATCACTTGCCCCGCTTTTCTCATTAATTTCGTCGCCTCAGATTGGCGAAAAACCGCTGTACGAGTAGTTTGATCCCTCTGAAACAATCCTCATCACCTACTTGCCACGAAAAAGCAATAGCACACTGCACTACGCAAAAAAGGCTTTTCAGCCATGTGAAAAAACAAAACCACAACCCCATGAGGGACCGGGAACTCCCGACCCCTCCTCAAAACACAACCGCTACCACCTGCGCTATTCCGAACCCACCCCACCGCTGCCTTTCGTTCTCCCTTCGATACTTCATGGTGGCGCTAACATTGATTAGCAGTTAAAGCACTGCCAATCAATGGCGGCAAACAAAAACTCCTCCGTAATCCTTCAGAAAGATCAGCAGAATAGCGAAAGCAATTTGAGTCAGCGTCTCATGCGACAGAAATATGCACCCTTCATTGCCTGGGTTGGCCTAATGATCCTTCCTTGTAAACTATCAATGATTAACGAATTAAGAAATTAGGCAGGCAGCTGTCAAGCCGGAGGATATGCTACTTGAGCTGACGTGATTCCATAATGACGTCATTATTTTAGTACGATCAAGAACAATAGAAGCAGACCCTGTTTTCCTGTCTTAATTGAGAGACATGCTACGAAGCATTCTGCCCGTAAAACTTTATGCGTCGTGCAACTATTTGCAAAGACGTGACTCTTTTTTTGCCCCTCCTCCTCTCATTCATCAGTGGAAAGAGATGCAAGAATTCCCCCCGAGGAGTCCTAAAATCTAATGTATGCTACCTTTATAAACTCCCTTTGCCAAAATTGGGGGGGCTTTAACAAAATATTCCTATTGCTCTACTGAAATGAAATATCATATTAAATCATGTCATCGAAATGACATAGCAAATTGCTCAAGCGTGAATGTTCATCATTCGTATGGCGAAACTGTCTCATTCGCAAGCAAGTGGCTATAGGGGTGGTTAGTAGAACGGGAAACCGATACCGTTAGCTATAATCTCTAAGTAGTGCAAGGTGGTGTAGAGAAGTAGGTATGCGTGAGTATAGGATGATGTGTGTATTCCTAGGAGATCTACGCAGAGCAAGTGCAGATTGTCGTGAATGTGTGCGTCCGTCTAACCTGTTCACGAAATCTGGTAGCTCATGCACCCAACGTCAGCATTTCTTTCTGACACCGGGGGACAAGGACGGAAACATTTAGGACGGATGATAATGATAATTGACTGGTGATCACGCCCATGTTGATCAGCTACTTCGCCATTGCCAGCCAGGGTCAACCGTCACGTCGAATCATTTCGGGATTTGCGATCCCCTATCTCTCGAGGGTCCAGCTGCCACCCCCATGTTTTCGCTTAGTACGAGTACTAGACATGAATCCGTGCGACCAGAAGCGTCGCGTCCCGCCGCCGCAGGAAAGCGCTGCGTTACGGCGCAGCCTGGAGCCCAGCAGTCTCCACGCCCAGGTGATACCTGCGCTGCAGAAGAAGCGACCGCGCAACGCCGCAAAGAAACATTTTTAAGAGCGGGGATGACTTTCTTGCCGTTATTTTTGGGACTTGTTGTAGTAGATTTGATCTGTGCCTGAGGTGGCGCTTATCAGAAAACTTGCAAGGAATGCCTAAGCTCTCGGATGTTTCACATAGAATTCTGGGTGCGAAAGAAACTTCGCGCGGAAAGTAGCTTCTGTTAGAAGTGGAACAACCCAAAATTCTAAACGGCGCACCTTCAACTTTAAGCCCATAATATCTTTCGTGTGCAACCTTTTGGAACTCGTAAACAAGTTTTAGAAAACTTTTAGTTTTTCTCATATTAAAGCATAGATAAAGATTAGTAAATGACCGCCTTTTGTCAAGCAAATTGTCCCGTCGAATCGTTTGCAAAGCGAGTTTTTGCTTTCACGGCCAAAAACAACACGTCATTTCTATAGCTATATCCACTTTTTTCATGAGAAGAAGCACAGGATTATCCTCTCTGACAACACCAAGCCGTTTTCAAAGCTAACTTTTCGAGAAAATCATAATCATAACATGTTGGTTGTTGCCACCAGACACTTTTTTGAGAATCGCGAGTTCTTTGGCTTTCACGTCCAGAACCCACTTTAAATTTCCCAATCTGGTGATATCACCTTTTTATAGAAGAAAGTGCAGGATAATGAGGCAAATCAAAAGTTCGAGCTTTTTTCACCCTGGGTTTTGAGCAGCACATGAGTGTTTTTGAGCTTCAGCAATGATAACTTCTTTGAAAAAGCTTGTTGGAGAGGAAAGACATTTGAAGATTACGAGATTTCCGCTTCCTTACTTGTTTAAAAGTACATGGAAGAAGCGTCGACAAAATAATAGGTTAATAAGAACTTGTTTCATCGACGAAGTCAACACCTTTCATAGGATGCATCCAACTGTTCTTTATCCTTAAGAAAACACTATAATTTGGCTAAAACTGTCTCTTTGTGCATAATAAATCGAAATCTAATCCGATCTGCACAAGCAATTTCTTCCTCGCATACGCAGCGCACGAACGCGCCCTGGCTCGCAGTCTCGACATTGCGACCCCCTTCCAACCAAAATGCGCACTCCCTTATTCGAACATTCGAGGGCACGGGGGTTGACCCTGTTTCGCAGCGCTAAAGTTCCCCGTTCAACACCAGCAATTCGTCAGTGTCGTATACTGCAGCATCCGACCACTATGCGTGAGAGCCGCTCCTTTGGGGGGTTCAACACTCGATCAAACGTCTGCATTAGAGCGATTCGTTACCACTGCACTGGAGCCTTATTGCCGACGTGCAGGATTGTACAGAAAAGGACTACATAAACATGTTGAAATCTCGTTGTGTTGTTCCCATACTTATACCAGATCAACGTAGAACCGCGCCGCTACTCCATCAAAAATCAATGCAAGGCGACCTTTCCCCTTTCCACAAAATTGGCTTCTACCACGCTATAGTGGCAGTTTGAGTGTCATATGTAAAATCCTTAGAGGATACTAAGCGACCTCCTGCGTCCTCACGTACGCACTATTCTTACATTTCTACGTTCTTTGACAGCGTCGTTTTTAAGGGTGTGTTACTAAAAGTAAGCCTCCAACTGCCACTCATGAAGGGTTACCTATTATGAGTGAAGCTCAAACTCACTTAGACTTTTCCGAAGGCAAATCCTTGAATTATGAGATCAGATTACTGCCGTCCCTGGTAAGGATTGATAACCAACGTTAGAACGGAAGAGTCGCAAAATTGGTTGTGCGTATCCTAGCAGCAGTGAGGCTTTGGCTCCGACACGTCATCTAGGGTGGGACGGGCGCATGTTCAGCGGGTGATAGAGAATGATAAAGCCCGATGCGAGCTGATAAGGGCTATTCAAATCAACGGCTTCCGTGGCGCGTCCGCGTTGACATTGGTCAGTGGTGTGGGACGAAGACATACTTGGTGGGTAATGGATACTAATCACAGCTACGCTAGAATGCAAATGTTTCTTCGTTGTGCCGTTCGCGGTGGCACTGAAACATTGTTGCTCACGTTTAGTGAGGGGGAACGGGATACATACAGCAGATGATTGAAAGTGGTAACACTATCGTTGCTCATAAGGAGGATCAGAATCTTCGTACCACCACTTTTGTTGCGCTTGTCGCGGTGATAGTGGAAGGTTGGTTCCTATATGAAGTGTAGTAAGGAGGGGTAAGGAAGGGAACACAGATGTGGATGATCACAAGTGATAACTGAAAGGATCTACACGAGGACCAGAAAAAAAGCCATTTTGCCCAGGTCGCACTTCGGCCTTTTTTTTTCTTCGCAGAATTGCCGTCACTTACAGAAGTTCCTCAGCAAAATATTCGCTGAATGTCCATCTATAGGTACACGCGGGCCCTTCCTCACTACCCTCACCGTCTTCAGAATGTGACGTCATCTGTCACCGTCGTCGAGCTCAGGGAGGCCTACAGTAACTGCTTCATCCTGAAGCTTTTACACAATTTCTTGGATCGGTTCAACGTGGAGTAGTTTTCTAGGGACATTAGCTCTAACTATGCAAACCCCTCGGAACCCGCCCTTATCAACCCGTCGTAACGGTACACGATCAGTCAGGAACCCCACTGAGCTCGACCAGAGCACCAGGTTTCCGGGGCAACTTTTCTTGATGTCGTTCACGTAGATGGCCACTATGAAGATTTCTTATGAAATAGAATGCGCTCTTCAATTCTAACTCGGGAGTACACGCTTCGAGCGAAGCAAAGTGTGATTAAATCCATTTGATTCCGGAGACAAAATGTCTTTTTTTTATTGCCCCCTGTAATCGTAAGACTCGCAATGGAATCTTAACGTACGACGCACTGCAAAATAATTTACTGTTCAGCTAGACAGTGCAGAGTAGCGCAGAAATATGAGAAACCAATCAATTGAGTCGCCCCTCCAAACCCAGCAGATCGCATCACACCTTTCTTGTTGGGAATGAGACAATGGACAGGATGGAATGGGTGATACCCGATGTCAACTATGACAGCTGAGGCTGCCTAGACACCATGTTGCTCGCAAGGATTTCTACAATACTACTTTGATTGGACTGGACTAATTCTTTACTCCAAGATCAACGAAAACCACGTAGGATGAACTGCACAGTTACTAAAGCTCAATTCATCGCTGCGTCAGAAATTGCATTCGATTCACCTCGTTTCTGCTCCACTTGTTGTTCACAATTTCTAGCCATTAGTTCTGACATTTTTGGATGAAGACCCGCTCGTTCAATACCCGCTTGTTGAGGAAGACATGAGGGAATGTTCTCTAAGTTCTCACATGAGCTTCTGGTGCAGCACCTGCCGGAAGCTTTCGACAATTCTCAATCCTCTTTTCTTGTGACTTTTTCCCTTGTGCATAATGTTCATGGAACAGAAGCTTGTGTCTTAAGCTAGTATGACACAGCTAATCGCGTCGCAAGTTGTGAGAATGCTGAAGCCAATCCCATCATGTTGTTCGCTTAATGCTTTTCCCTTTGACTTTTTCTTGGCTACTAGTCGACACATACGAAGAGGAAATTGCAAATGATCTCCGCTTTAGACTCAAGAGGAGAGGTCATTTCAACCTGGCCATTTGAAATGAGGTGTATATGACCATACGCGCTGTTCTGGGGGGCATCACTCCCCAGATGTTAGAATTTGGTGGTTCATCGCACGATCTACTTCCATTTCCATACACTTTATAATAATTATATTTATTATCTCAAAACCTTTATAAATCGAACAAGCCTAGTCCCTACAGCGAATATGATTGAATGTTGTTGACTCTCGAATTTGAGGTCTTGAGATTTGAGTTGTCCCTAAGAGCCTTTCTCTGGAAAAGGGGGCGGGCAGCTTGTTCCGCGAGTCCGCCGGCTTCACGGTCCGATCTTTCCCTCCTCCCGGGGAGATGCTGGGAGCGGGAGGAGTCTTAGCCAAAGGCCTCTCTGCTCGACGCTCACGCTCTTAAATTCCTGCGAGGCAGGAGGCGAAGGGAGGACGACATCATGAACCTGGGGTTCATGGCACGCGCCTCTGGACACTGAGCTCAAATATGCTTTTCTCATCTGCCAAACTCTGAAAGATATTGTGAAGCTAAAAAGCGCAGGGGCAGTGGTCATTGCATACGGAAAAGATCATGGAATCGGCTCCTTGGCGAGCCCACTCTTCTGCCTCTTTCAAAATCTCAGTTAGAATGATTCCTAAAATCGCTCGTCCACCATGCTTGCGCATAGCTAACGGTACAAAGAATTCAAAGGCAACTGGCAACATGGTGAATATCGGTCGAGGAAATCCTCGACAGGGGTCGCACTTATTAGGCCGGGTCACGGGGGTCGTGGGGATCAGTAACATCAGTGGTGCAGACAGGAGTAAGAGGGTGTAGCGCAGCAGAAAAAGAAGACATGTGAGGAAACATAATTAAAATATTCTTTGCAGGTTCATTCGCTGTGTTGTTCTACCTTCATGGGGAGCAGGTATTTGAAAAAAGTGCGAGAAACGGAGGTGCATCTCCGCAAGGAACGGGGCCAGATGTGCACGCGCGCTTAAAGGCACCTCCATTATATGCCGACCGCTCCCCCGAACTTAATATCTCGTTGAGAATAGCGCTGTTGCTAGGGACGCTGTAGCAAAAACGACAATTTTAGAAGGCCTTGGACAAATGAAGCTGTTCCTCAGGTTATAGGAGTTACGAAATGTGTGACACTTTCTGTCAGGAGGTCATCATCATATGTATTACACCCTTCAATAGATTCTTCAACTTAAGTGGAGATCGGATGCATGGCGTATACTGAGACGAGATCGGACGATGATGATTGTCTCTTCTCTTGTTGCTTATGTTGAAAAATATATTCTAGGCACTTTTGAGCGTTGCCAACGAACTGCACCTGCAATGTTGAGAAAGCGAATGGATTTTTGAGCGGCCGAGAATTACCCTCGTCAGATCCTCGACGCAAATGTCTCCTTGACAATATAGAAGGAAGCTGAACATACTATTGGGAAGCGCAAACCTTCTGCTCTCCAAAGCTATCTTAGCCTTTTTAGGTCTTGCCAGATTAGAGAGATAATGCCTTTCCAATTGCAAAAACTCGCATAAAAATTCCAGCATCCTCGACGTTCCCTTGACGTTTTTTGAAAGACTATATCTCTTTGAAAGAAAGGCTTTAACAGCGATTTCAATACTGCCTGATAGTAGCAAATGCAGCTCCATCTAACGCTACCCCGTGTTATTCAAAAGGTTGGGAAATGGAGGAGTGAAACCTTTTCATCGAAGGAGTAGTTTTCGATATTCTTTTTTTTTGTGATTTCAGCAAATCTGACCCCGCCTCTTTCCTCGAGTATACATTTCCGTAAATGCACAAAAGTGTGCAGCGATGAAAGAAATTGCAAAGATGACAAGAGAAAGCGATTGCAATAGTATTTCACAGGAATTTTTTGATTAATTGATTGCGTATGCTTGTTTTAGGGGGTCGTGCCAAGACCTTGATTCCAAGGGTCGTACTTCTGCGACCACGTCCTCGACACGATTTTCACCCTGATTGGCAACGACTTCGAGCGGCATCGTTCCTTTCTAATTTGAGGGCTTGTAGCGCGGGCGCCACGCATTTTCGCTCCAAACAAGTGTCATATTCGTAGGGGGTCGAACTTCCCCTTTGAGCAAACTTCTAGCCAATTCTGAAATATTGAACTAACCTCGAAAATCTTCACAGTCGCTCACTCATTCACCAATAAATTACAAAAGCCTAGTATTGGGGTATACTAAATCTTCTGAACATTTTTCAAAAAGGAACCCACTGCATCATCTAATCATCTGCAAAGCATTATTCCAAAATACAACCCCCTCTTTCCCCTCTTCTCTGTCGTACATGATTGGTCAACCCAAAGAAGTGGAGTTTGAGGAGAGGTAATCCCAAATCAGTTTTGTCAGAATCGTTTTTAGGTGTAGTTCGATACCCTGAATGCGAATATCGTACTAGTTGCCACGAAAAAGCATACAATACTGATACTAATTTTTGTTCAATCGACGGTTTCCGATGGGTAGAAAGTGTCGTAAACCGTCGCTTCCCCATAGCTCTTGAACAAGTTATTCACGCGATTTGAAATTTGTACCATCTGATAGTGCTGCACGAGAACTACAAAATGCTACATTTCAGTTTTTGAAGGAGCTGAGCTTCATCTAGGATTGCGCCATGCACTGTATTTCTATCCCGAGAAGTAGTGAATATACTACTTTGTACGTGATGAGTACTATACCCCTTTTTTGCATTCTACATATTCCACAGAACTATGCATTTCAACACTCGCCTCAATACGCTACGTACACAATCTGTCCACCATATTGTGAGAGAATGATTTTTTTTTGAATTCCACGATCATCACTCAGTTCTAGAGCGTTAGTTGGCTGAACGTGCTGCCCCTGCGCTCATCATCCCCTCTTCCATCAAATGGGAATCTTCGATCAGTTCCTAGCAGTAGTAGTAGGCCTATTATGTGACATTCACCACTTTAAGAGGAGATAATTTGTGGAAACTTGAGAAGATAGCAAGGAATTTCCTCTACCGGCGTAGACTACGGTTACTTTTCTGTACGGGTAATGTAGAATATTTGATGGCAAATGAGTTCCTTCGGTATTGTGGCCCTGAACATCACTGTTCGTCATGTCCTTGTGAAATGATCATTTTTTTGCTTGTCCAGATGGACTCTGAAATCTAAAATGTGTATCAGTCGATTTCTCATAAATACTATCGAAAGGTGTCCAACGCAGCTTGCACACGAAGCTTTATTTTTCCACCTTTTTCTCTCCATTGGCCATCGTCTTCCCAGCCCTTGGCGGCCACGTGCACCTCATGTGCGCCTCGCCGACCATTTAACCTCCGCATCACTCTCAATGACTATTTTACTGATTACTACTTAAGCGCAGTTATCTTTCGAAAAAGGTAACTAGCTGATATTCAAGTAAACGAATTTATTTCCCTCGACAACTCCAGAGCTAATCTAGTGAACTCGCAGTGATGGAAGGCTGGTTAAACTGGACGGCGTGCGGTCGATTACTCTGGCCGTGCGTGTGGTGAACGCCGCTTCTTGCCAGTCCGCTCAGCTACAAATCACAAATAATGGTAAAGGATCCCACATACTACAAACCGCTTCGTCTGTCGTACGTCTGTCTGTCGTTCTGTATGTCTGTCACGAAATTCCCTAGCTTCTGGGGATCGGCCTGGAGAGACCTGGCAAAGTGTATGATGGGTCTACAAAACAGACAGCAGCTATGCGAAGCCCCGCTTACATTGGGCGTGGCGTGCATCGAAATGACTGGAACTGACGATCAGAATTTCAGATACGATACCGAAACAGCCTCGAAACAGGGGGAAAAAGTAGGTAAAGGTGTGCATTGGTAAGTCAGATCGAACCAAGGAGCACCACCCCCCATGGGTGAAGCATTCTCAAATTAAGCGATGCTTAGCAAAAGAATGAAAACTTTGTTGTGGGAAGGCTACAGAGCAGAAAACAATTTGGTGCAGGGAAGCAATATCTAAGGTGATCCCGGCATACGGCGAGGCGGGTGGCCCGCCCACAATGGGCGGAGCGCGCTCTGAAGTGTACAGCGTTTTCTACAAGTTCTCATACTTCGGGCAGGAATAGTCTTAGGAAGCCGGAAAAAAAGGTGGATAGAGATGGGTGGAGGGAGTGGCAACTTGGCGGGCACGGGGCATGACCAAAGTGGGCAGAGCTTGCGACAAAAAGCCATCACTCGGTCCTAAGAAGTCCTGAAGACCGGAAAAAAGTGAAGTGAGCCCGTCAACGGAAGGGAGGTCAACTGCTATTGGTGGGTGGGGTATCACCAACTTCTTCTTCTCCCTAGCGTTAGCCCCGCGCAGTCGCAGGGTCCGCTGTTCTTATCAGTCGTCGCCACTTGCTCTATCTAGGCGATCTCACGCTGTGACCGTGATTTCACTCAGTTCCTTCTTGATCACATCCTTCCACCTCTTCTTTGGGGGTCCTCGCGGTAGCTTGCCTTGAGCTTCGAAATCCATCGCATTCATTAGCGACCTTGTGGTGTTCTTGGCACATGTCCATACCACCGCAGTCGCTGGTCCTTCACCTTCAGCTGGACAGGGGCAGTCCGCATGATCGCTCTGACATCCTCATTTCCGACCTTGTCCAGTCGCGTTCAGCCGCAAGCTCAGCTCACCACCCTAATTTCGGCCGAGAAAGGCTGCCTTTCGTGATTCTTGTTCAGGGGCCAGCACTCGCTACCTTAGAGCATCGCAGGCCTTACCACTGTTCGGTACACCTTCCTTCAAGTGCTCTGGAGCACTTTCGGTTGCAGAGGATTCTAGTGGACTACCTCTATTTCATCCATGCCGCGTTGATCCTTCCCTTTACTGCCTGGTCCACACCGCCGTCGGCCACCAGATCACTCCCAAGATATCGGAAGTCCTTCACTCTTTCGATGCTTTACCATGTCCATCTACAACCGGCTCTGCTCCTTCTTCAGAACTCAGGAACTTGGTCTTCTTGACATTCAGCCGGAGCCCACCTTCTGCCAGCAGTTCCTGCCATATTCGCACCTTGCCCTAGAGTCCTTCTCTGCTATCCGCTCTCACGGCGATGACCTCAGCGTAGAGGATGGTCTTTAGTGGTCCTTCTATGAGCCCCTTCACCATGACATCTAGTGTTAGGAGGAAGAAGAACGGGTTCATAGCTGACCCTTGATGCACCCCAACTGTGATGTTTACCTATTTTGTTAGGCCATGTGGGGTGCGTATGGCTGCCTTAGCCCCGTCGTACATGTCCGTGATCGGTGAGACCAAGGGATCAGTTACGTTCCGTTCCCTAGGCGCTCTTTATAGTACCGCTCGTGGTAGCCGGTCGAACGCCTTTTCGAGGTCGAGGAAGGCTAAGCAGGGCCGGCGCTATTCTCGATACTTCTCCATCACTTGCCTTGCGATGAAGATGGCATTCGTTGTAGACATTTCGGGCATGAACCCGAACTGTTCCCGGAAGATCGGGACCAGGGTCAACCCTATGTTGCTACAAGTAGCAAGGGGGGTCGTGTTTTGATGAGTTTGTAGAGGAGGGGTCGTACTTGCTTCGGTTGTAAGAAGTTGCATGTGATGAGTGGGAGCGGCGCGGGAGAAAATTTGCCGTTCCAGTGCGCGTATATACCCCCCTAGAAAAGGAAGTAGTGGGAGTTTAGGTAATTTTGGGAGATATTTACCGTTTCAGAGTGACTATATACCTCCCCCCCCGCGCTCGACGACATTTTGGAGGAAAAAATGGGCGCGGTTTTGACGGAAGATGGAAATGGTGGAGGTAGGGAAACGGGGGCCGTATAAAATCCATCTTGGGGGGAGGGGGGTCGTAAAAATTTTTCGAAAAGTAGCAACGATAGGACCGACCCTGATCGGGACCAACTCCCGCAATTTCGAGTTGACCAGGGGCTCGTACAGCTTCACGGTATGCGCTGTCAGCTTGATACCGCGTTGGAGCAGTCCATCGCGTCTGTTTGAAGATGGGCACGATTGTACTTGTTCTCCGGGGGTTAATCTGACGCATAACAGCTACAGTGCCGCGTTTGCGTCTTTTCCTTCGCCGCGCGATGGGCCTTTTAAGGGACACCCGTTCTCCGGGCATCTGGCATCCTTCCTTTCGCAGTTACATCGTTGAGGAATCGTGTGAGCCATCTTATCCCGTATTCACCGAACGCCTTCCATACTTCCGTTAGCAACCCATCTGGACCTACCGTCTTTCTAACCTTCATCTTTGCTACTTAACGACTAACCTCATCCTCTGTCCACAGTGCGTTTGGGCCATACGATGTCTCTGCTTGTGGAGTGTCCTTGTGCGGGAACTCCTCGCTCAGAAGTGTTCTGTGGTACTCCTCCCACCTCTTCTTAACTTCGGCCGGCTTCCACAAGATGACGCTTGCTGTTTTTTACATTCTTCACAACCCTGATATCTTGAGTGGCTCGGTGCCGGGACTTAGCCAGTCTGTAGACAAACTTCTGCCCTCCAACTTTTCATACAGGGCCTCCATTCAGTGTTCTTTGCCTTGGCTACGGCAGCCTTCGCAAGCCTCTTCAGATTTTGTAGGCAGCGAATTCTCGGGACTTCGTATCTTTTGTCACGACCCGCTGGACCTCCTCGTTCCAGAACCACGCCGCCTTGTCTCCCCTGATTCCACCTCGAGTTTCTTCCAGTACCTCCTCGGCACATCGCAAGGTGGTCTCGGCTGCGTTGCTCCAAGTCCGCTGTATTGGCCAGTTAGGATTTGGTACACCGACTTCATTTATCCTTCGTTTGAGGTCATCTCTCTCCACTCGGTGCAACTTTCACCACCGGATTCTCCGCTCGGTTTTAATCCTTGTCTTCTTCAGGAGATCCATGGCAATGTTTGCCAGGAGGGGCCTATGCTGCAGAGCCAGTTCTTCGCAAGGGAGCCTTTGTGTCTTTTACCGATCTGAGTGATGACCTTCTTACGAGCACATGGTCGATTTCCGTCTGTCTCCCTCCAGTGCTGTAAGTTACCTTCTGAGTCTCCCTTTTCGCGAAGAACGTGGTGCAGATTGCTAGGTCGTATGCTGTAGCCAGGTCCAGAATCCTTTCTCCCTCAGCGTTCCTCGTTCCTAACCCTCTTCTCCGTGAACCCTTTCCAGGCCTCTTCTGTCACTGCCGACGTGGCCATTCAGATCACCTGCTATCACTTCATTATATGTATAAACCAGAACTTTGATGTGTCGGTTTGTCGGTGTGTGCGTGTGTCGTTTTGTCCATCCGGACAGAACACTCACAAAATCAGGGAGTACGAAGGGTAATCCTCCGTGATGTTGATGTCATGATCATGATAGACCCACAGCCGCTATATAAACACCGATCGAACACACTCAGCCTCATTCTACATGGTGCTGCCGAGGCAGCCGGAGGTATAACACATTCAATGGTGTGGTAATTAAAGGAGTACGTAATGCTGCCATTCCGGGGTTCCTCCCTGTGATGCGCGCGATAGCGGGCAGAGTAAACCTAGTGGTTAGGTAATCGCTTTCCGGAACCAATCCCATGGCTTCGTCCAGGCCCAGACAGAACTCGCCCTTCTCATTCTCGGAGCAACCGGCTTGCGGTACGTACGCGGAGAGTATGGTCTAGTACCCCTCCTTCGTGTCTATCCTCACAGCCATGATCCGACCGCTGATCCTCCTCATGGCGAAGACGTAGTACTTGAGCGACTCCGCTACTGCTATGGCCACACCGTTCCGCTTGGTGCCTTCTCCATTGTGGTAGAATATGACACCTTCTCCAATTTCCCTGCCCTTAGCACCTTTCCATCGCGTCTCCTAAAGCTTAAAACTTGGATTTTCCTGCGCATCATCAGATCAGCAACTTCTCGGGACTTCCCAATTAGCGATCCCACGTTTAAAGTTCCTATTCGAACTAGCTTCTTTGGCCGAGGCCGTTCACTCCTCGGTGGCCCTCGCTTACTGACCACAGAACTCGGGCGGGGGTTCTGCGCGCCACTTCCGCGTAACTTTCTAGCATTAACACTGATACTTTTGCGACATTTAGACATGGTTGTTGTGACTAGGGTGTTCATCAGCCGGCCTGTCAACTTGGGCCTGACGCTGGCACTAGAACCATTTTTGCAATTTTTGTAGGGCATGGTTTTTAAGCTCGGCAAGGATTGAACTCGCAGTTTTTCAGAGGTTCAGAAGTCTAACCTCTTACTCAGTAGGCTATCCCTGCCTCCGGTGGGACGTCTCCAACGTGGGCGAAATTTGTCCTAAACTTATAATTCAGTTCTGAGAAGTCCAGTAGAACGAAAACGGGGTAGAGGTTAGCGAAGAAAAGGAGGACAAATGGTATTGGTGGCGTGGCACGCACAAAAGTGGGTGGAGTTCGTTGCCGGACCTATTATGTGCTTCTAGGGAGTTTCAAAGATCGCGAAACGTGGGAAGCAAGGAAGAAAAGGATGGGTGGGGCTGCACCGAAATAGACTGAGGCTACGAGATTCATAAATCGGTCCAGAAGCAGTCCAGCGTGGTTAACGAAAAAAGAGAGTTCAGAAGTCATCGATGATGGACCGTATAGAATCCAGCTGGGAAGTCAAATATTCGTAGTGCATCAGGCCGAAGTTGAGAATTTTTGTCGTACATCTGTGTTGTTTGCGCAACGCGTACGGCATAAACGCGGCGCAACGCGTACGGCGCGTGCGGCATGGCGCCGCCCGCGTTGCACGCACAGTTCTGCGGCGATATGGGATGGAGCGGCGTAAATTCTCGAATTTGGCCCCATACGCTACGAATATTTGACTTTCAGGCTGAATTCCATCCGATTGCCCCATGCTCCACGCTCCTATGACTGTTGCTCTTCCTTTCCCCTCAACTACTTGTCCGCATTTCCCACTCTGGACCGATAAATCATCTGGTAAACTCTGCCTCTTTCGTTGCGTGTCACACCTACCTTTTTTCTTCCTTGCCGACCCTCCCCACTTTTTAACCCTACTCTGGAACTTCCTGGAGCCGATTTATGAATCTGGCAAGCTCCGCCCATCTTGTTGTATGCCCAAATCACAAACAGCAGAGATTTGAGATTTCCTTCCGCTGGCTGACTCAGCTCTTTTTTCCAACAAAGTTATCATTCTTTTTGTTGAACACGCTTAATTTGAGAACGCTTCGCCCATGGGGGGGGGGATGGTGCTCCTTGGTTCGATCTGACTTACTAACGCACACCTTCATCTACTGTCTTTGTCTACTAGTTTCAAGGCTGTTTTGGTATCTGAAGTCCTGGTCGTCAGTGACACACATTTCGTTGCGCGCCAGGCCCAATGTAGGCGGAGCTTTGCACAGCTGCTCTCTGTTTTGTACTTCGCGAGACCTTGCCCACCCATCATACACTTTACCAGATCTCTCCAGGACGATCCCCAGACGCTAGGGAATTTCGTGACAGACATACAGAATGACAGACAGACATACGACAGACGAAATTCTTTATAGTAGGTAGGATCCTTTATCATTATTGGGTAAATGCAGCTGACGGAGTGGCAAGAAGCGGCGTTTTCCACACGCACGGTCAGGGGATCGAGTAATCGACCGCACGCCTTTCAGTTTAACCCGCCTTCCATCACTGCGAGTTCACTAGATTAGCTCTGGAGCTCTCGAGGGAAAAAATTTGATTACTTGAATATTAGCTGGTTACCTTTTTTGAAAGACGATTGAGCTTAAGTTGTAATCAAAGAAATAGTCAATTGAGAGTGATGCGGAGGGTAACGGGTCGGCGAGGCGCGCATGAATCGCGCGTGGCCGCCAAGGGCTGGGTAGATGATCGCCAATGGGGAGAAAAACGTGAAGAAACAAAGTTCCGTGTGCAGCCTGTGTTGTACACCACTCCATAGTATTTTATATGCGAAATCGAATGAGGCGTATTTCATTTCAAAGTCCATCTGGACAAGAGAAAAAACTGGTAATTTCTCAAACACATGACGAACAGTGATGTTTGGAGCCACATCACGGAAGGAGCTCCAGTCCACGCCGGTGGACAAAATTCTCGCTATCTTCTCAGGCTCTTTTTTTGACCCAAGTTGTTTTTCTAAGCTCCCAAGCTTTCACGAAACGACTTATACCGTTTGAAAAGGAATAAAATAGTTGCTCTACAGAGCAGTGTTTACCTTATTATGTGCTGTGAAGTTATAGGACCATACAGTGGAAGGTTCCGCCGACGAAAGCTAGCCAACCGGCAAATTACTTTAGCTCTATGTTCTTTAGGGAGAAATCGACGAATGCTGTACAATTTTTTGATCAAAACTACTTCCAATTCTGCTATTGCGATATTCAACACCTCGCGTCGCTTTCTTTTCAAACTTGGTTTTTCCATCATAACTCAGTGATTGACCGCTACTTTGTCGAATATGAACCTGAAGATTCTCATCGTCGAGGCATGGATAAGGACTGAAACGTTTAGGAGAATCGTAACTGAGTGGAGACATCACTAACTGTCTTTGTTGTACTAGACTGATCCCAGGCAAGCGTCCGGATCCCCTTTCCTGCGTAAGCTTTGCGTTCCTCCTCTCCTTATCCTATCCTCCTGCGACAGGCTAATCATTTCATCGAGAGGGAGGGTGCAAACAAACGTACAACAAGCGGAGAAACATGGAAGAGAAACTCGTCAAATTTGAGGAAAAATTGAGGTTGTCCCACAAGGCAGTGTTTTCATTGACTAATTCTACATATGGGCTATCGGCGGATCCGTACCGCGATTAAAGACCAATGGTTTGATTTGTCAGTCAAAAGGCAGAGTGTCTTCTATATCGTCTGAAATCTACACCCCCACCTCCCAACCATCCCGCCCCCCCGGCGCGTGTCAAAAGCGTGGTGCTATTAAAGGACTGAGAGAGAATCATAGGCCCATCTTCCTCGAGCTCGCTCCAGATACTTTGCGAACTAAAGCGATTGCAAGATAACATTGGCGCTCTATATGCAGATTGCCCTCTTCTGGCAGAGGCCCTCATCCTCATTGCACTTGTTCTCAAGCGATCTCTTTGAAGTATTCTTATTTGCGAAGTTTTCTCATCACGGTTATTCCATTACGTGTTCTAATACTCAGTTGCTAACACTCACCGGTTTATTGTTATTGTTACTACTCTCTTGACATCTATTGTTGGTCTCTGTCCATTGGACCTTTACTGATCTCGTGAAGATTTCGTTCTACTCGTTGTTATGTTGTTAATTTCATTACATAAAGTTTAATTACCCAAGTTTGAGGCTTCTCAAAAACGCCCGCGTGGCACAAGTACACAATACAAGGCATTCTACCACAAGCCAACCTTTACATGGGCCCTGTTAAAGTTCCAACATCACTAGGAGGTTATTAACGAACTATCGAATCTGCTCAGCGTTTTCTGTGATGCCGTCGATTGCTTTTTCGAATTGTAAGCCTTTCACAATAATAGGCCTCATCGCATCCAAACGCCACTACGAATGTACAAATGGGAGTAGAATGCGTGCCGCATCCCAAAAAGAGATTGATCAACGGCAAGTGCGGTATCCTTTATCCTCTATGGCGACCTGGGATCCTACCCTGTTATCCGATTATATATATTAGGATGGCTTCATAGTTACAAGATCATTTGTTGAATGCTTCCAGTCAATCCGAAATAGAGGGATTTCTATTCACACGCGCTGCCGAGTGGATTCTTTCCGAGATGTGTCGATCCCAAGGATTCATCGCCTACCGTCATAGGTTCTCTGTCTCAGTAAACGGAACGTTCTTTCTAAAAGAGGTATCGTTTATGGAAGCCTAAGGATTGCTGAGATTATTGTCAAAAAGCGTATCCGCTCGATTTGGTGAGTACTATGACAAATTTGGCTACAGATTCGGCGGTATCAGGATGACAGCATGTTCAGTCCTGCATCGATAGGTTGGAAGACATGCTTATAAATGCCGATTGGGTTGAAAAGCAGTGTGAAAGTAACGAGGTCTTGGGGGTCGCGAGGGAGCCCATGTGTACACCGATGGGGGAACTTCTGAACTTTTTCACGGACGACCATGCCTATTCGGAAATTCCGAACTGATTACTAGGAGTTCGGAAGAGCCCAATAGAGCCGTAACAGCGGAAATCAAACATGATCTCCTAGTTCAACGATGAAGTGAACCGGAGTAAGCGCGATTTCTTCATCTTAGTTGGTTTTCGCTTGTGTGAGAGTAAGATCTTATGTCGAATGCTATCTGAGAGAGCGTTCTGGAGAGAAACACAGTCACCTTCACTAAACATGTCCAATGATTGGATTCACTAGCAAAAGTATGCTGGCTCAAGAATTGGATCTTTGAGTCTTTTGTGGAGCCCATTCGTCCCACTTTGAGCGGCACAAAGATTGGCCAGCCAAAACCGCCGACTGATGTAGCGGATTATTTATTGTGGTCGATATTAAAGCCAAAGGCGTGCGCGAAACAATACAATTTGAGTGGGTTGCTAGCAGTCGCTCTTCGAAAAGTATGAGATAAAGTTTTCAAGGACGTGCAGCATCATGCGTGCAAGGGTCAATTTCTTTTGAAGTACGTCTTAAAAATTTGTAGGCATTCTATTTATTAGGTTATTAGCATTATCAACGCTATTCGGAATAGTTTGCAGTTCTTTGAAAGGATATGGTCCACCGCTGCATGACCTGGTATCCCGGTCGGTTCAGCCTTTCTGGTGGGCCAAAATACTTTGCCACCATAGTTGTGCTCCACCTTGTGGTCAAAAGTGACTTTCTTATTAATCCTGACGCATTGAGGACAATGAGCATAGACTTGCTACTCCCTTCAGAGAAAACAGTTCGGGAACTCTTGCAGTGATTATCTTTTCTACTTCATTTCATTGTAAGACCGATTGCATGTAGCGTCTCGCCTTTGAGAAGCGACTCTTTTGGCCTTTCTTGTAATTTTACATTGGACTGCGACGTCTCCGCTTATTTTACTTCGCGATGTAATTCTCTAACATCATTGCTGAGAGTATCTCAGCCGTAATAAACGAACACGAGGAGCTCTGCGGTTGTGATCGGTAGACATTTATCAGCAAATCGGCTAGTCATATTGAAGTATGCGTGAAATTTGCTTCTCAGAACTGTTCCCAAATTAATTACGACTGAACAAGATGCTCACGCTTACCGTGCACCGACGCATTTTCCACTAATGGGATTGATGTGATTATCATCACTATTAGCAGCAGAACTCGTGGAAATTGCATCATTCTGAAAGAAGGTTGCATTTCGACACACAAAATTTGTCTCCAGATAGCCTCTGAAACCTCCTTTTTCCGACATACGCTTTACGTTTCGTGCTGCGTTCACATTCACAGGAAGTCAGCATTTTGTGGAGTAAGTTCGAATGCACGAGTAGGCGCCTTATATTATGAAGAGTATTATCGTAATTGTGCACATTGCATCAGAAGGATAACTTCGAAGTGATTGCAAGCTTTTATTTTGGCACTCATTGCGTCTTTCTCTTCCACCCCTCCTAATTTCTCGCTCAGCTGTGGCGCATCCATTGGCTCAGAACTTTTTTTGAGTCGAAGGAAACCGAAAGCATCTAAGAATACGTTGCCAGACACCGATCGTACCATCAAGAGTGTGTGGTGGGTGCCTCATCCTTGTGTTTTGTGATGTGTTGGTGTATGGGTCAAAGGGAATAGGTGAGTAGGATAGGGTAAATATCGATCACGTGAGCATAAGAGAAGGCGATTGAGCGGTTAGATCCACCGCCGAGATCGCTTGCTCATAAGTGGTAGAGATAAGCAAATCGACGCGTATGCAGTACTACTCGCTCCATCGCCATACCGGTACGTATATTTTTTACCTCGCCTCTTCGCCGATTGCCCGAGTCGAAAACTGTGAACAGTGCTCTTTTTAACAATCTCTCTTCAGACGTATTTCACAAGCAGGATCGGATATTTGGTCAATCCGGCCATTTATCCCATAGACCGCGCAATTTTTTAAAGTAAGTTGACGATATGTTTTGCGTAGTAATTATCACTACCAGCAACGCCTGATCATCTGTAAAAATTTAGTGGACGCATACTGGATTTGACTTGTGATTTTGTGAATTGATTCAGGGACCGGCGCGCGGTAGCGCCCCCTTGTCACTACACCAATACCGTTTGAATGAGTATTTTAACTACAATATTTGGTAGGTCAATAATAGTCACAAATACAGATTTCTCATATGTCATTCGTGGAGTAAAGGTCTTCGCCGAGCTGAGTCAAGTGGCGCTGCCGTGATACTTCTCCATCAACTGCCGAGAAGATGGCATCAGTTGTGTACCTTCCAAGTATGCGCTGAAACTGTTCCTAGGAGACCGAAGCCTACTCTCTCAGCTCTGACTTAATCAGCCGCTTGTACAGCCTCATGTTTCGCGCAGTCACAAGATGTCGCACTTGATAGAAGTTGCATGGATAAGCTTTTGCCAGCATGCAGTGATGTACGTTGGAAGCAGCCCATCGACGTGATATCTATCAAGTGTGGCTGCTGAAGGTGACACGCTACCCTAAATCTCAGATATGGACGGTGCCGCCTTTTATCTTCCTTTCTTGTACTCGCCGTCTAACGTCGTCTAGAGTCCTGAGAGCGAGGAAACCGACCTTGCCCTCCCGCATTTGCGGATTTTCCACACAAGGGGAGCTTCTTACTTGGCAGTCTGGTAAAGTTCTTCCCATCTCCTCTTGAGCTGGACGGGTTTCATCAGAATAGCAACATCGCTGTTCTCCTCACTCCCCCATCCTGACGCCTTTAGTTACCCGATGCCAGGCCTTGGCAAGTGTTGGACGAAATTTCCGCGTTTGTCCATTAGATTCTCTCAGAAGTTGTACAGTCTCCCGCCTGCAAATTAACGATGACAAACTCTGCAAGCCTTTCGCAGGTTTTGTAAACAGCGAGATTTCAGAGGCACATGAATGATTTTCCTTCGTCTCTTTTCCTGTTGTAGGTGACAATTTTCACCTTCCTCTTCGCGGAGAACATGCTGCAAAACGTCAGGTCATGGTCTGCAGCCAAACCTAAAACCCTTCCTTCTTCAGAGTTACTCACTACTACACCTTCATCACCGTGCACGCTTTCCAGCCCTCTTGCCAATGCCGGCGTGGCCTCAACCGCAACTTTGTGAATTCCGGATCTATCTAATGACATCGTCAGAGCTCAAATAAAATCGTCCTTCTCACCTAGGGGCAAGAGGATAGCGGTGCTTACACGGGAGTATTGTCCAGTTTCATTGTATCTTCCACACAGCCCAATTTTATCGTTAACCTGTTTACAGCAGACATAGTTCTTGTGTGGATCTGCGACCACTATGACCACGCTCAATGTTCACAACCACGAGTAGTGCTATGAAAGCTGCGTATGCAAGGATCAGCGCGTTCCTGCCCAACAGGAGTGTGAAGTGGGGCGAACCAGAAAGGACGGCGTTCCACGACAGTTTGTGATGCAAATTGAACACTACCCCATACTCTCTTATCCACGTGCTTGATAAGGCTAGTAAACAAGCTCAGCAATCCATTATTTGGAGGCTCATGAGCTGTTGTTGCAGAGCGGTTGTGCATTTACCTCACAGTGTGCCACTCCCACGCCGACCGCATTGACATGATTGCCACTTTCACCCTCGAGGCATTGGTGTGCTCAGGGACAAATGATAAGTAGAACCCGAAATAAACAGCATTTCCCCCTGCTAGTTTCTATGGACCGAATCGTGAGGGGTACTAGGGAGATGTCGTATGCACCGTTTTCTTTGAGTGGACATTCTCCTTCTAGCTTCAGTCCCCATAGCAGTGCATCTCATCTTTCCGTACATCAGCGCCTCAGTCAAAGTACTGAATTTGTGACAGATGTGACTCATTTTATTTCGAGATAATGATATTGCGGAGGCTGTGACAGAAACTTCTCGTTAGCGCAGCGCCCCTTCGCAATTGAGACTTTGACTTGCCCATTTCTTTGTAAAAATAGTCACCAATATCTCAATGTTTACAATCACGATTGGTGCTATGAAAGCTGCGCATGCAAAGATCAGCGCGTTCCTGATCAACATGAGTGTTATGTGAGGCGAAACCTAAGTACCAGAAAGGACGGCGTTCCACGACAGTTTGTGATGCAAATTAAACACTACCCCACAATCTTTTATCCGGGTGCTTGATAAGGCTAGTAAACAAGCTCATCAATCTATCCTTTGGAGACTCATGAACTGTCGTTGCAGAGCGGTTGTTCATTTATCTTAGGTAAATTGCTATTCCTTTGCTTATCGCATTGACATAGTTGTCACTTTGATATCAAGGCGCTGGTGTGCTCCGAGAAACATGATGATGAGTAGAACCCAAAATAAACAGCATTCTCCCTGCTAGTTTCCTTAGACCGAACCGTAGGGGATACTAAGGAGCAGGCGTATGCAGCGTTTCCTTTAAGTGGACATTCTCCTTCTAGCTCAGTCCGCATAGCAGTGCTCCTCTTCTTTCGGTACATTAGCGCCTCAGTCAAACATAGTACTGAATTTGTGAGAGATGTGATCATTTTTTACTGGTATTTCGAGATAATGATATTGCGGAGGCTGTGACAGAACCTTTGTCTCGTAGCGCAGCGCCCCTTCGCAATTGAGACTTTGACTTGTGCATTTCTTTGTAAAGATAGTCACCAATATCTCAGTTATGTTTCACTGCTCAATGTTCACAATCACGAGTGGTGCTATGAAAGCTGCGTATGCAAGGAGCAGCGCGTTCCTGCCCAACATGAGTGTTATGTGAGGCGAAACATACTTACCAGAAAGGACGGCGTCCCACGACAGCTTGTGATGCAAATTGAACACTACCTCACACTCTTTTATCCGGGTGCTTGATAAGGCTAGTAAACAAGCTCATCAATCCATTCTTTGGAGGCTCATGAGCTACTGTTGCAGAGCGGTTGTTCATTTATCTTGAGTAGTGTGCCATTCCTTCGCTGATCGCGCGGACGCAATTGTCACCTTCAGTGTCAAGGCGCTGGTGTACTCAGGGAAACACGATGATGAGTGGAACTCAACACATACTGCGTTCCCCTCCTAATTCCCTTAGAAAGGACCATAGGAAGTACTAGGAGGTGGCGTAAGCAGCGTTTTCTTTACGTAGACATTCTCTTTCTAGCCACAATTCGCATAGCAGTGCACCCTTTCTTTCGGTACACTAGCGCCTCAGTCAAACACACTACTGGAATTGTAACAGATGTGACTCATTCTGTTTACTGGTATTTCGAGATAATGATATTGCGGAGGCTGTGACAGAACCTTTGTCTCGTAGCGCAGCGCCCCTTCGCAATTGAGACTTTGACTTGTGCATTTCTTTGTAAAGATAGTCACCAATATCTCAGTTATGTTTCACTGCTCAATGTTCACAATCACGAGTGGTGCTATGAAAGCTGCGTATGCAAGGAGCAGCGCGTTCCTGCCCAACACGAGTGTGAAGTGAGGCGAAAGCTACCTACCAGAAAGGACGGTGTCCCACGACAGCTTGTGATGCAAATTGAACACTACCTCACACTCTTTCATCCGTGTGCTTGATAAGGCTAGTAAACAAGCTCATTAATCCATTCTTTGGAGGCTCATGAGCTTCTAACTACTGTTCAGCAGCGGTTGTTCATTTACTTGATAATGGCCATTCCTCCGCTGATCGCTGCGGACCCCATTGTCAACGCTTCAGTTGTCAAGGCGCTGGTGTACTCAGGGAAAGCACTATTAATGATTGGAAGCTCAACACAATACGCGTTCCCGCTCTAATTCCCTTAACAGACA
>MU868409.1:141716-190340 GCA_036418205.1 Ostertagia ostertagi
CGGTAATGTGAGGAGCTGAACTAGTCACTTATAAAATGATCTGCAGTTCGAAATGATCTGCAGTTGCAGTATCATCGGTTCTCGAAATACCCGCCTTCAGCCTTCTAAGTGGTTTTTCAAAAATTTGGAAAACGCATCGTATGGTATTTCCCACCAAGTTCTTCCTAGTATCGCAGAAGCACCGTGAAGCACCGTTATGAGAGGGTTCAACTTTGAGCATATAACAGAAAACACTTTTCTGACCAAGGAAACCCATACTTGAAAGTACAATTGAATTAGAGCATCCGTCGAGATTGCCTGAGTCGGGGATCAGCTCGGCGCACTGTTTCCGAACAAATTTCGGCGGGGCCCTGAAGCAGTGCTACCGAATTCACAGGAAACCCTCTCTAAAATGAAACCCGCTCATAATTGTAAACAATTACCAAGTTTGATTGCTGTCTGAACAAAGTTTGAAAATTTGTGAAACCGACGAAAATGCGTTCAACATAGTGCTGTGTTGGAGTTTCATGGTTGCAATTCGCAAGGCGAAAAGCAAAAGCACTTTGTAATCAGTGTGTGCTAGTAGCAGTATGTTCAGGCAACACATCACGAGCGAATAGAACGGGAATGTGTGCAATAAGAATACCAGTACGTTCAAAGCTGATAGGCGCACCAGTAGTTCTGCCTAACCTATAGAGGACGATGCATAGCTCTATGTGCAAAACAAGTGTCCAATCTTTATTAGTTATCCGCTGAAAGAATTCACTTAAACACTAGCAGTAAATTCATAATCAGAACATCAAGCAGGAGGTCCAATTATCTTGTGCAGTGCAGACGCAACAATGTGTCCGAGATCGCTGATGAGAAAATCTGAAAAGGATAACATCCAAAGGCACCATTACGCGATTGGATAATGTGGGTTAGAAGAACGTTGACTGATTTATAATCGACCAGTAATCAAGAAAAGAAACGTAGAATTTTCAATCGCACCTTCAACGCTAACCACATTGGATTGACTGCAACAAAGTTCCATTCTCTCATTGAGCTTCATCTCTTCATAAGATAGTAAAAGGGCCAGTAGTGCGAGGAACGCTGAGGGAGAAAGGATTCTGGACCTGGCTACAGCCCATGACCTAGCAATCTGCAGCAGACTGGCTAAGGTCCGGCACCGAGCCACTCAAGATATCAGGGTTGAAGAACGTAAAACAGCAACGGCGTCATCCTGAGGAAGCCGGCCGAAGTTAAGAGGAGGTGGGAGGAGTATCACAGAACACTTCTTAGCGAGGAGTTCCCGCACAAGAACTCCACAAGCAGAGGCATCGTGGCTCAAACGCATTGTGGACAGATGATGAGGTTGGTCGAGAAGTAGCGAAGATGAAGGTTGGGAAGGCAGTTGGTCCAAATGGAGTGCTAATCAAGGCATGGAAGGCGCTCGGTGACTACGGGATAAGATGGCTCACAGGATTTCTCAACAACGTTACTGCGAAAGGAAGGATGCCAGATGCCTGGAGAACAAGTACTATCGTCCCTATCAAGCAGAAAGGACTGCTAGACTGCTCCAGCTACAGCGGTGTCAAGTTGACAGCGCATACCGTGACTGTATAAGCGCCTGGTCAACTCGAAATTGCGGGAATTCGTCCCGATCTTCCGTGAACAGTTCGGGTTCATGCCCGAAAGGTCTACAACGTATACCATCTTCATCGCAAGGAAGTGATGGAGAAGTATCGAGAAAAGCGCCGACCCTGCTACCTAGCCTTACTCGACCTGGAGAGGACGTTTGACCGGCTACCACGACTGATACCATAGAGAGCGCTTAGGGAACGGAACGTGTCAGAACACCTGGTCTCGCTGGTGAAGGACATGCACGACGGGGCCAATGCAGTCATACGCACACCACATGGCCCAACAAAGGAGGTACATCACGGTTGGGGTGCATCAAGGGTAAGCTCTGAGCCCGTTCCTCTTCCTCCTGACACTAGATGTCCTGGTGAAGAGCTTATGGAAGTGATATCGGCTGATAAGGGCTTAATAACTGCGCCATAGCGCCAATTTCACCATATCCATAGCGCGCGTCCCAGCAGCTGTGGAGCGTTGGTTCCAAGAAGTGATGTGCAGCGATGGGAACATGTTTGGTGGAGGTCAGATAGTGATAAGGACTGATAATGGCATAGGACATAAAAATAAACCGAGTACTAGCAAAAACCAAATTCATATTTCTATATCATCGCCTATCAGCGTCTCAAAATACATTCGACCGCTACTCTTTTCAAAGTTCTTAGGAATGTATTGTGGATGTTTTAAGAAACATGATAATGGATATTTTTATTAAAATATCTTTCGACCGCTAAATTACCCTGACATTCAACACACGGTGGTTGTTTACGTGCACCACTTTACTTCTGCACTCTATCGCGCATATCAAGCGGTGAGCTTCAGCAAAATGTAGAGACTATGGGGAGGTCGGCTAGCGCGTTCCCCGATGCAACTCACTTTAGGGTGGGACCTAACGTTCCACAGGCTACCCAGTCTCAACGAAGCCCACCATGTTACGTGCGCGGTAGCGTGCAGAGCTAAACTGGTCAGCCTACAAGGGTAATTTACCCTTTTGAGCACAACTATTATACTTGTTTGGACAAAAAACACCTAGGACGGTAGTAAAGGGCCCTAGACTGGCAATAAAATGTGGTGATTTACACCACATTGGCGAGGAATAGAGAACGTGGAAACATGGACATGACCCTAGTTGAAACCGCCAGCCTCACCACCCGACCTGCAAAATTTGCATCCCTCTCGGACTTGAGTCCTGGATGGTAGGGCTCATAGTCGAGTTTTTGGCCACTGCAGCGGGGATCACTCGCCCACACGACTGGAAGAGATGTTGAGGAAAGGTATGCAATGGATGTTTTTGCAAATCTTAGTCTCCAAGTGGTGCTGATCCAGCAACCTTGCCAGCGGCAGCGTGGAACGTCCCCATTGAGCCAATGGCAATTTGCCGTAGTGAAGTGGTAAGCATCCACCGCGTTGCTTGGAAAGTCGCGTCACACACGGGTTTGAACCTTCGGTGCACTGTCCCATGAGCGGCATCGCTACCACTGCACTATGGAGCCCTTCTAAACGACGGTGAAAGAGTTGTAGAGAAAGAACAATAACCCACAAAAATTGCAAAGACTTTGAGATCTAGTGTTATCGATCTCGTGACCGACTCAACACCAAAGTGGACCGCAGGCGCTGCACCATTGACGAACCGAAACAAGGTGCTTTCCTTTCCCTTTTGAACACACTGCTTTGACCCACACAGCTTGGCTGTTTGAAGATCGCCATCCCTAAAGAGTCCTCCGGAGGACATTTTAGAGATGAAGTGGCAGCATGTTTGCGCAATCCACCGCGCGCGCTATTTCCTTTTTCTCTGCCGCCATCAATGTTAGTTTGTGGATGACCACCCTGCTTATCCTCTTATTAGAACGTGATGTCGTCTGCCTCCCCCACTTCCGAGTGAGTTCGAACTCACTTCGACCATTCTGACGGGGAATCTTCGGAGGGGTTACAGAGGTGCTCTACGCATATTTTAGGGTAACTTCGTTTGGAAGCCATTACCAAGTTACCACGAGCTTATGGTCATGTGGGAGCTAGCAGTTGAAGCCACTTTACCACCGTCCCTGGTGCATGCTCAGCGGACCCCATACGCTCTCATCGACAAGAAGTACATGAACCTGAAAGAATTTACTTGAAAACTACTCATATGGGCAGCACCAGGGAAGAGCTGATGGAGTGAATATTGGGTTCTTTTAGAGACGGTCATGGAATGCGGAAGGGAAAATTCGCTAAGGAGTCGATCTCAAAACCTCTGGTCGGTGGTCCGCTACCTGCAGTTTCCGGCTTCATAACCAACCAGGAATGCCGTTGTGGGTTGCTATTCAGGAATGGTTTTTGCATGACATAGGAGCGCCAACATAAAACACAAAGCTGTGATTCATTTTCACAAACTCGCCCTTCAAATGCTAAAAAAAGGACGGAAGCAATTTTGCCGTAGTCTCAAGTTTTCCTGATTTGACGTTGTGTATTTCATTCATGGAATCGCCTACCTCCACGATAGAAAGCACAAAGAAATTCTGAACGACCCCCTTAATAAATTCGAGATAGGTAGTGGGAACTTATTTGAGCTCAATGACCACGGCATAATGCCTTTATAACGACGACTCGTTCGGCCACGTTGTAGTAGTGACTTTGCTGTCTGGCAAAATTTTCTTTGCTTATGCTTACTTCCATTGAGTCCACTTGATTTCAGAGAAAACAAAGGCGCGAGGTAGAAAATTGCGCTCGTGAGATGGAAATTATACCTGCTTTTTCGGCCTCTTACGAGGGAAGGTTATCGGGCCTGTCCGGTCATTTGCAATGAGTCGTATACCATTGAAGTCGCCTCGAGACGCTGAGCTCAGAACTGCCTTCCTTATCTGCTAAACGATTTTTGAACGTAGTTATAAAGCAAGGAAGCGCGGTGGCAGTGCCCCGAACTCGCAAGCAAGAGGTCGTGGGAACGGTTCGTCGGAGAGTCTGTTCCTTTTGTGTCTCGTGAAGATGTAGCCAGAAAGCTTCTAACTTCCTAATTTGTCAACTTTGCCATTAGTTCCCTGTACGAAAAAATTTCGAGCAATTCCTTGCAGGTTTGGGCAGTAATGTCCAACATGGTGCCCTAATGCACGTGACAGGCTTTTTCGCGGAAAACAGGGGCGATATTAGGGTTCAGGAGATCAAACTACCCTTGGAGATGAGTTTCCTACCAAATCTGAGACTTTGAACAAACCGTAAAAAATGAGGTGAGTCAACCATCATATCATCAACCTATCGTTGAACTCTTGGCATGGGAATTGCCCTTCCAACCAAGGTTTTGGAGAGAGAAACGTTCAACGGCTCACATTTCCGCATAATGGAAATGATTTACATCACTCTGCATCGAAATTCAGGGAGGGTACTTTTCCAGTTAGTTTTCGATTCATACCTTCTCTCGTTTGACTGTATGTTGACTGCCCTTTCTCGAGTGTAGGTCAAAATCTCGAGACTCAGCTGAAAACTTGTAACCAGGTGAAATTCGGTCTTCTGATAACGAACATCATACTCGTTTACCGCAAAAACACCTTATCAGTGGGCTATGAGCGTCGTTTCCAGTAATGACAAATATTAATTAAAAATAGCTTCAACCTGCGCAGAGGTGCTCCCTAACTCCTTACACAGGCAGGTAAAGGCAGGAATTGAGGAGATACTGTCGCTAAAAGCCTTTCTGGTTCAAAAAGGCAAAACGACAAACACAACGAGAGACCGATCCCATGACCCCTCGCCCACAAGCCTGGAGCGTTACCACTTACGCCACGTCAACCACCACGTGCGTCTTCCCGCTTGGCTTATAGTGACGACTCCAATGATAGCGCTCATATACAGCGTTTAAGTACAATTGAAGGGAAAACTTCCATAACTCCGTTCAGAGCACCGTTTAGCAGATAGGAAAAGCGGTTTCTAGCTTATCATCTCAAGACGAATGCTTATGTTACACCTCATTGCAAATGACCGGACCGATCTGATGACCTTTCCTTGTTAGAAAAAATTTGTAGAATGAACTTGCGTGGAAAATTCAATGACTGAAAAGCTTACACTGCTTTCTACGTACGAACTATCAGGAATCTTGTATGTAAGTCCCGACGTAGACATTGACACAAATCGCTCATCCGCATGTCCCCTGCGACTGCCCACAAATACTTCCACATGTGCCTCAGATTCTTCCTGAAATTAGTTATCCTGATCTAAAGCACCATCAGCAGCACATTTCCTGACAACTCATGACCTATAACCAGGGTCAACCCTGCGTTGCGCAAATTCCAAAAATTTTGCGACCCCCTCCCTTTTCGGAGGGTCGGTACGACTCCCCCGGACTATCTATAATGTTTTTCACATAATTTAATTCTCAACACTGATGTATGGACAGTCACCGACATGGACAAGTGGTGGACCATGGTCAATCCGCGCGCTTTGTCTCGTTCAGAGGAGGGAATCGAGGCAACATGAAGTGTCATTCCTCAAATAGATGGAATTTCCAAATTCTCGCGTGAACCAATGATAATAATCAAGATTTTTAAATTCAGAAGCCTACCAAGTTTTTTCGATCTCTCAATTTTCCTTATTTTATAATCTGAAAAACTAATCCTTCTAGCTATTACGTTGCGATCTAAACCCCTCCATTCAGAAGGTTATATTTTTCTCCAGAAGCGGTCTCATGGAACCGGACACCAAAATTTCAAAATTACTAATAGTTTCCTTCCTGAAAAGTATCTGAAATGTTGCGGATGTTCTATATTCCAAAAAAATCGTCCTGTTGTTCCGTTTTTTGTGCACACGCGAGTTTTCGACATTCAAGCACTCCTAACTTTCTTCATAATCAACTTTTTGCAGATGGTCAAGGCAAATTAGTAACTAGAAGATTACAGCTTTCAAATAAGTAGCTCACTTTTTTTCCAACGAACTCTCTCTCAAAAAAAATAGTCCCGTTGTTCCGTTTTTGTCACCTTTATTTATTTCAAGCCATTTTCATGGACCGCGAATATGCAGTTTTTGCAGGCCCATAACTTCCTTCAAAGTCGATGAAAAGCGGTAGAGACCGTTATAATCTACTTGAAGAGTACTTTATAATAAGTGTGGAATTTTCCTGAATTTTTTCTCTCTATTCCCTCGATTTTCCTAAGGGCTCTCCAGAAGTCAATTCAGCAAGTTCGCTACACTTTGTTCCGCTTAGATCAATTTGAAAACATCGAAATTCTCTTCAGAGAGTTTGTCTGCTCACGGCCGCTGACAGAGAAGGCGTTTCTATTAGAAAACGCCTACTCGGGTTTGCGCCGTGCACCTGTCTGTGGTTAGAAGTCGCACTCGCATTAGAATGTCCTCCATTTTCCTAAACAATCTATTAGTATCGTGACTGAATTGCATTGTGTTGTTATATCGTACTCTTGTTTCACTTTCCCATGAAGTGCTTTACAATTTGTTTTCTTTAGGATTTCACGAATGTTCGATCATCGAAGACAAACCATGTTTTTGCTTTTGTTTTTGGCTATTGTAACCTTGACATATCCTGTGAGCGAAAGGGTCGTCCGTGTATTAAGGATAAAAATGGCTGATAGTGAGACTTATGACGCTGTGCATGCTCATGCTTCCATGGAGCTCTTGTCTGTGTGACTCTCCTACAGATGCACTGTGCAGAGCTCTAGAGAACATTAGAGCGTGAAAGTGCACGGCCAAACACTGCACTTTCAAAGCCCCATTGCAGCCCCGTCTTTCCGGATACGACCCCCTCCCCTTTTGTTCGGCCGAATACGACCCCCTCGTTGTTCTTTACCCTCCTGATCGACCTGAGCGAGGAAAATCGCCGCAGTCCCACGTGGCCAAGAACGCCAGAACTCCGTTGTCGTCAATGTGTTAAAGCATACTCAATTCCTTCTTCAGCGTTTCTCGAAAACGATGTTTTTTTGGCCAAAGATTGTTTCTTTTCCAGTGCGCCCCCAACACATGTATTTCGAAAAAGTGGAACTCTGTATCCCCCAACCATAGGGAGCCACGAAGCATTAGACTTTCCTCCGCAACTCGTTTACTACGAAACCATTGGAAATTTGAACTCACCTTCATCCTATCCAGCTCCTTCTTGGCCTGGTCAATATCGTCAGGCACGTCTTGCAAGAGCAAGACGAGCAATTTGCGCGTGCTTGGTCGCCCCTAAAAAGTAATGGAAATCTACCCATAGTTCACCTGTTTCAATTGGGTCATTGACAAAAAGTGAAATATTTCAAAATGCTTGGGAGAATTTATGTGGATCCTCTTCACGACACTTTGTTGCTCACTCAAAAAAAATCAAAATTTCGCAGCAAAACCATGAAGTAGATATTCTGTTTACTAGGCTAACCTCGACATACTTGTTTTCGCGATGCTGTCGATGGTGCTAATGAAACACCTCGTGATTTCCCTATTATCTACTATTGGGTTGTTGCAATATAAATATTGTTTTTGTATGTACATAAATAGAGGGCTAGAGGATGAGGTCCGTCGCGAAATAGGAACGCTGGAAAAAAAGGCGGCCGGGTCAGATGGTGCCAATCGAGGCATGGAAGACGCTCGGACAGTGCGGGGCCAGCTGGCGTATTCGATTTTCGAACACGGTAACAGCGAAGGAAGGATCCGGATGCCTGGAGAACAAGAACTATCGCCTAAATCTTCAAGGAGAAGGGTCACGCCAGGGTATTCCAATTACCACAGTATCAAGACGACTGCACATACCATGAAGCTGTACGAACGGCTGGTCGACTCAAAGCTTAGGCTAGCACCTTCTTCAACTTGATTTGCTTGATTTTCCGAATATTCGTATTTAGTTGTATGATTTCTTAGTCACCATAATTCTGCCCCTCCCCCCTGTGAAGTGCGAGGTCTACTTCCAAATATAAACAGAGCATAACTATCGTGCATGCAAAAATAGAGGTTTTAAAGTAGAAGAACAATAAAAGAATCTCGACTTGGAGAGGAGAAAATCCTTAAAAAAACGTTCTTAGAAGGCAGAGGATTCAATAACAAAGAGCTTAAAAAGAGAAGATGAAAGCACTTGCGGATGAGATAGTTATAAGATTTTGCAGAACTGGTGATAAGTATTGAGCGAAGCACGAAAAAAACCATGTGAGAAGGTAAAGCCAGCGGCAATGAAGAGTTAGAGAAAGAGTTGTAAAAAAGAAAGAGGAAGTTGTAAAAGTGTGGAAGTTGCCTAATACAAAATCGTCGATGCCTTGTCTATTACAAAAATTTTTTGCTAATACGTCCACAGCAATATTCAATGAACAAAATAAAGTAATAGAAATAATACGCCGCTTCGAAAATAGGAAACTATAAAGCATTCAGGTATCATACAAACAATACCCAAAAATAAAACTAAATAATAAACCTTGTATGCAATTAAGCTACACATTGGTAAACTCACATCTAATGCTTTATATGCACGTTGTAGTCCAGGTGTCAATCTTTTGGTAACGGTACTTTTGCTCCAGTACTCATCAGGCATATTATACCTGAAATATTGAAATCACATGAAAACGCAATCAATGGAACTGACGTTAGAAGACGTACCAGAATTTTAATAAATTCCTGTTGAAATTTGCCTTCACGAAGTTTCCAGTATCGTGCGCGATTCCGTCTATACCAAGCACTAGCATTCGCACAGCAGCATTATGGTATGCCATAGCTAATCTGCTGTACGAAACTATCCTCCATCCCTTAATGAAAAATACATCAATGAACTTGGTATCCATGTACCGGTCCTTGAAAAGTTTCTGAATACTTCTGTTCTTCCAGCAACAGCAGTACGTGTCATTTTCTTCAACAATACTGGAGTCAAATGAAACATTAAAGGCAAACCCCGGGATTGGCTCGACTAGTAGGAGGGATTCCACTACGGAAATTGCAGGGTCTGTAACTACCTAGATCACTCCAGCTTCGTCGCAAAAATTGCGTGGTTAGGGCGCTATTCCTTACGGTTCCTTCAACCACCGATCCAATTTCCAACGCTGCCCACCCACCGAAGTGGTAAGATCAGCATGCAATGATGTAGAGATCAGCGTGCACCCTCGCGTATTTTGTCTTCTTTAACCTCCCTTTCTCGCCATCGTACCACATCCGACCCTACTAAAGGTTAAGGCCTTAATTGCTACGTTCCCAAGGATTTCTCTTGCTTTCCTTTTCACTTTCACGTCGTTCCGCAGCTAAGCTGTCACTACAAAGCGCTGATAGCACCTATTTAATCCCGGAGTTTGCCTTTAAGAAGGCGTTTCAATGATCAAGGAATGTTCTATCACAGTTCCACAACAATGCTGCGTTATGTGCAGATTCGCTACAAGCAGGAATGCGTGCGCGCACCTCTAAGGCTGACCACGCTAATACGGCACCGTTTCAGCCTAGCTCACTTTTCAGCATGTTTACCACAGCTTCTCAGCCCACACGTCTAATGCGATGAGCCGATTAGCCGACATGGGCAGTGAACCACAAGGCTGAAACATCTAGCAGATGCCAAGTTTGACGTATTTTGTTCGTAATTAATGCTGTACGCCGTAGTTTGCGCTGCAAAATTCGCAAGAATGCTGAATTATGGGTTATCTGTGAGTGCTGAGAAGCTATGGGAAATATACCATGAAAGATGAGCAAGGGTGAAATGATGCCTCGAGGGTGTAACCGGTAGAGTTGCAATTAGAACGGAAACGCGACAAATTTGTAGATTGTTACAGTGCAATGTACCAACGGAACTGCTGAATAGATGTGATCGTCTCCAGCATCATTTACAGCCTACAGGAGCTCCAGGTGCATCGGCAGCGGAACGCAGGGTCTAGTGGAGAATGTCAGCCTAGACTTAGATCTATGGCTTTTTCAGGAACCTAGATGTGATCCGAAGAGCTGGCTTCTCCCGTCAACGTAAACCACCTGGGTTGAAGTGTGACAAAATTGACTCGCAGCGAGATCAGAAGCCGCTGAGAAGCCCGCTGCTGAACATGACTGATTTGTGCTTTCGAGTCTCATGGGATAGTTTCTTTGTGATCAATTCCGATGAAACTCTCGAACAGCTTTATGGGACGACATGCTAATTTCACTTCAACGGTCGATCTAGATGAGGCAATTACACTATAATGAAAAATGAAAAGCCTTCATCCCTCCGATACTCTCTGGTATATCATTTTGAATAATCTCACTCGATAATGCAGAAGCATTGGAGGGAAAGGTTTATTCGGTTCATGTTGAAGAAATATTACAGTACAGATCGAAGCATTTCTTTGGGGCATGGATGTAGGGTGGTTAAAAGTGTAGGCTCATGTCTGCACCTCTGAAACTGCGGGTTCGATCTCTACGGCGCTAAAATTATGCCTTACAGCAGCTGCAAAAATGGTGACAGACGCGCTTCAGGCAAGCAGGTAGATCAGGCCGTTTATGAAGACCTCCGTTCTATAACATGTTCTAAAATCGAAAAATTATCAGTGATAAAGCAAGACGGTCACCTGGAAGTGAGCGCGCAGAGCCCCAGCACGAGTATCGGTGGTCAGATTCGGGATACCGAGGAGGGAACATGGTCTCACTTACAGATCGAAGCATTGTATTGTGTGGGCATGGATGGTAGGTGGTTAACAGTGTAGGCTCATGTCTGCACCTCTTGAAACTGCGGGTTCGATCTCTACGGGCTAAAATTATGCCTTACAGCAGCTGCAAAAACTGCTGACAGACGGCTTCAGGCATCAGATAGACAGGCCGTTTATGAAGACCTCCGTTCTAAACATGTCTAAAATCGAAAAATTATCAGTGATAAAGCAAGACGTCACCTGGAAGTGAGACCGCAGAGCCCCAGCACGAGTTCTGTGGTCAGATTCGAGACTACCCGAGGAGGAACGGTCTCAGCCGATGTATGAATTGGGACTCTGAATGTAGGGTCGCTATCTGGAAGCTACCGAGAGTTGGTTCCTGAAGACGCCAGGAGCACCCCAAGTTCTATGCCTTTAAGAGACGCGATGGGAGGGTGCTAAGGACAGGAGAATAGTACATGAGAGAGACACCAAACGGAACGCGCTTGGCCATAGAGGTAGCGGAGTCACTCCAAGGACTGTTCCCGCTGTGAGCCGGACCAGCGAATCGGATCATGGCTGTGTGGACAGACACGGATGGGTACTGTGACACATATACAGTGTAATGCACCGAGAGCGTATGCCCGAAAATTACAAGACAGAGTTCTGTCTCATCCTTGACGAAGCCGTCAGTCGGTTTTGGAAGGTCTACCTCCATAGCAGGTGCCTGGATGGCTACACCGCAGTGACAGAAAGGGTCTGGAAAGGTAAAGGGATATGAGTCCTACAAGGTTAGAACGGGAGAATCCAGTGGTATAAAGTTGACCAAATAGTGATAAGTAACCGTCAACGCAAAAGGCTAATAGTGGTTGGTCTCCCAGATCCTGAGGGACCAGCAACGGACCTGGGGCAATGCAGCTAAGATCATCGTGCGATGTGCCAAGGAGGTACCCGGCGAGACGCGAGGTGGAATCAGAGAAGATAAGGCAGCATGATTTTGGAATGAGAAGATCCAGCGAGTCGCCGAAGCATAAGATACAAGCATGCAAGCTTATGCAGAAGACACGAAGTCCTGAGGACCTCGCTGTCTACAAAACCTGCAGGAGACCGGTGAATGTTGCCGTCGCCAATGCGAAGAACACGGAGATGGATGCCTTGCACGAGAAGCTGGAAAGCGAGAACGCAGAGAATTTCGTCTCAAAACTGGCTAAAGCGCAGCATGGGGCTGCTCAAGAGTGATAAAGAATGTGAGGAGCAACGTCACCATCTTAAGGCAACTAGCTGAAGTCAAGTGGAGATGGGAATACTTCTTTAGAGGGGCTTTCAGAGGAGTTTTCTCAAAACAACTCACACAAAGGCCACAGCGGGTCCCATCATGCTCAGGACGAAGAATGAGATGGGGAGTGCACGTGGAAAAGTGAAGGTTGGATAGGCCGTTGGTTCGAATGGAGTACGCTTGTAGAGCATCGGGTAAGATGGCTCGCCGGCTTGCTTGTACACGGTAACTGCCGAAGAAGGGATGCTGGATACCTGTACACGTACTTCTTCCCCATCTTCAACCGAAGGGTGACGAAGGTGGTCACAAAGGTGGTTGCCTTGGAGCTGCGGGAGCTGGTCACGATCTTACATGAGCAAATATTTCATATCGAAAGGTCCACAGAGACCCCGCTACGATACCTTCTTTTTCCTCCGCGCATCCAGTTTCACAATAAAAAATATTATATCCAGATGTACAAGTGGGACGCAGCGTCGCTGCAACGCAAATGCTCCGCGGCTTAAGTCCTAAATCCATTTCTGCTAGGCTGGCTTTTCCTCCCAAAACATCTAGCCTTTGTCCACATCGATCGAAAGGTAGAACATTGAAGAAGTAATTGCTACACACAGTTGAACAGCCTCGCGCCCCAGTATATCGGCGCTAACAACCCGCGGTAGTGTCGCGCGCTGTGCCTGGAGCGCGCTATTCGGAAAAATCGTCAAATGTACATTCTATTGAGAAGAACTATAACTTTCTCCAATGACAATCATTTCAGAAAACAAAGGCAGATTTCAAATGAATGAGACCTCGAGTTTCTATCAGCTGAGCTTTTTTTCAAGCTCGCCTTATCTCGAGAATTGAAAGTTCTTTAAATCGCGAGAAATCTGCATCTGGAAAACGTCAAGGAAATTTCCGGTGCCTTTAAAAAGCTCTATTCCTCTCGCGCCGTAGCAAAGTCTTAAACCTGAACCTGTTTCAATGAATGACAACTTTCCGACCGCAGTATTTGATGAAGCCTAGAAGGTTCGAATCTTTCCGTGTTGGATTTCCTATATACTGTTCCTCTACTACATGGGTTTCCAAAGCATGTACACTAATGCAGGGTAGATGTTCGTTGCCCATTTCCTACGATTCGTTTGCAAGACGCGTTTCTTTCCTACGTTTTCCTACAAATCGCTACGAACCAAATCAGCAAGCATCTTTCATTTACATTTTATCCCATGCAGTTATAAGATTGTACATTTGTACGCTAACGCTATTCGAGGCACTTGTGAAATTACACAATATGTAAAACAATGCTAGTTCGAGGCACTTGTGAAACTGAAGATGACAGCGGATAAGTAGCAGCAGCATCGTTGCAGACGGTGATGAACCGTGCTTACGATCCCCTCATCTCTCATAGTAGCAAACATGATCCTCTGTTGAGGACCTCCTCCACCGTTATTTACCTTGACAACGACGGAACCTAAATCGCAAGGGAAGTGATGGAGGAGTATTGAGGAAAGCGCCAACCCTGATATCTAGCCCTCCTCACGAAAAAGGTAGACATCACGGTTGGGCTGCACGAAGGATTAGCTCTGGGTCCCTTCGTCTTCCTGACATTAGATGCCTGGTGAAGGGGCTCATGGACTGACGATCATTCTCCAAGCTGATGACATCGCCCTGATAGTGGGTAGCAGAGAGGAGCAAGGTGCAGGAATGGCAGGCAGTGCTGGCAGAAGCCGATCTCCGGCTGATTCAAGAAGACCAGAAGCCGTAAAGTATCTTCCCCGAACGGTTGGAGGATGAAAATTTCTTCGAATTTTTTTTTGTTTTGTATGAGACTGTTTCATCATTTTCAGGGCATCTTTGCTTTAACCTACAAGCATTTATTAATGTACATTTATCAATGTAAGCCCTTCATTAGGACAATCCCGCTTGAGAAAACATAAAAAATTCGAAGGGATTTCCGTCCCCCAACCCTTCGGGGAAGCACACCATACGGCCCCAGGTTCGTGGGCTTTGAAGATGGTAGAGAGCCAGTCGTGGACGAGAATGGGGAAACATCGGAAGGGTGGAGGACTTCCGATAATTAAAGAATGATCTGGCGACTGACGGTAGTGTGGATCAGACGGAGAAGGCCCGGATCAACGTGGCATGGACAAAATAGAGAATCCACTGAAATCCTCTGCTATCAAAGGTGCTCTAGCAATCGGAGCACAGAGAGAGAGAGCAGAGAGCAGCACGGAAGTTGTACCGGAAAATAGTAAGACCTGCAATGCTTTACGGCACGCAGTGCTGTCCCTTCACCAAGGATCACGAACTTCATTCCGTCGAAATGAGGATACTGATATGCGCCTGCGACTGGATAGGATCAGCAACTAGAGTGTCAGAGCGGTTATGCAGACTGCTCCTGTCCAGCTGAAGGTACGGGAACAGCGTCTAAGATGGTATGGGCATGTGCTAAGGAGGCCACAGGATCATCCGATAAGAACAGCGATGGTCGAAGTGCAAGGCGACTGCGAGGAGAAGAGGTAGAAAGACGCAACCAAGAAGGTTGCCTGAGTGATGTCACGGTTGGGATACCCTGGACAGAGCAAAGTGGCGATGACTGACAAAGACAGCGGACCTTGCAACGGCGTGGGAGTAACGCTAGGGAGAAGAAGAAAGTATTCGAATAAATAGATCGTGTGTTAATTATAATCTGAAATTTTTCATTCTACGCATGTCACAAAATTCTGTATTCTTCGATTTTGTTTTATCTGAATCGGTGAGTTCCAAACTTGTTGCTTTCTTCTATTAAACCTGCGGTCTACAGGGTGGTCCAAAATTATGAGCAGTTATATCCACTTTTTTCCGTATCGCTTCATTTTCTTTTCGTTTTCTGTGCACTATGTGAAAGGGTACAACGTCTTCTTCCTAATTAGACCATATTTCATGAGGTTTTTAAAAGTAGTAAAATAACTAATTCACTTTGAGTCAGTCCTCAAATTGAACTTACTGGGGGCTCTTTCACGTTACATCTAGCAGCAGCATAACCTATCAGAGAAGCTCTTATGAGCAACATTTTAACTTTTCAATAAGTTTGGAATCACTACAGTTGGAAAATTCGGGGACACGAAAGTTACAGTTACCATGATGATAATTATCAGATGCAGAAACTAGGTTTCCCCTTGTCGACTTTCGTACACCCAAAATGAAACAATTGATGTGAAAACCCAGCTAAACACTCTAAACACTCCACATCTGTAGCGGATAGAAAGCCACACGAGTAGTCTGCTTAGAACTTCTTACAGGATCGAGCACCCGAATGAATGCGTGCCCCCGCATGCGCCATCCCAATCACCCGAAGGCTCGTATTAACAGAAGTGGCAGATTTCAATTCTATTCTGTAATTACTTTGAGGTAAGAGTTACAAATACTTCCCAGAAGTTGTTTGTTCCATCAAGCTACTATGCGTTTTTAACGACAATGTCTTGGTCCTCATATTTTGGACTACCCTGTACAACTGCTATGTTTCAGGGATCTTCCTCCCCGTTTCACGACTCTGCAATTTTCTATCCAACTATTTTCCCGAATGAACCGAACAAAGAAAAATCGTCAAAGATATCAGAACACCTCGTAACCCAATGCTAACTCAATCTAAACCTTCTTCTTTAATTGGTTCAGTTTAAGTAACTACAGCTAGCAATGTTTTTAAGCATACATAGGTAAGATGGTGACAGGGGCGATCTATCCGGACAACGTTACAGTTGTGATCGCTCTCCAGCTCACTCGGTAATTGATGTTGAAGTCTTCTCAAAGGCACGCTCCGAGTAGGCACAGTCGCCTGTTCCATTCTTAGTAGACAGGCGGACAAGCGTTGATGTCGCGTCCCTTCAGCAGCTTTGAATAGCGTGACAAATTGCTAGTAACAAGCTTGAGCCACTCCTTCGCCCGCAAGCCATGCCTTCAGCACTTGGCTGAATGGTTACGCTACGACAAAGGCGCGTACGCAGTCATAACAGCGGTTGCATTGCGGTCATAGTCATTGGCACGGGAGCAACAAGAACTAGGCTCATGAGGCTCGTCCAACACGCTCTTCTCCATTCCGAAGTGGAATACGTCTGAACTAGAGATGGTCCTTACATGGCATGATCGGGAGGTTCTTTCACTTTCTCTTTCTTTTCTAGACCACCTCCCACCTCCAGATTTGAAGATAAAGATAAACATAAAGATAAAGATAAAGAACATTTTTGCACACTCATTTTATCCCGCAGCTTGCCTTTAACCAAGCTTCCCATGAATTGTAACAATTCGCAAGGTTGTACTGATCAAACGTTCCACGCACGTTCGTGGTAGCAAAGAATGAGATACTCGATTATAAGACAAAAACATACGAAGTATCCTGTATCTTCACCAGAGTAGTCCATTACAAAGAAAATATCTATTCCTCTAGGTCTTTCGCAGTTGAAGCAAAATGTTCCCTGAAATATGTGTCAACAAAACCGAATATCGGATGCTTACAGTGAGCACTACATGTTGTTATATTCATGAGACCTTAGAATTTCAGGCTGACGGTGCAATGAAGGAAATATATAGTTTTCGTCAGTCAATGAATGGCAGCTGCTGATTTTCTCTACCCTGCCTGTTGCGCTTTTGTTAATTCCAGCCTAGTTCCCTAAGAGTTCAAGGCACAATCTTTTCATCCGAATTGGATTAGCCTATTTAATTTGTGCTCACAATTCTGCTACCTGTACCGAGTTCTTTTCCAACATTTTGAATGCTTTAATTCGCGATGATGCCGCAGACGTAAAGGTGCTAAAGTAAGAGACAAGGTTGACTCAAAGCCATTCGCGCGCTGGTCCCCCTGCCCCATGTCAGGGAAGGTCGTTTAGGACGTGGAACGTTGCCTAATCAAAAGAAATAAACGTGATCTTCATGCTTTGTGCTCGTGTCCCTATACGAAAAAAAAAACATTTAATGAGCTCTTCACTTCCTACAGCCCACGTTGGTTCGTTAACAATCCTTCAACCCAAAAAATTCCAAATAGTGTTGGATATATATGATATACCAGTCTGGCTCCGCTCCCTATAGCGCCGCAGAGTACGCTTCAGTACAACGGTGCATAGCCTTTCTCTTGTAAGCTTTTAATGAATCTGATTGAGGTTACTAATGAAAGGTTATTGTGGTGCTGGTGATAAGGCAGTATTCCCCGCAGCTCATCAATACCCATAAACATCCCTCATTTTTCGTGAACTAACATGTTCTAGCGGGCGAATAAGTCTTGGACAAGTAACAATTGCTCGAGCTGCATGATCGTTGATTACACTATCAAGGCAGCATAATCTATCATCGTTGAAAAAGTTTAGCGGTTGCAACTTCTTATGAATGTGGCATTGAAATAGAAACACAAAACTCATTATCCATAAACGCCGACCAACTCGAAAAGCTCAGAAAGATTAGCGGTGCAATGAGTCTCGTGACGGCGACATCGCAGAAAAAATGGAGAACATTTTTTGGCGTGCATCTGGGTAACAACCTCAGTGTTTGCTCCGTACTCGAGCTTTATCATTAGCCCTTGAGGCTGTTTTCACTTTTTGTCAATTATCAAAGATGACCCTTCAAAAAATCCGTTGCCCTTCATTTCTAGGGTTCCTTATCAGCATCTATCAGTTGGTGTCAATCTTTGTCACCCGCCAAATATGTTCCTGTCCCACCCTTCATAAAAGATGTTGGACGGAACGCCTCACAGTTACTGGGACGCATGCAACATATTGCGTTGCATTCTGGCCTCCTTATCAGCTCTTATCAGCTGTTATCACATTCGTCACCTCGCCAAATGAGTTTCCGTCCCACCCTCTATATCATGTCTTGAAATCAACTCCTGACGACTACTGGTGCCCGCGCTATGAATGTCGTGACAGACAGACGGACCTACACACAGACATACTTAGCGAATTATATACTGTCAACTCAAAAAGTGGGGTTTGGTGAATGAAAATCTCATCACTGCTCCGCTTTCTTCCAATTACTAATGTCAGGTTAGGCAAAAAACTCGTTTTTAGAAGTATTTCGATCTCTTGTATACGAATATAGTACGTGCTTGCCACGGAAAAGCATAGCACCTGCACTACGGGCAAAACGGGCACTCACAGGCAAGTAAACCTTAACACATTCACGACGACGCCCCTTTTCCACTTTTCGATTGCATGGGACGGACACGATTTTGTGGGCGCCGCCGCCTCACCACATAACCGCAGATTTTGTTTTGTAAATGAACAAAAACATGACTGTCACAAAATAATTCCTGCCATGTCCAATGCGTAAAGATTACCTAACGTATAACAGTAGGAATTCGATCAGAACGACAAATAGTGGTCACGAAAACGAGCATTTATTCACTTTCCCCGTGAAAGAATTTAGAAGCATTTTACTCGATTGGTTTGCCCAACTATCTCTCCATTCCTGGAGCCTGGCAAGCGATTATCACGTGGCAACCAATTTGGACGACCATCGGCGTGATTGTGTCAAACATAAGGTCTCGCTTGCAGCGTGTAGCGTTGTAGCGCCGGGCGACCGGTAATGAAATGGCGGAGTCAGAAAGGCTTCTCCGCTTCTTCGATGTAAAAAATAGTAGGACACCTAATTGAAAGGAACCGAACCACCTATGACTTGATAAGCCAGGCCGCTACCACTGCTACCGAACTCACCGTACCCCTTATTTGGTGCTCCTTTCATGGCTTCTATAGTTTAGTTAACAACGTATCTGCAGGCAAAACGTAACTGCAGGCAAAACACTGAAAATCAAGGGCGGCAACAAAAACCTTCCGAACTCCTTTCAGGGAGGAGTTTAGCAGACAGTGAAAGCAAAATTGAGCTCAGCGTTTCACGTTACGTACAGAAGTGTGCACTACATTTCCTTCGGCCGGGTTGGCCGATGACCTTTACTGGTAGGCTATAATTGCATTCGTGATTGCAGGATCACTTAAAAATATTATACACTGATCACTCAAATGTCCTGGTCAATACCGATGTGTACTACCCTTTTTAAAATAATCAAACAGAACCAAAATTTTCATCATACCGGTTCCAGTGCTTTGTCGCTAGCTCCCATTATGAATAAGTTCTGAGTACGCAAATCTTCGAATCCAGCATTACATTTGCACATTTTATCTCTTCGATCGAAAGTTGCCTTTGGATCACATCGCTCGCTTCCATCATCAGCTTTCACAGTGGGCAGAGCTCCTGGTAACATAAATATTTGAAGACTTACTTCAAATGAGAGATCTAACACTTATGTGTTGTGCTAACACAATTTAAATGCCTCCTTCCCGTTCATCAACATTGAGTGTAGAATGTGCACAGTGTACAAGATTTACGACAAACATATCGGAGCCTCATAATGTAGGGAAAACTGAATCTTTATCATAGGGCCTCTGTTGGAGATCTAGTAGCTCCACAGCCTTCGCCAGCACTCCCCCCCCCCTTAGATACTGGTGTGAAGCACAGCACAGAGCGAGGTCATGTTTATCTCAGTACTGGGATTGCCTCAGAATTACGAATTGCTCACGTCGACGTTACAGTCTGTAGTTCTTCAAGAAATGGCAGTGGTTTCAAACTCTAAATATCTCAATAAACGGCCGGCTCATGTCAGTTTAATTCGTTATCATAAATCGGGAATCATAGAGACACAGAGCTTCTTCTTTTGCCAATGTGTGTGTAATGGCAGATTTGGGTATGGGTCACGAAACGCCGACGGCGAGCGAATTTTCGAGTGCAAACTAGTACAACCTTACCATAGTGAACACAAATTGTAGGAAACGTGACACCCATCTCATTAGGTTCTACAGTGGCAATACCAGAACGCAAATTGTTTTTGTCTTCGTCAGGCGAGGTGATCGACGGCTAGCGACGAACGCGAAGATGGTGCCGAACGAAAAAGTCGTCGCGCAATATCCGCTGATGTGCACCCCAAAGGTTAGCTATTCGAAATTGAAACGAGTTGAGCAGTGTGGGCCTGCGAAGATCAGGTGGTAGCGACTGAAGGAAAAGAAATCTGTCCTGTTCTCCCGTCACCTGCCAACGAAACGTAGGAAGATGCTACCGAAGCGACAGTCCGCGTCACTCGCTCCGAAAGCATCATAAAACCAGGACGGTGGAAAATCGACAAGTAGTCATGCTGTTGGACTGGCATCTTTATTTAACCTGATGTTCCGACTATATCGTCGTTCTCAAAGGCCTGGAGGTGTTTTGAAAAACTCAAATGCTACCCATCCGCTCTATATGGAACCACATTTGACCAAGTAACACGCTAATAAATTTAGGAAAGGGAACTCCAAGATTGGGTCGCTTTCCTCAACTCTACCAGCGTCACCGCTTCTCGCTCAACAGCCTCTCTTGATGACCTCCAGAGACAGTAGAATAAATGAGACAAGCAGTCGTGCACTGCTCATAAAGAGCTACGTGCACCGCATGACGTTCTCATTATCATAGTTCGGGCATGAAGTTGGCAATTATGCAGCTGCATTTGCTTCTGTTATTCATGCAAGGATTACGTTGCCTTATATAGAAAACTTTGAGGGTCTTTCTCGCACTAATATCGTTTTCGTAAGCTAACATTGCACGCTTTACTTCAAAATCACTACCAGCATAACTTTCCCTTTTGTGCTTACTAAGCGGGCAGCCACGCTTTCTCTTCTTTTGCTAGCCATGTTCTCTCACTCGTACGCCTAATTCTCTGCCAGTTTCTAAAATGTACAAGGCATCACATGTTAAACACTGAAGCTGGTAAACAAATCTTCGTGCACAGTCTCCAACTTTTGTACCATTTGCACAAAGATCTGTGGTTTACCAGCTTCATTATTTAATGGAATCTTCCACGGAAAAACATCGCCTTCATTTCTACAAAAATAAAACAATACCTTAGGCTCTTTGCTTCATGAAGATAGCAACAAGAACGGAACATAGGCGTTGCCTTTGATAACACTTATGATAGCCAGGTCGAAGAAAATTTTAAATTCCCACTGTAAAACTTCCAACTGTTAGCGGCGTGGAGTTAACACGTGCAATAGTGTCAAAAGCGTGAACGTGAACTAGATTCATGTTGGGCCCTTCACATAAACTGACACGTGGATCCGCACCTGCCACGCACTTCGTCACAGAAGCACTTCCGGTCCCGCCTACTGGTTCAATCCGGTCCCACAGATGGGTCTTTCCAAGGGCTGTTCCCCTTGGGAGTTTCATCATTTCGCTCTGAATTTTGCATATGGTCTTCAATGATCATGGCCAACAGCTGTACACAAAGAAAGGATAAGCAGTCTTCCCGTGGAAGATTCATTTAACATGTGATGTCTTGTACATTGCAGAGACTGGCAGACAATCAGGCGTACGAGTGAGAGAACATCTGACTAGCAAAGGAAGAGAGAGCACGGCTGCACCGCTTAGTAAGCACAAAAGGGAATGTCATGCTGGTAGTGATTCTGAAGTAACGTGTACAATATTAGCTTACAAAAACGATATTGGTGCGAGAAAGACCCTCGAAGCTTTATATACAAGGCAACGTAATCCTTGCATTAATAACAGAAGCGAATGCATCTCCATAACTGCCAACCTCATGCCCTACATCCGTCTGTGTAAACTATGATAATGAGAACGTCATGCAGTGCACGTACGCTCTAGACAACCAGTGCACGACTGGTTGTTTCATTTGTTCTACTGTCTCTGGAGAACATCATAGGAGGCTGTTAAGCGAGAAGTGGTGACGCTGGTGGAGTTGAGGTAAGCAACCCAATCGTGTAGTTCCCACTCCTAATTTCATTGGCCTACGTGGTACCTTATCAAATGTGGATCCATATTGAGCGGTAGGTAGCATTGAGTTTTTCAAAACGCTTTCAGGCCTTCGAGAACGACGATATAGTCGGAACGTCAGGCTCAATAAAGATTCCACCGTAAAAATCTGTGTGGCACACAAACAACAACCAACTGTTCAACAACAAAATGCCCAGATTTCAAGAAAGGCGAATATGGAGGACTTTATGATACGTTTCTCAGCGACACAACAGCCAGAACGGGAACAGCTACCGGGAGGCGAACAAACCGCAAAAAAAGCCGTGCTTGTCGTCAAAACCACCCACTTCAATGCGTAGCAAGAAACTCGAAAAGCGAACGAAAGCGAACGATATGATTACAGACTAGGAGAAGCTCGCCGTCGCCAAGCCTAGGATGTCGAAAAGGTTTCCGGCAATAATGACGAGCATGGGCAGACTGCAACGGGAACATCTCGACGGTATAATTCTTATATTCGCCTACTCCTTTTGCTCCTCCGGTCTACGATTTTGTCACGAAGATAAAAGAAAAACAAACTGAAGCAGCGTTGAAGAAGATGAAATCATGTGAAGCAACTAATCCTTACGACATGGCAGCAGTGGTTGACGAACTCTTTAACCAAGTCGCTGCAGAAGAGGAAGTGCCTGAGAGTTTGCATCAGAGCACAACGATTCCGATTTGGAAGAAGAAGGGAAGCACTACACACTGCACGAGCTGCCGCTCAATTCGACTGCTTTATTACAGCATGAAGACATTTGAGCAAATTATATTAGGTTGGAAAGAAATTTCTAGAACACTCAACTTGCGCTCTTTCTGGATTTCTCCCGAATGCTCTGGAATTTTCCATGCATGGTACATAGTAGGAGCGGACTGTGCTGCGTACGGTGCTCAAATCAGCTTTCTCGACAATGGCGTTTGCATCGCACTAAATCAACTTTTCCCGCGAGACCCTCCGAGCGCTCATCTTGTGCGTACCTCGCCTGGAGACACCAGCTCACGACGCTCATCTGTCCAGTGATAAAATGGGGCGTGATCTCTTGAGTGGCGCCTTCATTATGGCTTGAACGCCACGCAGAAACATTATCTTGCTGAGTAGATCCCTCTGACGCAACGTACGACTACTGTCGATCAAGACGTCGTCGGCGCTGTAATCGATAATGATTCAAGACAGTCGTTACACTGTATGGTAGTGCGTCTTGAGTGCTCTCTCCGCACCTCCTCTAGGCTCTTCAGGAATTAGACAAGTCTTGGAAATGTTGTAGATGGGTACCGCACGATTTCATCGGGTGGACATCTGCACATGTACTTCTCGTCGCACAGTAGCAACGATAGGCCGCGGTATGTAGCCATTGGCGAAGACAAACGGACCGTTTGCTCTAACCATATGCGAAAGCAGCAGCGGTTTGGAATATGGGAAAGTGGAGTTTCAATGAATTGACCTGACAACTATGGGGGAATGGTGATGTTGTCAAACTTCTGGAGTCTAGACGGCATTTCCCATGGTGGTGATCTGTCTGCAGGATTTGCGATGACAAGGGCCACCAGCTGCTAGCTGCTCGGAACGATTGCAGGATGCTTCACGGAATTCAGCGACCAGTCAATCTGCTTCACGACAACGCGCGTTGGCGCGGGTCCTCGGTTTCATGCCACAAGATTCTCAAGCTATTCTGGGCCGCGTTTGCCTGTCCGCCATATTCGTCGAACCTCTCCATACACCTCTTCCACCTTTCCTGCTCACTCGCTCATTACCTGGAGAACAGAAAGCTCGACGACGACAAAGACTGCAAATCCGACTTCAAGATATTGTTTGACAAAAAATTCTCCTAATTTCTATAAATGTGGTGTCAGCCAATTGTCCGAAGGTTGGCGTAGTATTGCTAAGTCTGATGGTCAATATGTTCCGGGTCTCAGAAGAAAAAAAGGATAAAAAAATAAATTTAAAGTTTTGGCTGCGGGGTGTTTCAGAACATTCTCTCCAACCTAATAGATCGCCTTATTCGCATGCGTGACATAGCGCAGCTCACCACGAACCAGTGTCTATTTGTAAGCGAATGTGGTACCATCGATGCATGCCGTTTGTCTACTGCAAAAAAAAACGAAAACCGCTACATCTTGCTTTACTGGATCTGCTTTTAGTCGCGTTCTATGAGACGTAATATGGCACGCTTAGAGACGTGGCGTCCTCGAAGAACTTATTGAGTGTATTCGCATGTCATACTCGAGCTAAAGGACGAATGCAAAGTTAGCAGGCACCTCAATGGAAACCCCCTATCTCTGTTGGGGTGCACCAATCTTCTGCGCTACCCCACTCCCTTTCGTTGTCGTCTGGATGTCATCTCAGATCTTCAGAAACCTGCCCCATGTACGCTTCTCTATGTTGGTGGCGTGATCCTTGTATCATTGCAAGTATGACCTAGACGCGTGACACCCGCCGTTCAGCGCAGCACTTTCGTCTCTATTATACCGAGACGGGCTTCTATTTTTTAAGACGTGACCAGCCCTCAGCGCCGTACACCTTTGGTCCAAGCCTCTTGGAGATCAGTGGCATAGATCTTCGATTGTTTTGTAAATTTCTTGTGAATCAGACGGCACTCACGTGTGAACTCACCTCAGTACTCACGCTACCTCGGACGCAATTATTGATCCAAGTTACTTGGAAGTCCAGGTTCGGCTTTCCTGGCGCCTGGTCTTTTCGAATATTGCGTTGTTTCTTCTGTGCCATTCAGGTTGTTATGGAGGAGCACGTTCATTGGTCAACGTTTCAACGAATCGTCGTCTTGAGGATCTGAAACTGGTTCGAAGTCCTAGCTCTGTAGCTCGCCCGGTAGAGCACCTTGTCTTATGAGTCCCCAGAAACGCGAAGTGATGGTGAAAAGTAAACGATCTCAGCGAGACCTAACTGTGGTGAGTCCACCAAATCCTAGCGGCCTCCTTTTGTTAGGGGGGAAATGAGACACCATTAGACAATCAGCGTCCTACGTGTCGTATGTGGCGATCTCACAGTCCACATAAAGGAATGAAAGGCAAGAATTCTTCGGTAATTGCCATGCATTCATTTCGGTTGTTTAGTTTTGGATTCTCCACGTGTGCAAAATGCCTCTAACACTTTTCTAGCATCGACGTCATTTTCGGAAGCTAGGATTTTGCATTTGATTTCAAAATCATTACCCAGTATCCTTCTAGTGGGTGCTTGCCAAGTGGAGTAAGCAGATTTCCACGACTTTTTCCTGCCATATGCTCTTTGGGCGTATGCATAACATCCTGCCCGTCTCCCAGTATAAAGCTCATCACAGGTTGAACATTGAAGTTGATATACCATCCCACCTGCCTGCTCCTTGCTTTCTATAGGCAAACACGCAGTGATCCGTGTTGCACATGAAGTCTATTGATGATCATCTGACGCTCGACATTGTCTCTTGGTATATTAAGGATAAATGATAAAGCACATGCCGTTGATCAATCCCTTTTGAGATGCGGCACGCATTCTACTTCCATTTGTTCATTCGCAGTGGCTTTTGAATGCGATGTGGCCTATACAATGACTTGCGGGGGCCAGCCGATGTACAAGTCAGTGTTTTTATCCTCCCAGACAAGTCTGGTACCAATTAATTGACCCCGGAGGGATGGAAGGCTTGATGGCCCAGGCGACTCACGACCCAGGATTTGATCCCTGACCGCTCGCGAGGTGAGCGCGCCACTTGCCACTACACCACTTCCGCCCCTAAAAAATTTTGGAATGCTTCACGAATTTGTGTGTCCCTTGCGCAGGGGCCATGCTAATCTTCTCTGTATTGTTCCGATTTTAGTATGATGTTCAGGAATGAACTTGTATATTAAAGGATGAATTCACGATTAGCATGAAGGTCAAAGAGGAGCAATTCACCGGTTAAGACACCCGCGGTCTCCTGAGAGTGCGGATTGAAGCGGGAGTTAACCTCAGCGACCTAATAAGGTTCAATTCTGGCGCTATGGGCCAGTGCACGCCAACCGGCCGGCTGATCACTTGCCGCACTACTATACGTGGCGATTGATAAGATAGCAGAGAGAGCGCAGTGTTGAAGAGGGCACAGCGAAGTGAATCGTCAATGCACAAATCAGCGGGCAAAGAAGTGGTCCTATTTCTTGGATTCTGGGCCGTTTCTCATGGTTTTTCCTTCATCTGTGTCCCACTCGCCATCCCTAGGTCAATTCGAAATGAGTTGCTTTTTCATCGCGAACTTGCCCTTCAATCAAACTACTGCCAGCTAGATCCGCTTGTGGAATGCACTGCCGTATAGCCATGCTAATTCTGTCCGATATGAGAGGCAATTGGAATTGCTCCATCTGTTCGCGGCTCCTCGCGGAATGCTCTCGCGATTTCGCGATTGCTCTTGCGATTTCTCGCGGTATTGAGCCTAAATCTTCGTTGTTCGTTCCATAACCATTCGCTCTTGCAATCTCGGAAGCTAGCCTATGTGCTTCATCTCGCTCCATGTCGCCTGTATAGACTACAACTGCTGTTTTGAACATGTTCGCACAAATGCACATTTAACAGCTCTGAAGTGTGCAGACTTTGCATGAGGTAGTATATACTTTGAGCGGTTATTTCGCTACCTACTCTCACTATACATACGTACTTCGAGATATTTATCTGTGTGTTCAAGTAAGATAGCCAGCCATTGTGCGGAAATCTCTCATGAATTTTATGTACTGCGACTGTTGATTGAGTATGTTGAATAATTCATCCATTTCAAATTGTGGGGAAGTAATTACGCAGTAGTCATCAATATATCGGCAGTACATAATGGGCATGCGGGTCGTTCTATTCTACCCATAAAACAGATAGCTAGGACCGGTGCCAGACGCTACCCATTGCGAGCCCCCGATTGTGAGAAGTGTTGCCCTACCATTTGAAAATATTATAGTCTAGGCATTCTTTAATCAGGGTCGTCATCTGCACTTTGCTCAATCCGAACGTTACGATTTCTGCACCATGCTCATCTAGGATTTCGGACAGAGCTTGCAAGGCTCCACTATTGTTCACGTTCGTATAAAGCGCAATCCATCAAATCACTGACATCTGCAAGAACGTAGAATCAAGAGATTTCTGGGATTGGACAAGTGTAAGGGTACATATCGGATGAGTTGTCCAACAATTTTAGTACGAAGTCATGAAATGCTGTCTGTTGGTCTCCCACACAGCAGATGATAGGTTTTGATTTGTAATGGCTAGCATTAACCAGGTGCACGTCTCCATCCGACAGCTTGTGTGTTTTGATCAAGCCATAAAACACGGGGCACGAAGGAGTATATAACCTCAGTTTTTTGATCAATCCTTCGACTAATCCTGCTGACTTTCCAGTTGATATCCATGATGGGTTCAACCTGTGACATTATGTGAGAAACGCTCTCTTTGTAGTGCGACTATAAATAGACGAGTCGTTCAGATGGAGTTCAGTAATTTCCCGATCTAGTATGCGAGGGCGGACTACGAACTCACCTCCTTTGTCGCCTACAGAGAGGAGGATTTCATTGTTTGCTATGCGTTCCCGTATTTAATTATCGTAACCTTACTTGAACACACGAATAAAAATCTCGAACGGTACGTGTATACACTGCGTCCCATAATTATACGTCCACCTAAAAAGTTCCCAAAATCTCACCGATACAAATGTTTCGAAAAATGTCTTCGATGTGACAAAGTATCATATATAAATGCGGAATTGCTTATGAACATCAATTTCTTATTTAAGATCTTAGAATTTTTTCCAATAATTTTTGTCTAAAAGGCCACTCTGCCGACGTCCCAAAATTGTACGTCCACCTCACGTTTTTCACTTTTGTTCCAGTAAACTTTTTCATTGTAGTAACACTTCAGTTCTTAAGGAGACTGCATAATAAAAACGACCGGTGGATTTTGAAGCAGGTCAGGTTGTCGCAAAAATTGTGGAACAACGCATTCACGCCAGATTTGGACCGAATTCACGCCAAACTAAGGCACTTCTTCGGGGGTTTAACGTGAAATGGAGTTTAGAAGATCCTCGAGGGTCTCTCATTACTTTTCAAACGAACTCAAGGCCGTGTCATTAAGCAAACATCCACTTTCATCAAACGATGCTCTGTCATCGAATCTTCTTCAGAACTTGATGCCTCAACCAACTTTTGTTTCATGCGTGTGAAGGATGCCAAGATCATCCTTGATTGGTAAATGTGGAAGACATTCATTTTTAGCAAGGAATCGTGGCGAAAACTGGGCTGATTCTTGCATGGAGGTGCACCCGAGCCGACTGAAGTCAGGTTCCCTTCTGCTCGATATGTTTTAGCATTTGTTTGTTTTTGTTCTCACGTTTACCTTTCCCACAGTGGCTTTTTTCTCAGTGAAGCACTACTGGAAGAAAGAAAATGATGAAAAGAGACCAAGAAGCACTTATGCATGGCAAGCGAAAACGAACCTTGCCTCGGTCGGCTCGGCTGCACCTTCATGCAAGAATCAGCCCAGTTTTCGCCACGATTCCTTGCTAAAAATGAATGTCTTCCACATTTACCAATCAAGAATGATCTTGGGACACATGAAACAAAAGTTGATTGAGGCATCAAGTTCTGAAGAAAATGCGATGACAGAGCACCGTTGGATGAAAGTGGATGTTTCTTTTGTGACACGACCCTGATTTCGTTCGAAAAGTGATGAGAGACCCCTAAAGCTCTTCTGAACTCCATATCATGTAAAATTCCTGAAGAAGTTCTTTAGTTTGGCGTGAATTCGGCCCAAATCTGACGTGAATGCGTTGTTCCACAATTTTTGCGACAACCTAGCCTTTTTCAAATCCAACAGCCGTTTTTATTATGCAGTCCCCTTAAAAAGTGAAGTGTTACGACAATGCAAAAGTTTCGTGGAAGAAAAGTGAAAAGTCTTCGATAAACGTGAGGTGGACGTATAATTTCGGGAAGTCGGCAGAGTTGACTTTTAGACAAAAATTGTTGGAAAAAAATTCTAGGATCTTAAATAAGAAATTGATGTTCATAAGCAATTCCCCATTTATGATACTTTGTCACATTGAAGACATTTTTCGAAACGTCTATATAGGTGAGATTTTGGGAAATTTTTAGGTGGACGTATAATTATGAGACGCAGTGTATAGTGAGATAAGGTAGCGAAATAACGGCTCAAAGAACATCCTGCTTCATGCAAAGTCTGCACACTCCAGAGCTGGTAAATGTGCGGTTGTTTTAAACATGTTCAACAGCAGTTGAAGTCTGCACAGGCGACGTGGAGCGAGACGAGTCACCTGGGCTTCCGATATTGCAGGAGCAAATGGTTATGGAACGAACAAGAAGAATCAGGCCCACAGAGAAATACCGCGAGAAATCGCTAACGTTCACGAGGGCATTCCATTGTTAAATGGTCTTTCATTTTATTATATTTGCTCACTAACAAAAGAATGCTGCTAGGATTCGATGGACTCACCACAGGCAGGTTCTCTCGCTCTGACCGTTTATTTGCTACCATCATTTCGCGTTTCTGAGGACCTATAAGATTAGGAGCTTTACGGGTGAGCAACAGAGCTGGGACTTCGAACCAGTTTCAGATCCTGAAGAAGACGACTTGTCGGAACGTTGGACAATAAATGTGTCGGACCATAGCAACCTGTATGGCACAGAAGAAATAATGCAGTATTCGAAATGCCCTGGTTCCAGGAAAATCGAACAAGGACACTCAAGTAACTTGGATCAATAATTGCGTCTGAGGTAGTATGAGTACTGACCAGGGAAGGATGGTGGGACGAAGTGGCTATTTGAAATATGATGCATATTAGCCGAAAGGTCCTCGAACCCTAACTACAAAGCTGTACTCCATGTCTGCTGACCGAGACTCTCAGCAAAGTTTTGGAACTTGCTGTGATACGGAGCAGATCCAAGTTCAGCACGAATACGATACGCATGCATAACTTGGATGTGGAACGATGGCTCAGTGGATACTATGCCTGTCTCGCGAATGAAAAGTCAAGTTCGGGTCCGCGAAGGAGTGGTTTTTTCCGCACTTTTTTAGAACTATGTTCAATGCGTTTGCGGATCACATGAACACGCTCATGGAACCTCATATTACCGAAAACTGCTGTTTTCAACAAAATCAGATCGTTTAAGACAATTAGGTCGTAGAGGCTTATGAGTGCTCTTTTCTTCTATACACCAAGCAGAGAAGCCCTTGCTAAAAAAAAGTAAATAGCGGTAGAATGTTGAAGAAGAGTCGCATGAACATTTCGCATAAGACCCAGTATACTCACTTTCTACTGCAACCTGGGGGAATTGAAGTTTTTATATTTACTTCGAAATAGTGCTGTTTCACGATAGTTTTGGGCAACGGTCATGTCAGGAAGAGGTCCTGGCAACGCGGTGCTAAAAATGAAGGTTATTTTTTTTACATCGGCCTTTTACTGCGATTTGTAATTTGTGGTGATTTATGTCGAAGGCACTAGGCTTTCCATGTACCCATGGATACGCCACTTTTTCGATTTAGGTGCAAATTTTCGATTTGGCTAGAAATTTGTTCCAAGGGGTAGTTCCTGAAGACGGTGGTCACACTCCCTCTGCTGTATACGCCTTGTCCGTGCGTTAAGCACGCTAGAATGCCGCACTGTCAAAGTCAGAATGTTCAAAAGAGAAGTTTGTAGAAAGACAATAATTTGACTTCTGTTGACGAGATATGAAAAAGCAGACTCTAAGCGGACGAACCCGGACCTACAAAGCAGTCTTCCCAACCACTTGGAAAACGGATTTGGGGTCAGGGTTCGGAGACGAGACGCATCAGGAGGTATGCATTCCATTTTAAACGGCCACTTCAATCTACCATCCCTTCTTGGTGAGGTGCGTTTACACGTGAGTGCCGCCTTGTCCAAGTGGCGTGCTATGACGGGCGTTCTCTGTGACAAGAAAATTCCATTTCACCTGAAACCGAGGATCTATACCACTGGTCTAATTGCCACTGGTCCGCGGCAATGTACGGCGGTGAGGGCTGGCCCACGACTGAAGAAATAGAGGCCCGTTTCAGTATGACGGCGACGAAAATGCTGCGCTGGTCGGCGGGTGTCAGGCGTTTATGTCGCATTTGCAATGATACCAGACAAGAATGCTTTGGTGCTCCTATTGCAGATGAAACGAGCGAGGCTCGTCTCCGATGGTATGGTAGCGTGCTTCGTGGAAGCCATGATAGTGTGCGTAAGATACGTGATACGTACATAAGTTTGCTGGTATCGCCGAACAATTGGGATTAAATCTGGAGAAGTGGTGTCAATGAGAAAGAAAAGCCACCAAGCGGGACAAAGAAAAGGAGGTTTGTTAGTGGATTCGGATGAAACTTCGGCACTGATCAGTATTGAAGTAGTAGATAGTCAGGAAATGCCTATTCAGCATGCGAGATTTTCACTCTTGCAAGGTCTCGGCAGCGCACTAATCACATAGTTGCCGAAGAATCCAGAGCAAGATTCCTCCAATTGAAGAGCGTGGTAATGAACGATGCGGTCACTGCACCCACTTATTGTGTCTTGTACGTTGTCACTATTTATTTTAATACATACAACAGCTCTGGTTTCATGTAGACAGAGCAGGAATATGAATGGAACAGTGAGGGAACCGATTTCTGAGTGATTCTCAAGTCTCTGAATCCACATTGTGTAAAATTTTCGCAACGAATATCTGGATTGAAAATACAAACCATATGTGCACACTACGAAGAGGCGAGCTATATTAGGTACGTCTATGAGACCATTTTGCGTGAAAGCCAGTGCCACACGAGGCATATCGGCACACGTTCTGTCTGGAAAGCCTTTCGCCCACATGCTATCATTAGCAGCGCTCTGAAAATATTTTTATAAAATGAAGCTGAGAAATTAGTGGCACAGAAACCAAATGTATATGAAAAGCGCTAGCACTATCTCGATTATTTTGAAGGGCCGGTTTATAGAAACACAAAGCGATTTTGGTGTTGTGTTGAGAGACGGGAATGCTCCTAGAGATCCTCAGATATAGGTAGGAAATACTCAAGCCATCTGGAGCAGGCATGTAATAGCGGGTAGACGCCGATGCCAATTTCCCGGGAGATCCTCAAAAATTCAAGCAGCGTCCCCACTCGTATTTGAAACCAACGCGAGATAGCTGTGATGGAGAATCAAATCTCAGCATCAAGTTCCTGCAAAACTATTTTGAAAATTGTGACTGTCAGTCGATCAAACGGACGTCTCTATTAGTTCGCTCGATGTCATCAGATTGTCTGGTCATCGAAGAATCACATGTGGCACTCGACGAAATTGGTCCAGGCAGTAAGTGAGATTTTGCAGGAATGTGTAGCAATGAGCTTAAAACTCCATTTTCAGACATCGCCTGGTACAATAATCATAATATTTAGATATATAGCATGATATAAAAGGTATTGTGAAATCCGTCAATAGGTTCATATAGTCTTGTACTCGTACGTAGATCACTTAGCTTGAATCTTCAGGGCATCCATGTTGCTGTCTTCCACTTAGTGTTCCGTCTATGCTTTGAGAGTGAATGAAAAATATTTGAACCATACGCAGCACACAGCTTGATAGTTACGAAAGCCAATAAAGACTCGACCAGGAAACCGAATTCACACAAAAATGGAGGTAAGCTACTTGATATAATACTTGTGCTTTGCATTTACGACTCTGCTTTGAGGGAGTCCTTCTGACGTCCAACGATAAAATCAGCAGTGCGCCGCAGGTACCAAACGGCGATGTCGTCCCACCTCTTCTGAAGCGCTAACTTCAGAGCACCCACCGAGCAGTAGAATTCCTTAGAGGTTTTGCTCTACAACATCCTCACATAGAGGAGTCCACTGGGTTAAAGGAAGCAGTCACGATAACTTTCATGGCAACGATAAGGAAAGCTATGTATTGGAGTGCATAGAGGTCCTGCCCAATGTTAGAACACGTAAAGCTTCAGTGGCAGTGGCCCCTTATCAGTGAAGTGATAAGGAGCCGAAATTCACTCAAGTTCAGCAAAAACTAAGACTTTTCGATGAGGAAAGGGGTGCGGTAAGAGCGTGCTAGATATGATACCGTTATCGTTATCGTACCATTTTCATTCAGGAGTGCACCTCTTATCGAGCAGCCGCACCTTCTTATCTCATCGTATCATATCTTCCATGGGCTTACACTCGTCCAACAATTACTGCCTCCACCACTTTCGGGTGATAACGCGAGGTAGCCAATCCCGCGTGGAACCAGCGTGACTGCTTTTCTCGGGCCGAGAGGGAGAAGGTCACATTTCCTGCTCCACGTGGCCCGGGAAGTGAGCGCCCAGGATGGCCTTCGTCAATTTAAACGTTTTTTAGGGAGCACCGCTTCTTTGGCTGAGCAAACGAAGGTCCCGGGTCCTTAAACTAGATTAGCTTCTTTCTTCACGTTCATTTAATCGTGACTTCGCCGCTTTCAGTGAGATTGCCCGCGCACCTCGAGCTCGTGCAGAAACTTTTGCAGCACTTATCAGTTGAATCATTGGGTTGCTCCCATAAAAAACCAGCATAGAAGGTGACCTTTCATCTGATTGTTTTCCCAGATGTTCTGAAGAGTGACGCGCAGCCCCTGAGCTCGAAGGCGTTGTGCTCACGCTGCGCTTCATCGTTTTGGGCCATCCTCTCTAAGGTATGCCCCGATCCTCTGACTTTGCACAGCTCTTGACTTCCATTTTCGGCAATCCCATGAGCGTGTGCGTTAACCTTGAGAGCACGCGAACGATTGTCAAAGCGTTGAAGCGGGAATAACGACGTCGCTTTCGAAGTTTCGCACCTTTCAGGGACCGTCATGCGCAGCCGCTTGGTAATGGGCGCGATGCAAAACAAATATTCATGGCGAGACGTCAGATGAACTTCGGACTAAACAGCTCATGGCGCTTCTTACACAGTTTCTGACTTTTCGAATAGTTTTGAAACACTCCGAAAATACTCAACGGCTTAGTGCCAGCAAGCGGACAAAGCCGCGGTATACTTTTTGGCCACCCTGTATATTTTTGCGCACTCTGCTCGGCTAACCCGTTCAATACGTTACTGTAATATGCTATACGGGGTTTAACATCGAAAGCTAATTTAGGGCGAAATGATGCCCATGTAGCTAACTCATAGCGCACATGCCATATAAGAGAGTTGTGCAGGTTCGAGTCTCGTCCGGGAATAAAGTTTGGTACTCAACATAGTACTCTTTTGAAACTTTCGCAAGGCCAACTGCGGTCAGAAGCAGCAGTTAGCAAACAAGAAGTCCAAATCCATTGCTGAAACATTCAGCTTTGCGGTCATTGCCGCAAAGCTGAATGTTTCAGCAATGGATTTGGACTGCGGTTCCGCATGTGAGCTCTGATAAGTCACGGTAAGAATACATATGAGCTCCAGGCGAGAGGAGTGGGATTGAGTTACGAGTAGTCCGAAAGTACTGCCCATAACACAGTATCCGTTTGAAACCACAAACAAGGCAGAAAGTGTATGTTACAATCGTAGAAGGATGTTCCAGATGTTTGAGAAGGGGAAACTGCGACGCACATCGGTTCAGACTAGTTTCAAGTATTGCTCCTTTAGCCCGAGAACCGCTGACGTCTGGCTCTCACGCCGCACGCCAATTTGTTGAGTCCACCTCTGACATCCTTGTAGTTTATTTCATCTAACGATCGTGTCGCATATATTGGCCATCCCGCTGACAGCGCTTATAATATCACTAGGTATTACTAGACTTTCCTGATGGGGAGTGGTCGCGATATCTACATGGACGAATGGAAAGCATACATAGTGGAGTGGGTGGGAGCTACCCAATAATTCGATAGTTGACACTTCAGGGACAGGGACGCCTTATCAATGGCGTGGTAAGGCATTGGAAGAAGTCGCATGGCAGCGCCTTTGATATATACCGTACGATGCGATATCGTTATCGTCTCATTTTCATTCTAGAGTGCACTTCATACCGAGCAGCCGTACTATCCTATCGTATCGTATCATATTACCTTTGTTCAGCTCACAAGAGTTTGGGGGTCGTAGTGACTATATGACGTGATACATGCACTGCTCCTCGTAATGATGCTCCCACTTACAGGTTGGATTGGATTGGAACATAACATCGTAGCGCTTTCATTTGGCCCAAACGATTGAACCAAAGCATAAACACAAAATTAATCTTGGATGTTTCCTCCGTCACTATTTACAACTTTGATTTCATTTCTCAGGAAATCACCGGAAGTAATGGAATCAGAAAAGGTGTCGAGCCTGTTTCCGAGGTCTTCATTATTCTCAACTTATACGATCAAGGGTTATCAGAACTCAACTCCTCTCGTGTTCCACCAGAAATCCAAGAAGGCCCTACTTGGACGAGGTTGAAGTTGATCACTAAGGACTCCCGAAGCGTTTGAGCTAGAATGTCGCTGTCTGTTTATTAGTTAGCACACTGTACACCCTCCACATCGTCGACAAATGTGGTGCATGAGCTATCGAAAAGTCCATAGTAACCGACTCGAACATGATGGCCATGTCGTGTTTGGGGCTGATTCGGGCTGTGGTTCCAAACTCTATATTTTCGGACCTTCACAAATCTTTGGAGATGCCACAGTGCTATGCTCTTGTTGCATCGAAATTGCTCTGATGAATAATGATAGCCCATCCAGATCCCTTTTCAGCAGCGCCAGATAGAGCATCGTGATTGTCAGTCACGGGGTGGTTGGAGTGTGCACCATATTCAAAAAAATTCACACTGAGCAGAGTGAGACGCATGTGCACCAAGAATTGGAGCGTGTTCTCCCCCATCTTCTGGCCAAGCCTTGGTGTAGCCTGACTTGCAGAACATTCCAAGCAGTACTCGCAAGAATTATGAGCACGAAGACCTTCTCGCGAAATCGATGTAATATACACAAGTAGCGAGACAATGTGCTGGATATTTAGCTGAAACTGCAAAGGTGGATGCTACTTAAGCAAAATGGCTGCGCGATTGCTCGGAGTTCTCACAAAAATTTTCTAGCATCGATGTAATTTTTGCAAGACTTATGACGGCAACCTAATATTTAGCTTCTGCAGATCTTCAAGGCTCATTGGAAACTGGAAGGTTGGGTTACGGGAAAATGTCAAAGTTGCTCGAAGTAGACCAAGTTTGACCGTATTTTCGGAAATGGTTCGCTGTCATTTTTCCCTTGATGGGCCCATTATCACGAGTTGCGCAGCTTCAGACTTTGAGGCGCCCATAACTTTCCTAATTGGTGTAATGAGAAGCGTGAAAACCATTGACATCTACGGACCTTCATAGCTGTTCTTCTGAGAGTTTTGACGCGAACCTTCCTTTTCCGGATTTTTTCTAACCTTGGAAATCACGCCGCTTAGTTCGGCTACACTTCTTCTACTTCGCTTTGCCTGAGCACCGGTATTCCTCTTAAGAATCTCACTACCTCGTGCCGCGCTGGAATGTAAGTGATTCGCTGAGAACTTTTTACTATGGAGGCGCCACTCAATCGCATGTAGTTAGTACGCGCGGATAGTAGTTGAACGTCTGTTCTCCTTTGCCTTTTTGCCGACGCTTCAAATTTTGTGATTGGTACTTAAGGTAACGACCCCCTCTTTCATTGGCAATACCCCTCGCTGATCGTTGCGCAACGGGCCATTGAGCCTGCTTGGAGGTGCATGCTATTTGAATGTCACGTTAGGAGAATTTTCAACATTGACGACTTTCCGCTGAGGCTCCCACTTGGTCTTCCAAATGGTCGTCGGTGTCTATAGTGCTGCTTAAACCAGTTCATTTTATAAGACTACGCAGCTCTACCCCAAACCTTCAAAAGCCGTTATGCTGCTAGAGTGAGATATACAAGCCTCCCAAAACAACGAACTTCTAGAATTTTCTCTTTTTTTTCTCAAAAGTTCTGAGTGACTGATCTTTCTCCACTACTTCTGTCTTTCTCACTGTCGTTACTTATGTTGTCTTATGAAACATACGAGATTCTAAAACAATAAAAGTTTTGTAACACGGCCGACCTTTTTAAAAGTTCCGCCATCTGCTTTCTTGACGTCGAAGTAGAATTGTCTACGTAGCTCCTTGAAATGGGGATCTTTACCGCATGTTTCCAAATTAGGCACCTTATGGTCAGGATTTCTTCGTCCCGGCACAGCGACGATATTGACGGCAGCCTTAATGGGAAAATAGTTCTTCAACGATAAATATGAGGATAAAAGGATAAAGCATTCCCTTTTTGGGATGCGGCACGCATTCTACTTCCATTTGTACATTCGCAGTGGCATTTGAATGCGATGTGGCCTATACAATGACTTGCGGGGCCAGCCGATGTTCAAGTCAGTGTTTTTTATCCTCCCAGACAAGTCTGGTACCAATTAACCGACCCCGGAGGGATGGAAGGCTTGGTTGGCCCGAGCGACTCACGACCCAGGATTTGATCCCCGGACCGCTCGTGTGGTAAGCGCGCCACTTGCCACTACACCACTTCCGCCCTGTTCTTCAACGATATCTGAGCCAATTCTATTACCCTCTCCAAATGCTTTATTGAATATTTTTAACATAGTTGCTTTGTTTCCATGTACTACATCAACAGCATGGATAGCATGTCAATCTATCGGTCTCATTAGGTCTATCAGCATGAAGTTTTGCATCTTCATCCGCACCACTCAACGATTTGTCGCTTTCCGGATTAAGGTTAATCAGACTACCGAGTTGCCTATCGGCGCATCGCTCATTCTGTATTTTTCTCCGCATCTGCAGATTATAGCATTTGTGCCTACCTCCTTCAGTTGCAGGGTCACATGTGATAGCAACAAGAGCATCAATGTAAAGTCAAATCTTTGGATGCTTCTAGTGTAAATTTAGCTTCTGGTAACGTGCTATGAAAAAAAGCAACGGAAACTGAGCGGCCGGATCCGATCCCCCTAGTCGGACATGCAAATCGGCCTCCTTAATCGTTTGGCCAGTACACCATTTGCGGGGAAAAAACCTTCGTAGTTTTGTTCACAGCATCGTTTAGCAAATTTAAAAGACAGAGAATCAGCTTTCACAGACGCATGAGGAGGTATGCATATCATTTCGAACGGCTACTTTGACCTACCACCCTTCCCTGGTGAGGTGCTGAATAGAGTGAAAGTGGGAAGGGAGTCAACAAAAATTTGAATTGGAATCGCTAAGATTAAGGCCTCAACTTACCGTAATGGACGTGGTACAATGGCGAGGCAGAGCCAAAGAATGCAAAACACGCGAGAGAGCTCCTATCTCTATTCGACGTGTGTGGGAAGCGTTGTAAACAGGTTCGATGGTTTCAGATTCGTAACAATTTAGAGCTCCAATCTCACAATTTGGGCAACGAAGCTGGCATTATCTGGGAGGGTACGTATCCCAGAATTCCTTCGTGGTAGTCTTCCAACTAGTTGAAGTAATCCTGGCGATTACCCTCGAGCCTTTTCTGGAAGCATCTTTAGATGCGATTTTTCTGGGAAATTTGTGGGCGAAACTATCACTATTCAAGGCAGTGTATACATATAAAATAGGAGCAGAATGGTTGTCATTACAGCTTGTTCATAGAGACAACGTGACTAACACTTTTTTACCTTGGAAGGCACCCCATGTCAACATGGAACTGATGATGTCTAAAGTTGCACTCCACCCTATACTTCAGAAATATCTAAGAAAGCACTAGCCAAGACTCTAACCGACTCTTCCAACTTAATATCAGAAATTACATCCCATCTTATCAGTAAACTCTTCCTATAACTTAAAGGCAAAAGTCGGGTTCAATAAAGGGGTATTATGGCGATTGAAACTGAGTATAGAGATGCGAAGTGGAACGACAGTGGAGGAAAAACTGAGGAAAACCGTAGACAAGGCCGTTTACAAAACCCTCTTCCTCACTAGCAGTGAAGGAGGCTGGCTTGGGAAAAAGGCACGTACGAACAAGTTCTTGGAGATGTTAGTCGTTCTATCGGTTGATACGGCAATCAACCCAGCTGATTTGCCAGCCACGCACCACATCCCAAGGTGGGCGGTCGTAGCGGGGCCAGGCGGCGACAGCGCATAGTACATGCCCTGGGGCCTTTTTACCGCTCTGTTCGAGATTTTGAGCGTGGGAACATCTGTACCGGTGCGTAACCAAATACAGAGATGACCGAATGGGTTGGTTTGGTCAACTAATCCCGACCTTTGCCTTTAATGCACGAAGAACATAATAAGAATTTGCCAAGGGTACGTTGTGCACGGTTTGAGCTCAACTGGTCCTCGACGGATCATGGGCCACTCGGCGTTGTCTGAAATGCTGGTCGGAAGGAGTTTATCTATTCAGAGATACTGTTCCTAGGAAGCAATCCGTCACTTAACCGATAAAAATTTTAAAGATTCATAATAATAAAAGATTCGTATCAGCCTCCAGCTGGAACCGGTTATGGAAGGTGACGTCATATTCTGAGGACAGTGAGGGCAGTGAAAAGGGCCTGCCTCTACTTACGGGGACATATAAAGGATACTCTGCCGTAAAAATTTAACCAACATCGGCTCGTTCATGTGCGACGAGAAGTTTCCTGAAGCCAAGGGTGAAGTGTCTTTTTTTTCTGACCACCCCTGTTATATGACACATCTGGCGTGCACCCCAGCTACAGAGCATTAGTGTCGCAAGGGGTGGTTGAAGATTGTTGTGAAGCTTTGGACGCTAGTCTCATATCTGCTTTCTAAATCTGCCAATCGATTCCTTCCAATAGACTCACGGAGATTCTTCACTCCCACACACAGTTGGCAGTCAGTGCAACGTCAATCGTGTGTTAGTGGCCTGGGCGTTTAATCCTTCGCCCTAACCATTGGCTAGCAAAGCCAGGGTTGTGCTATTCAGGTAACGGACACAAGTTGTATTTGAAAATAATGCAATCTATTAGAATACTGCCAACAAGAAAGCTAGACTGTCTTCCTTCGATTTAGGAGGATGGCCAGAGATTGATTTGTTCCGAGACTAGTAGGGTTCGATAATAGGCTGATGGGTAGATGGAATCGAATGACTACTCAACTTTATTCAAAATTTGGTCAAAGTCTTAGATTCGGCTACAAGTTCGCCTCTAAAGATGCACTGATCTCAAACGACTGAAGGATGCGGTGATAAACTTGCTAGGAACTCTTCGCAAACTTTGTACGGAGCTGTAGGCAAAGCTGACGAATAACGGCATTGGCAGTCTTTTCAACTATATTGCGAGAAAACTGCCACACTGCCACTGCCACTATTATGCTGGACAACATACAAAGTCTCACGCAAAAAGTAGTTTTCGAAGAGAAACAAAAGCCATACTCTATGGACAATTGAAGGCAAATGGCTCGGAGCCAAAGACGAGGCAAGGAAAGAAGTTCACCTCGAGGAGTAGTCACATATCAAGCGGCGCAATGAAAGAATCGGGTTAAAGGCAAACTTCGGAATAAAACTGGTGATAAGCGCGCACCATAATGATAAATCCTGCGAATGGACGTGGATAGGAAAGCTAAGAAGCAATCGGAAACGCTAAAATTAAGGCTTTGACCGCCAGTAGATCGGATGCAGTACGAGGGCGAGACAAAACGATCAGAAAAGACAGAACACGCGACGAAGACCGTTCGAGAGCGCGGTGATCTCCACATTAATGGGTGATAGGTGGGAAGCGTTGCAATAAGGGCTATTAGTTACAGCACCTTATTGATTAGAGCCCTAACCGCGCATTTTGTGTGGCAGGTGTGGTACGCTTCTTGTAGGGAAGTACACTACAAGTTCTCTCGCAGTGTGTTTCCTGCTAGTTGGGCTAATCCTGGAGCTTGCTTTTGAAGCGTGCTATTTTGAAGAGTAGAGACAAATCTGTCCATAGAGTAGGATGCAGAAGGGTTAAATGTCAGTGCAATAAGTCAAAGATCTAGCAAGAGTTTCTTTTAATGGCAGTCCGAAAACTAAATGGAAACAATCTCAGCTTGTGACAGATGTCCGACGGTGCTTTGAACGCATAGCGGCCCTCTCCGTTTTCCGAACATTTTACCGAAACTGATGTAATTTTTTTTTGTTCTTCCCTTCTATATCGTTAACGATCAGTTCCGAACCAGTGAATTATGTGTGGGATGGAATCACGACATTTTCGAGAAGGGTTCCTTTGAATGAACCAAGCTTTTGCGACGGATTCTATTCCTTTTTTACTTGACTGCAGGCCCATTTCGCAACAATACATTCGCACTCGCGTGCGAAAGCCACATAATGCGATCTAGGGCATGCTTCTGAAGTAGTGCCCCTGTGACATAGGTGACAGATAGTACAAAAAAGATCCAAACAGTTTAATAAATGATGTTATACCTCTCTCAAGACTTTTTTGAAGTCTTCAGGGTTACGAAAGTCGACTGGGGATGCTGCATATCCATTCTCGAATGCCTTAATGAGACTGTACGATTAGTTTGGTATGAGTAGCAACATTGAAGCATTTTATGCTCGTCAAGGTGTTTTGAGTCCCTCTGGGCTCGCATCTGGGCAAGAAATCAGATTTTTACTGGTTTTACCATTTTATCTGTTTCGCTATATATTAGGTTGTTGCATTATAAATGTTCGGAGTCTGATGAGACGACCAATTTGAAGTGTAACCGCTTGCAGACCCGAGTCTGGCTTTCTCCAAGCATCTCGCATGGCTCTTTGACCGACACACACTTCAATCAAGGCGAAAATCGTGTTGAGGAAATTCCTGCGTCTCTATTACACCGCATTCATAACGGGCGCTCTGAAAGAACCCTTTCTACTCCCTCCCTCTACCAATGAATATTATTTCCAGAAGTACGATGGAGGCAGCGCCGAAGCTACGCGAATGCTAAACGGTTCAAATACTAAACCTAATAATGCTGATAATGGCTTCTCCGTCCATCTTTCTCAGAATAGTATATGCCACATTGGTTGGGAAGTAAAAAGGAAAAGACAATGCTTGCAAGCAGTCCAACAATCTTGGCACTAACTATCCGTGGTCGCGTCGCGCTGCTCCACTGGAGTACACTAGTTCGAAAAATCGCCGAAGGTACCCTACACTGCAACGCAGAATCTTAGTTCCACCTACAAATTTCCCAAAACTAAGATTTGCAGAAGTTTTTGAAAAGTGCTCTACAGACAAATTGTGACACATGCAAATGCGAATCTGAATATTATCACGGAAATCCAGTTTGGGAAAGCAAAAACTTTTTATCTTCATTTTTTTCGAAAATACCCGACTTGCCTATGATGCAATCATAGTTCTACCACATGTTTCTCTGCTGCATTTTGCTTTTACTCAATAAAATTTTGAAATTATTACCCACTCAAGTCCCTTACCTTATAGCAGAGACAAAGCCGCTGTCGAACTCCCGTGAAAGGAAAACCCTAGCAAAAGTGACGCCGCGCAGTTCTGCCCTCGAAGTCTCAGCTCTCCGCCACCCCGCACCACCTCCTCCGCGCCGCGTCGCGCTTCACAACACAAAAGTTTTAAGCTGCTCCACCGCCATTCGATTCTGGACGCCACCATTGACTTCATATCCGACCCCCCCCCGAAGATAAGCGCCGTATCGTGAGAATCATCCGACTTTACCACGACGGGTACGAAATCAAAGCTTCTTCAAAAAGTCTAGTGTGTCATGGAAGCAGATTTCACGTGTTTACAAACAGCTCCGTAACAGTCCATCTGAAGATGAAAAACTACGCTTTCAGTGAAAGAACTCCGAGAAGAAAGAGCCATTTTCTGAAACGTTTGCTGAGCCAGAGCGAAGTGAGGACCTTTTTTGTTCGTTCTTTTTTACCTATGAATATTTCTAGAATCTCTCGACCATCCCCTCCCCTGACTCGTCTTTCTTCTCCATACCTCCCTCCCCGTGTGCTCACGCCAAGTAGATAAACAGACTCTCGAGAAACGCACCAAGTAAGCCCCAGAAAGAAAGCACCGCAAATCAAAAGTCGCACAATGAAAGAGCCAACCGCTTCCCTCGCCCTGCCTCGACGCTACTCACACAGAAACCTCGCCCCCTCGCTTTTTCTCTTTGACTTTCTTCTCCTCGAAGCGTATTTCTCATCCCCCCTCCCGCACACTGAGCTCGATTACGAGCGTCGCCCTGCTCCAACCACGTCGAACATGCTCTCCCTCTGAGACCTAAATTTTCAAAGCAGCTTTGATTTATAGTAAACCGTCGGATAAAGTCGTCCTTATTTTCTCTCCGAGCACACCTCCCGCCCTCATCTCGTTCCGGGTAGTCAATCAGCCCCCGGCCTCTCTTCCACGAATCATCCCTCTGTAGCATCGCTTGAGCCCCAACCTTGCTTCGTTATCGAAGCCACCCCGACAAATTCAGCGTAGGCTGACACTTCCAACAACCTGCGTCTCTTTCTGCTAAGCGGTCTCTTCCCTTTACGCGAAAACGTCCCACCAGCAGTTTGCCCTGTCCTTATAGCCAAGGGACGTTGAGTGGTATTACCCATGTCAAAATTATGATTAGGTAAAAGCGCAAAATGGAGCGAAAACTGTGGATGGACTATGATTCTGCAGTTATAGGCAAGTCGCATTTTTGAAAGAATGGATAAAAAATTTTGACTTTATCAACAGTGATTCCGTGCTCCATCCCGTCTCACCCCCATTCGCCACTTCTCGCATGCTCGTCAAGTTTTCTGCCTACGCACCGCCCCCTTTCAAAACACTCCTCAACTCTCAGTTCTCCTGGGAAATCTCGCTCAGGTCGACTCCTACACATACGCGTCGCAGCCTGCCCATCTCGTTCTCGAAAACATCACTCCACCTCGCCACTCTTTGGAAACTGGCCACAGCGAAGATCTCACCCCAGGTGGCAAACTCCCCCCCCCACCCCCCCTCCCCCCCACCCACTTAGTTATTAACTGTGCTAGAACCTTTTCTCAACGCGTCTATCTTCGAGAGTCGATGTCGAGGAATCTGTCGAGAAAGAGAAAATTTACATGCATGCTTGTACATCTGGGAAAACTGCACGCTTTTTCGGTTGGCAAACTTTTGTCAGAGAGCAACTTCTAGTCAACCACTGAACCGCTAAACAATCATATTTTGATGAACATAGAATCCGCGAAACTTGCCCTCGAAGGACATGCTCAAGCGACTTCTCCGAGTCCCACTCGTAACACCCACTACCTTCAACTCCGCCTCTGCATACCTCACCCACTCACCTCTTTTAACGATCTCTCAGTCATGTGCTGTCACATACGTCTCCAATGAAGTTAATCGAACTGATCCACCTCGGATCATTCCCAAATTCCTGGTTGCCACGCACGCTGTCACACTACCTCGGCAGCCCATTTGGAAAGTATTGTTTCAGTCTCACGCGGCAACTCCACATACGCAAACTGAAGTGCCCTATAAGCTTAATACAAGAATAAATCATCTGCACTCGTATAGTCCTCGTCATTCCGCCCTCGTTGCTCCAGTAATTCTGAATGATCGCCCGAAAGAGGCCCACTGCGAATCTCACAGTCATGAAATTTAATCGATGTAGCACACCACTCCCGCTCGTCCTCGCCCGCAACAGGCTGGTCATCAGCCCCCGCCCAAATCTTAAATCTTCCACCCCGCCTGCAGCTTCGACCCGGTGTGCTGCCCCTTTCGTTCACTACAAATAAGAAATTGACGCAGCATGCAATCTTTGCCGAAAACGCATCCAGTGATAACATCTCGGTATCGATCGTTCTGGATCTTGCACGAGGGAGAAGCGGCATTGTCTTTTATTCATCGCTATTGAAATGCAGAGCAAAAGAAAACGCATGCTAACGCCTTGCATCATAGCAGAGTTGGAGGAGGATTGACGGTGAGTCAAGGTTGATTTGCAATTCTATTCGATCTAGGGCTAAGTCGACTCTTTGTGCAAAATACGATAAACTGTTAGTGCACATCAGAAAGTTCCAGCAACCATGAAAACAATCTGTACAGGGATCACCACCACACCAACGCCTCGCTAGCAATGGGAGTTTTTCGACGCGAGCCACTGTAATCGGCGACGCTCATCTTTCTGCAAGTGCTTTGAGTTTGTTAAGTCTTGGTACGTCTTTTTCGCCATCAACGCCCAAACTTTCCAAAAAGTAGTTGGAGAACTTCAAAGGCTTAGAGACTTCTTGCGCCTTAATGATAGGCGCCAAGAAGAACCGCAAACTGCACATCTTGACCAGAGAACTTCCTTATGAACATCGTTTCCGCGAACATTTTAACGAGAACCTGAGCCATCCCAAAAAGTCGATGTTAAGTTTAGAATTTTGTCAGCTAACAATATTGCCGTCTTAATCACTGTAAACAGCATCGAAACACAAACAACACACGAGCAAAAGCAAGGTTTCAGAGAGTGACTCGAGTTAAGATCTAACCGTTCCATAAGGATATCTGTCAGTGATGAGGGTGGCGAATTCGTAGTTATACCACGATCACTTGATCGACCGAAGCGCATTTTCAGGACTCCGCCGTCTATCGGCTTGCAAGTGACAAGGACTTTTTGTCACAGTGCAATCATATATGGTTGTGCATGCAAAAGACAGCAGGCCTTGACGAAAAGTTTATCACTGGTCTCAAACTGGACAATCCAAGTTGTCCAGCTTCTATAGTCTTTTGAAGACCTACTTGCTTCTCAGAACATGCGATGTCAACGGGTACGTATAAAATTTGTCCCTTCATAAGTTGTGTGGGGGGGGCTAACCGACCGGATATCATGGTTCCTTAACAAAATTGTGAGCCAACTATTGCCCACGGTTCGCTCTCACTTGCCCAATATGAATAAATTCCTTGAGATTCTAGACTCTTCTCACATTGAGGGGAGTGCACTTATGGATTAATTCGATGTAACTTCACTTTATACCAACGTCCAAAACGAGCAGGCCTCGCAAGCATTGTCAGAGACGCTCGGTAGGCATATGCATAGTATACAACTATTTGGACTCAGCAAAACGTGCATAATGACTCTGATCAAGAAATGCTTGAATTGTAATATTTTCAAGTGGGCAGGGACATACTACTTCCAGATTAAAGGGCTTGCCATGGACATCACCACGAACCAACCAACAACCACTCCCCATTTAGATTCCAGTTTCCCAATTCCAGACAGTCGTATGATATCATTTGCATTATACTGACTACAGCATTTGTGAAATAAGTGACGACGGCGAATGAGTGGCAGAAGTCACCGTCGTGCCCGCTGCTGGATCTTGCGTTCCCCATTCGGCGCAAATACGATTCCTGTCGAGGATTTCCTCGAACTATATTTACCTTTACTTCAGTTCCTCTTAATCGTTGTGCCACCGCTAATTTCTCTGCTGTCTAATCTGTCATGTTGAGCCGATGCTACGACCATCGTTCCGGTGCGGCGGAAAAACACAACGTAATTGACTGTGGTAGGAGTGGTTTAGTCTACTACAAATCAGCTACCCCTAAGACAAATATCGAACGCGAGAGCCCGTTTTCGAAAGTTACTTGTAATACTGTGAATGAATACTGATGTTAAGCCTACTCAAATACTTTGATGACCCAACAGCAACAATTGCCGTGTACGAAGGCCACTGAAGTAATTTTGTTTTCGGTTTTTGCACAAGATAGAGCAGCGCTGTGAGACAGAAATTTGTATTGAGGAATTTATTGCATTCAATGTTATCAAGAATCAGTACCTAGGAATTTTCTGTCGTGCTCAGTTCAACTCTCTGTGAGCTGAATTATCGCAGCAAAAACGAGTAAGAACCGAAACGAATTTCAATTCTTTCTAGAAAAAGCGGCAGGAAGTTCTGAAGGAGATTCATTTTGACGCACCTTAGTGAGACCGGGTACGCCTTTCTTCTTCTTCTGAACCGAGGCAAATCGCCGCGTCTGGCTGATATCGGAAATTTCACGACCCCCTCACGACTTCTTGGATAGTCCAGTACACTCCATCAGACTTTTGTCTTTGTCAACATAATTTTTGCCCATCCTGTATACTAACCATAAGTAGCTCGCATGAAACGGCCAGTCATATATGGAAGTAGTTTTGCGTGCGTTTTATGCTTATCCGAATCACATAATATTCTACTGTTTTCTGACACGCTCAGAGCGATAATTGTATGGCTGATTCATAAGGGTCCGATCAAGGACCAACCTGGAGAGGTGTAAGCGCATAACCAATTGATAAGCTCTGCCCTGCGCGCATTGGTCTCAGTCAACCTTAGTATTAGGTACCGGATATTTTAGTCGTTTTTTCACCACGAGTTTCGGACCACCAATAATTTATTTCAGAATCCGGGGAGTGAATCAGCATAATCATCGGATGACTCATTAGCACTTTCCCATTTACCAGTATGAGTGAAAACCTCGTACGACCAAAGCTAGAAATTTTTTGAGTCGAAAAAGAGAGGTAGGTCGGTTTTGACACCATCTGACAAATCATCCCTCTCACTTGCTAAAAAGGTAGGCCTGGACAAAAGAATTATACAGTTAGTTAGAGTAGGGTATGCACCGTGTCGTGGAAAAGTTTTTACTTACCAGCTCAACTGGACAATTTTTTAGGGAGTCTTCTTGCCACATGGGGTCAAAAATGCGCTCTTTTTGAGCACTCTTGAGTAGCAGATGACCAGATTTATTAGAATTTCTTGTGCAATAAACTTCGTTGAAGCGTTTGCACGTCATCGATCAGTAACTGCTGGACTGTCCTACCATTTCAGCACAAGACTGGTGCAGCCCCGCTCGACTGATTTAACTAGGGCCACCTTTTTGAAGGCAATTGCGGGCATCAATTTACCCTATAACGACCGTTTGGCCCGCCGGTGGGCAACACTTTCGCTCTGTGGCTACACGTTTTTAGGGTTTATTTTGGCATTTTTTATGTTTCAAAATTACACAAATACATCATCGAATTCGCGTAATAATGCGCTAATTATTGATAGTGAAATTGTTGGAAAGTTAATGATTATTGATGAAAAAATTTAGAAAGAAGTGAAGTGACGCATTCATAACGGCGGTCGTCAAAGGGTTAAAGACTCCACTGTCTTTTGAGAAAACTGTGGAAAACCGGTATTTTAATGGTAGTATTTCCTCCAACGATGCAATGTTGATTTGTTGGGCGGAAAGTGTAGCTTTCAGCGAGATTTTGAAGCATTCGGTACACACATGCGAATTTGCACACCGCGCCCAGGAATTTTCAAAAAAGGATAAGAATTGGGGAAACTTAAATTGTGAACCAACAATAGGAAACAATAAGCAACATATTTCGCAGTATTAGTGAGCAGAAAAAACTTTCTGAGATATTGATTTCCCATAGTAATCAGCCCCAAAACTTCCTGAACTCAGAAAAGCGACACTAAGATATCCGGTACCTAATAATATATCAGCTCCTGAGACGCATAACAATCCTTAGTTGCCATTTCCCTTCTCTAGCTCTTACAGACAGACTGAGTGCATCTGCAGCCTATCTGAAAATAGAGTAACCCTCCGAATCAGCCACGGAAATTATATTGAACAGTTAGAGCTGAAGCGAGGGACTACGATAAGATGGACGGATTAGTAGTGGAAGTAGGGTTGTTACATGATGC
>MU868409.1:193206-217234 GCA_036418205.1 Ostertagia ostertagi
TAATGACTTATGGAAGAACTCCACCGCTTTAAGCAGCTCAATTCTGCCTGCTTTATTTCTTAATACCTTCCATGGAAGATGCTATGTACCATTTCATAACTTGCCAGAGAGCGCGTTTCTCGCTTTACCAAAGCACATGGAACAGTTTTCCCTTCTTTTCCCCTTTCCCGAATACAGTACACTCATCAGGCTATTTTGCACCACTTTTTTTTGTTTCTAAAGTGCGAAAGCAAGCCGTGATATCAACTGATCAAGTGTTCCCTAAACTACAAAAAATGCGCTGTGATTGACGAAATGCGTCGAGGCTCAACACGTTGACGACACCGCGCGTTTTGGCTTTTTTGACCAGACGGGAGACGGTCAAGAGTCGCCTCGACCGTCGCGCCCAAAATAGGTCATCGCGCGCGACGTCGCCGACGTTTCTTCAGCCTAAAACGTGGCACGTTTAGGACCTGCCTCTCTGGACGATCGATACAACACTTTTTTGTTCCGTCTGTGTAGTCCCCATTTCTGCATTTGTTTTTGCTTAGTCCTAGCAAATTGCCACGTTCCAACTTGTAAGGACCGGTAGCCGCCGCGTGCGGTGACCTACTTTCGCTTGCGCGGCGACCCAGGGGGACTCTTGTCTCGCACCCGGACCGGACCGATATTGGGAACACCGCCGCCTGAGTGTTTTTAATAATTTTCGATGTGTCTAACTTATCGGGAGTTACAGTAATGGAAGTTCGACCAAAATGACGTGTTATGGCCATGAAAAGGCAAATTTTACTTACTTTCCTTTAGTGGTTTCAAAATTATTTTGGACGTGGTTGTTTCAGTAAAAACACATATCTTGCCATACGAATAGGTTTGTGTGCTTCTATTATTTTTTGTCAACATGCTAACGTATGTAAAGAAAACAAGTAATGAACTGGACAGTGTCCTCGCAAGACCGTGGAAACCTCTCTCAAAACAAAGAATATTCGGTCATTCTGTGAGCCAGGTGGTTTTTGAGTATGCTAGTGTATGAATGAACACACAAAATGTGGAAGAAGTGGAGCATTCACGGGAAAATTTTTTTACAAAGCTGTTGATGTGCATGCACGTCAGAATGTCCAATGCGGCTCTCAAATGTCTGACGCGCTCGCGCGTCAGCCTGTCACGCTATGATGAAAGTTTCGAGCAAATTCACGATATGGTTCAATATTAGGTCGGTCCATAAGTCTTGCAACAAACTGGCCGAATTTTGAATTTAATATTTTCATTATCTTTTTGTTCCATTCATCCGGCATGCTACCCTCCATCAATATCTACAACCTATTGCCAACACACTAGTAGCTGCTCGATGCCTCCCTTGTAGGACTCTACTGAATTCTGATCGAAGAAAGATCAGATGTCGATTTTGACATCATCATAGTTAGGATGAGCTTTCTTCTCTAGGAGATGGTTTGGAGAGGGGAGCAGAAGGGCATTATTTGCCACGAGGTCAGGGCTATAACGTGGATACGGAAGAACTCCCGTCCCAGAGTCTCAAAATTTTCCTGAATTTTCTTAGCAAGAGGTGGTTCAACGGTGTCATACAAAAGCAAACTTTGCCTTGTTTTTCTTTCGTATTAAAAGCGTTGCATTCGAGCTGTGGATAGTTGACTTTCGCGTTGACTGCGACATCTACACGTAGGGGTTTCCAGAGCTTAACTCCTCTCGTGTTCCACCAAAAATCCGAGAAGGCCCTACTTGGACGAGGTTGAACTTAAGCAATAAGATCTCCCGAAGCGTTTGAGCTGGACTACCGCCGCTTGTTCATTTGTTAGTAAACTGTACCCACTCCTCATCTTCGGCAAATGTGATGGATGGTCAATCGTAGAATCCCTAGTAAGTCGACTTGAACATAACGGTGTCAGATCGTGTTTGGAGCTGAATCGGGCTCAAGGCACGTGGGGACCAAACTCTACATTTTCGGATCTTTACAAATGATCGATACTCTATCCAGATCCCTTTTCAACGCGTCAGATAGAGCATCGTGATTGTCAGTCACAGGGTGGTTGGAGTGTGGGTTATTTTCAAATAAAAAAGTCAACGCTGAGCAGAGTGAAGCGCCGTTGCACTGTGGTTTGAGAGAGCGTGCCCTCGCCTATCTTCTGGCCAATCCTTGGTCTAGCATGACTTGCGGAACATTCCAAGCAGTACTCGTAAAAATTAAGGGCACGAGAGCCCTTTCGCGAAATCGGTGTAATATCCATAATAAGTAAGCAGACAACGAGCTGGACCGTTGGCTGAAATTGCAAAGGTTGATGCTACGTCAGGAAATATGTTGCGGATTTTTCAGGAGTTCTCCCTAAAATTCTATAGCATTAAATGTAGTTTGTTGCAAGACTTATGGACCGACCTAATATTAGCGGTTAGCCAAACCAAATGTGCATTGAATTGTTGAAAAGGTGGTCAAGGAGATCCACGACAAGGGGTCGTATTTGCTCCGATGAGAGGTGGGGGGGGATGGCACAAGGTTCATCAACGGACACAACGGTGCTGCTGCCACTTATTTGCTGTCATCATTAATTTCACAAGTGTTGTAGTTAGCCTAATGCAAATGAATATCTTACATCTTTCTACAATTAAAATTCAAATGGAAGGTGCTCGCTGATTTGGTTTGTATCGATTAGAAAAAAGACATAAAAAGGAAACGCGTCCTGCAGAAGAATCGTAGGGAGTGGGGAGCGAATATGTACTCCGAATTGAAGTGTACATTTGGGAATCTAGTGGAGGAACAGTATATTAGTAGAAAGTTCGAAACGGGAGATTCGCAGCCTTCTTGGCATAGTCATATACTGCAGCCGCAAATGCGTCATTCATCGGAACAGGATCGGAAAGGAAGCGACGTTAATAAAGGATTTGATTTTGATCATACTATACTGTGGCCATAAGAGCTTATTCTGATTAATCAAGACTAGAAACACCTTCCGGCCTGCACAAGTAGTTGTCGTGTGGACAAACACCTTCCAAACGACTCCGAGTGGGGTCACTGCATGGCGCATACCAGAACGGAATGAATCTGCGTCAAGTGTATCATTTCCTATTTATTTATTGAGATGACGTGCCTATACAGCATTTTAGGGTGTTTGTAGATGTTTGTCCATGGCGAGGAAGAAAAAGTTTTTGAGTGGCTTCGAAAATTTCCCAGACATTTCCTGCACCCTGCATGCAATTTTCTCGCGAATTAGAGAATCTTCTACCAACCGCAGAGATACTTGGAAAGTACAAATCTTCTAGTTGACAATGCTAGTCTCCGATTTTCAAAAGATTGCCATGAACAAAGTTACAGTCTTCCAGAAGAGTGAAAACTCGCATGTAAATTTCAATTTCCTCGACAATTCCTCGACGTCTCCCACTCTCGAGAATAGATGTGCTTAGAAAAAGCTCAGCACGTTTAGAAACTAGAAGTCTTGTGCATTCAAAAGCTGCCTTCACTTTCTGAAATGGTTATCAATGAAGAAAGTTATAGTCCTTTGAATAGGGGGTACATTTGACGATTTTTCCAACTAGCGCGCTCTAGGCACAGCGCGCGACGCGATCGCGGTTAGTTAGCGCCGCTATACTGGAGCGCGACATTGTTAAACAGCCTGTAGGCAGTACTCATCTTCCTTTTCTCCTCCCGTTTTTCTCTAGTAAAAGTCTATACCATGCCCTTATTTTGATTTCCCGTCTATCACAGGTTTGTCCGTTTCCAGATGCGGTTCTTGAAGAATTACTAGCCTGCGCGAAGTTAGGTTTAGAATTTGAAGAGCGGAGCATTCGCGTGGCAGAGGCGCTGCCTCCCTCTTGTACATCTAAAAATAGCATTTTTTCTTATCATGAAATCGAATGTGCGGAGGGTAAATAGTGGTCACGTCGGAGTCTCGGATGACGAGGGGGCGTGAAGAGGTGGCCATACACTCGACACGTTCTTCACCCTGTTTAAGCGGCTGCATCTGAATCGGGCATACCCGACCTGGGGTTCCCGAATATAGAAGTGATTGTGAAATGTTCAAAGAAACTGAAAGGTGGGTGCTGTCTACTCATTCCTCTCTTCACAATTGCGTGCACTTCCAATCGGTCACAAGTTCAACGAGCTGAGCCACGAGATTGTACCGCGAAAATTATGCATAGGAGATCTTTTGTCCATCAACTATTACATTTACAATCATCTAAAGAGATTGAGCATTGAAACTCAAAATTACGTGAAGGTGGAGCAAACTTCGCTGAGTTCTTCGCCCACAGGCTTTCGAATCCTTTTGACATCCGGATCTACTAAACATTGTTATTGCGGGCAAACGGTTGGGGATACTATCAGTTTCTATTGCAAGCCAAAAAGTTCCTTTGAACCGAGATGAACCAAGACCGTTGCTGAATTTCATTGTCAAAATCGGTGGGAATTTCTCGAACAAACCAATATTTTGGATTAAGAAAACTGCTTCATATCCCTGCAGTCTGCGTTACAACCGATGACAACAACAGATAATCTGTCCATTGGATGGATTTCAATAAACACTGGTTGATATCGTTTGGTCCTACTAATCAATTCTTTCCTTGGACTGCAATGAGTTGCTTACATCTTTTTTACAGGCAACGGTTATCCGTGCCACCCGATGTTTTGGAAGCTGACTCCCTTTGCTGAGACACTGAGGCTCATCATGTGAGGCGTGCAGTTAACGAGTTTGATTTGATTTGGATTATTTCACAAGTTGGTATGAAGTATTTGTCAATACACTGAATTTTTTAGCAAGACACTGATGGGTGTTCTTCGACGACGAGTTTTTTCTCCACTATACAAACTTTACCTCCATCATTGATTTTAAAGATGCATCATACTGACCTGCTTCAGATGATTCTATGCTGTTTATATTGAATATTTATTTCTGTACCGTTTTCCAAAAAAAATTCTTTACCTCGCAGGTTTTGTGAAGCCGCTCCGTTCCTGCATCGTAATCATGATTTACTGTGAAAGAGTGCAGACCTCTGATAACAGTAAAAGGTCGTTGCAGCCCTGACAGGTCTGCGGCCATTGTTGATCTATAACCTGCCTCTGACATTCGATCAGCAAGCGATGTGAAATCTGGAAAAAGTCAAGAATGCGAATCGTTGATAAAAAGCAACCATCCTTCTTCAAGCTTGTGAATTAGTCCCAGAAAACTTTGAGCAACTGCTTCCTTTCCTTTGAGTCACCGCCGTATTAAATACAAATCCTGACTTCAATTTGAAGTGATCATGATCATCCACTATTAGGTGCTGATAACTAGTAGGATTTTCTCACTTTATTCCATGCAGAACGTGTAATGTAATGTCAGGAAACACGATATTGGCATGGAATTTCGACGCGTTCCGCCTCATTTGAAAACAAAATGCAAATCATCTTCCAAAGTGACCAAGATAAGACGATAAATTTCAGGGTTATAGGGTCGTGAACGATGATTTTGTTCCAGTCTTGGAAATTCCAACCAAATGAAAGAAAAATCGAGTCAGAAAAAAAATAGAGAAAAAGAAAAATCCGTGAGGGCGAAGAGATGACGATTTACTAGCATTCGATTTTTTGTTTTTTCAATGAGAGCGACATTCACGTACATTCCTGTCTCGGAGTGGCGGGTCGAGAGCAGAGAACTGGTAGCGTTTTGTGTTCCACCATTGGAGCAAGAGAACCGACCTTGAGATGAGTAGTCGTTCCTTTCCGTAGAACAATTACATACTTATCAGAGTCTCCCTTGCCCACGCGGGCTTCTTTGTTGAGAAGTATTTTTCCTAAACAATACAACTTCATTTTAGTCAATGGATTTTATATGCAGTTGCTCACTCACTACATTCACTTTCCGCGCACACCCAACTTTTTGCCAAGGTTTTTTTGTTCATTCTTTAGATCGTGAATTCGTATGATTTGAAGTTTTACAAGCTTTACGACTTTGCCGGTATGCTTACTCCTCGTTCTCTTCCCCTCAAAATAACCATGTACAGGATAGGCTGAATATAGGACGGGACTAGAGTGTTGACTGCCACTGTGACAACAAGTATTTCCTAGATATTCTGGATTTTATCGGAAGTTAAGAAGCTATTCAAGAAAATTCTTGAGTTATTTGATCCATCCCTAAACCAAAATTCCGCTGAGAGGGCTCTGCTTCAATATTTGCCGCGCTCTTCTTTATCAAGGCCGCGTAGAGGCAGATTCCGGCAGGGTCAACCGTCTGTTGGACCAAGTCCAACGAGGGGATCGTATCTGGCCGACCGAAAAATGGGGTCGTATTCACAAAGGTCAACGTCGCAATACGTAGGTGAGAGGCATAACTTTCGAGTGCTTCTCCAACTATTAACCACAAACGAGTGCATGGCGCACCTCAGAGCAGAAGAGTCTACTGCAGAAGTGTCCATATTGGCTATTAACGTACCAAAAATGCTATCGAGAATAACCTTTGTGTCTCCCCTTCATATCTGACAAAGTGAGCACTGCATTCAATGGAGCATTAGAAGAGCACAGCTGCAGAACGATGTTCAGTTGGTTAATATTCCCAATGAAAACATCGGACGGCAACTGGTGCGAAACAGGCTCTATGATAAGCAGTGTAGTCAGACGGTTGTGTTATTTGTCCATACGGTAAATAGGAGATTGTGCATATAGGGGAGTAATTTATCAAATTGAATGCCAGGCTTGTAACTCAACCTATATTGGAGAAACAGGAAGGGTTCTAGCCATTCGCATCAAAGAACACTATGGCTAGCATGAGACGCGTTAAACAGCTTCTGGAAGGCATAAGTTCGAGGAGCACAATGGCTTGGAATTTGAAATAAAAGATTTATAAAATAAAAATAAAATAAAATCAAGATTTTTTCCAGAAATTCAGCATCAAGCTAGCATGAGACGCGATCAGTTGTCATTCAAGGGCGCTCATCTCGGCCAGCAATAAACCGCCGAGATGAGCGCCCTTCAATAACAAGTGATCTTTCGCCGTATATACCGCACTGCGAGCTATAGAATAAAGCGTACGTGCGTCTCCCAATGATTACTAAATCAGGAGACAGTGCGGTGTGCATTATTTCTTACTGAGTAACGTCTCTGTGTGGTAGCGGGATTCCCGCGCAAACGGTGGAACCCTGGGTGAGTTTCAAATTTATTTTCTTATGTTTCTCGGTGGGATTCTGACGGAATGTCGGAACCGCTAGAGAAGATAAGGCGCTTGGTGGATTAGAACGTAAGTCTAACCTTGAACCGCGTTTAGGCCTCAGAAGACGACGATTTTGTCGAAACGTTAGGCCGAACTAATAAATGTTCCACCTATAAACCTCGTACGGGCACAAACAGTTAACACGAACAAGAACAACCTTTGTCTTCAAATTGGACCTGAGCTGGTAAAAGAAGACATTTATCCTGCTATATATAATTCGTGAAGTATGTCTGTGCGTGTGTGTGTAGGCCTGTTTGTGTGTTTTTGTCACGAAATTCATAGCGCGCGTCCAGCAGTCGTTGGAGTTGATTTCAGGATATGATATAGGGGGTGGGACGGGAACATATTTGGTGGGGATAGAAAGTGATAACTACTGATAAGATGTGATAAGGGAACGAACGTTCACATCTTAGCAGTAGTTAGAACGCGGACGTCACGAAATGCATGGAGCGCGACCCAGTAGCACTGAGGCGTCGCCTTGCAGGTACGATATAGGGGGTGGGACGGAACATATTTGCTGGGGACCAGAAAGTGATAACAGCTGATAGGGCTGATAAGAAGCGTTGGAAGGAAAATGTCACGACATTGACAGCGCAAGGCCCAGCAGCACTGAGGCGTTGTTTTGCAGATATGATATAGGGGGTGGGACGGGAACATATTTGATGGGACCAGAAAGTGATAACAGCTGATAGGGGCTGATAAGAAGCGTTGGAAAGGAAATGTCACTGAAGTTCTTATCCAGATGTGGGATAAGAAATATCATTTTTCGCGATGTCGTCGTGATCCATTCGACCGCTAATCTGCCCGAGCTTCTTAAATGGTCGGCGTCTGTGGAAATACGATAACTATTGGTATTTCTATCTCATCACCGGCATAAGAAGTTATTCGACCGCTAAACCATCCCAATATCCAAAGCATGGTAGATGTTTACGCTGAGGGCTGATAATAAGCAGCCCAAGTAATTGTATTAGTTATCCAAAGGTCATTCGGCTGCTAGACTTTGTTAGTCCCAGAAAAATGATGGATGTTTATTGGTATTGAAGAACTATGAGAAATTACTGCTTTATCATCTGATTTCCTTAATACCATCAGTCAAATCCATTGAAAGCAGTATGTTACTCAATACAATAGCCCGGCTATGCTCAGTTTCAATGAAGCCTATGTTGACATGCGCGCGAGGCGCGCGGAGCAAAACTGGTAAAAAAAAGTTTGGGAAGAAAAAGTATTTAGACTCTGTTTTAATGCACAAACCTTGTGCGATGTCATGTTATCATTGCTAATCATAAAATTGAGTTTGAAGAGAGCTGTGAGTGTTTGAGTGTTGAAAACTCGTGTTTCCAGGAGAGTAGCTACCGAAAATTCATGAAAAAAAACGGTCCAACGGGACAATTTTTCAAACGGGTCATTTCGGAAAGATCAAGAATTCGCTAGGGAGCTCTAACTTCTAGTATCTTCCTGGGGAAACAAGAACTGCAAAAAGTTCAATCTGAAAAAAAGTTATTGCAAAGCCAAAAAAAGCGCTCTGCCAAAAATTTCCCCAAAACGGTCCAGCAGGACGTTTTTTTGACTCCATCAACTTTGGAAGGAGCTCAAGTATCCTACTATATATAAGCGGCTAGCGTGTGTCTGTTGGTGTGTGTGTGTTTGACCGGAAATTCATAGCTCGAGTCACAGTAACGATAGCGCAGTGGTTCTTACATATGTTATAGGGGGTGGGATGGGGACACAAGTGGTACGTGATAGGAACTGATAACGACTGATAATAGCTGATAAGAGGGGCTAGAAAGCGAGCATCGCCAATTTCGTTTTGTCGTTCATATTGGTAAAAGAGCGTCTATACTTACAAGTGTTATGTGGGGCGGTCCCGGGACATTGGTGGTACATGATTGGAAGCGATAGCAACTGATAAGGGCTGATAAGATGCGCCAGAACGCAAAAGTCGTCGATTCCGTTGCCTGGCTCGCGTTGACACCAGAGCAACCATACTTACAAGTGTTATGTGGGGTGGGACGGGGACATTGTTGGTGGGTGCCAAAACTGATAACGATTGATAAGGGCTGATAAGGCGCGCCAGAACGCTGAAGTCGTCGATTCCGTTACCTGGCTCGCGTTGACACCAGAGCAACCATACTTACAAGTGTTATGTGGGGTGGGACGGGGACATTGTTGGTGGGTGCCAGAAACTGATAACGATTGATAAGGGCTGATAAGGCGCGCCAGAACGCTGAAAGTCGTCGATTCCGTTACCTGGCTCGCGTTGACACCAGAGCAACCATACTTACAAGTGTTATGTGGGGTGGGACGGGGACATTGTTGGTGGGTGCCAGAAACTGATAACGATTGATAAGGGCTGATAAGGCGCGCCAGAACGCTGAAGTCGTCGATTCCGTTACCTGGCTCGCGTTGACACCAGAGCAACCATACTTACAAGTGTTATGTGGGGTGGGACGGGGACATTGTTGGTGGGTGCCAGAAACTGATAACGATTGATAAGGGCCGATAAGGCGCGCCAGAACGCAAAGTCGTCGATTCCGTTACGCAGCGTTGACACTGAGCGTTCCTACCTACAAATTGTGTGCTTACTTAATAGAATTCGACTGCATAAACCTAAACAAGTCTTCAGCAAATGATAAGTTTCATTTCTGATTCACTATCAAGAAAACCCAAACTCATTAAACCGCTAATCCTTTCGGGGTTCTAAATAATGGTGAATGTAAATAAATGATAAGCCTTAGCTCCTCACTTATGTAAATAGGCATATTTCATTTTCATTTTGAGACTGACAGCAATCCTATTCACCGCTAAATTATCTGAATTCAAGAAGAATGCTGGATGTTTACAGTTGTGAGATAATACCAGTTCAGCTCCAGACGTTATCACGCGTATTCTCGATGGACTTCAGCGAAACTGGGAAAGGTCTAACACATTCAATAGTGAGGAGTACCTCATGCTGATATTCCATGGGTCCTCCAGTTTCGCTAAAGCCTGCCGTGTGATGCGCGCGATAGCGGGCGAAGCAAAACTGGTTTATTATAAAGCCCTAACCTACCAGTTTATCCCATTCAGAGAAAAACTGCAAAATGTTAAAACTAAAGAAAGTTTAGTAATTGAAAGTGAAAGAACCAGTTGTGCACAAAAAACGGTCCAACGGGGCGATTTTTTGAAGAAATGAAACTTACAAAAGTTTGAGCACTTTTAGAAAGAAAACAATCTAGAGTTTCCAAATTTTCTTACCACTTTTCACACTTTCTTATTTGAAGAAAATTACAACCTTTCAAATGAAGAAGTGCGCATTTCTGTGGAGTATTTCTCTACCCCATAATTAGCACACTTTCGAAGTACTGTACAATCTTGAAGATTTTCCAAAAGTAGCAGTTCCGTAGATTACTTTTTCACGTAGATTACTTAGCGTTTTGAAAAATATTGAAGACGAACAAAATTACACTCATTTGAAAATTAGTAGTCTGCCTCGGTCTATCCGCGCTGGGCCGAGGGAAGATTGTGCGCGCCAATGCGAACGCGATGCTACCGCGCTCAATCTGGTATAACGCTCGAAGTAGTAGTACGAAGTAGTGCGCAAAAACGCAAAAATACCATGTGTACAGTGCACATTAGAGGAGATCGTACGAGACTCGCTAAAAGGAGGGTGTCGTGGAATTTTCAAAGTTGGTCCAACGTGATGGTCTGACCCTGGATTCCGGAAAGAGACATGACGTGGGTTCCCTGATTATACGGTTCAAACGTGACCGGTACTCTCAAGTAGGGAGACGTTCCGAGATGCCGAAGGAGTGAACAGGGACAGCGAGCGTCGGCAGAATCATCATGAAGGAATCACTCGCAACAATGGGTTCAGCACAGGTCGAATTGCTTCCGACGTGAGGAACAGCCGCCAACCCTTCCAGAAGATCGTGAAAAAAAGTGAGTTCGAGCTGAAGCGTGGTCGGTTCTACCGATTCCACTTACTATCGAGGCAATCTGAACACTGGTCAAAATTCAGAAGCTAATGGTAGGCCGAATGGTCAAAGAACAAGAAGCTTATTCACAGTTTGACTAGTGCTCGGAGCGCGCCGTAGCTCCTATGAGATCCGGCTTGAAAGAAAACTTTAGCTAGTATATCTCTTTCATCTCTTCCAAACTGTCAAGATTGGTAACAATTGGTTCCAGAAAACGATAGGAAGTCTCCAATACGTCGTAGTTAAATTACCTCGCAGGGTTCTCATGGTTTGGGTCAAGATAATGTAGGAAGCAGGGTCAACCGCCCTTGGTGCAAAGAATAACGAGGGGGTCGTATGGAAGGGGAGTGGGACCGTAATTGGGCACCAGTCACAAAATTCAAAAGCGCCAGTTCATAACGTGGCAAAGCAAAATACGTCACGTTCCAGTGAGCACAGGCAGAAAAATACTTCCAGAGAAATCAAAGTAAACGAGTGTGCGAATTGGACGGATTGACTCTAGAGTCCTAATAGAAATATCCAGCGGCACAGAGGCTTCTCTTTTAAGATAATCTAGATGCTACGGAGTACTGAATTTTGTTGATTTCAATGTTTTTAACCGCCTCTCAATGTACCAATTTTGAAAAAACTTGCGTTTTGGGGAACTGCCCTGAAAAGCTATAGAGGAAAAACGGGAAAGTGGGACTATTTTTTGAAAGAGTCTGTGGAATAAGGTAATAACGAAGGCAGTTATGAACTTTCCAATGACGAAAACTCGCGCGTTCTCGAAATCGGACCTCATCCCCTCGTTTCCCTCGTTTCCATATATGTGACATGAATGTCCCAAATAAATAACTACTTCTAAAGCGTTGATTTTTTTGGAGATTTATTTATTCATGTATTCTTACGCTCAGTAGAGAATACTGGGCGCGCCAAAATTGTATGGTACGTGGAAAAATCATGCAACAGTAAACATAAGGCATTAAACACTCAAAAATATAGGGAGAAAAACGTCTCAAAGTGAAATCTGAAATGGACCAAGCCCAACGATTTCTTCCTCCATCATATTACAATGAATGAGAATGGAGGAAGTTGGACTCAGTGTAATCAAACTAACTAAAGAAAAAGTGAGAATCGAGGAAGATCTTGTGAAACTTCAAATTTGCCTTCAAGCCAAGCAGTTCATATAGTCTGGAAATGGGAAGAGGTCTAAGTGTCGGGATAAGCGAATAGAAAAGAAATAAATTGCTTCGGTTAGTGTTGATCGACCTAATATTCATGGCTGTGGCCATTAGAAGACTATCTGAGTAAAACAATATCATTGAAGCAAGATTACCATCTTCGAGCTCAGCCACCAATAATTGTTCGAGATCAGATTTCCCGTTTCTGACCCACATCACACCATGATCAGAGAAGAAAGCTTAACATGAAAGTTGTGCAAATAGAAACATAAAAATAGTGTGTTCATCTCATGTGAATCAGCATTTACATAAGAATGCATAGGAACGTGCTCACTTGCAAGCCATTTCTGTTCGAAAGTGCTGGAGACCAAGTGAAATTCGTAATCTTTTCCTTCATAACTGCAACGTTTTTCTCCTTGTGAATGTTTTCCATCGGTTCGGTACAAGAAACACCTCTCTCCAATCAGAGTTTCAGCAAAATTGCACTCCATTTCTGCTACTGTAATGAAATAGCGATAAGGTTTGCAACTAAGCAAAATCTCATTTCACTGGTTACGAAGAAAGTTGAGCATTGGTACCTTGACCATTACATGGAATTCTTTCGAATTATAGGTATTCGCTGAGTCGGAATGGTAGGTAATCTTGATGGTTATACATAAATTCCACATATTAGGTCTCACTGAATTCATCGCGAGTAGAGGAAGTCGAGAGGTAAAGGTTGAAGCTCATGGCTGCGCTCTTATCGGTCACGACCCTATCTTTCCGGGACATAACCATGTCTTGCAAAAAATGCAAAAACAAACAAAAGTAGTGCTATTCCCGTCGTCATACTATGTCAAAAGACCTGCTAAACAAGACTCCAGCCTTAACAATTTACTGAAGACCATTGAAAACAAATGGAATTGGAGGAAACACGCTCGAGGGAAGGTGATCAAAGGTGGAGTAAATTGGATACGGTGTGAAAGAAGACAATAAACGATATGAGGTGGCCACCGCAGTCCCATTGGAGCCCCTCAAGGGAGTACAGGGTGGACCAAAATTATGATTGCTTTGTGTCGTTAGAAGCGCTTATGTACAATAGTAGCTCGATAGAACAAACGTAATTTAGGGATTGTTGTGGAATACGAAAATCTGTAGATGTCATCAGTCAGGACGTTCCAATGTAACAATTCTTCGAAAGCAACGAACTCGAAAAATCGCTTTTTAGAGGAATTTTTGCTTTATTCTTGGGTGCTCGGTCCTGTAAAAGTCCCAAGTAGACTACTCGAGTGGCTTTCTATCCACTACAGATGTGGAGTCTTTAGAGTGTCTGGCTGGGTTTTCACATCAATTTTTTCATTTTGGGAGTACGAAAGTCGACAAGGGGAGAGCCTAGTTTCTGCATCTGATAATTGTCCTGGTGGTAACTTTCGAGTCCCCGAATTTTCCTGTGGTGGTTCCAAACTTATTGAAGAGTTGAACTGTTGCTCATAAGAGCTTCTCTGATACGTTAGACTGCTAGATGTAACGTGCCAGAGCCCTAGTGAGTTCAATTTGAGGACTGACGTAAAGTGAAGTAGTTATTTCACTAGTTTTGAGAACTTCATGAAATTTGGTTTCATTAGGAAGAAGACATTGTACCCTTTCACATAGTGCACAGAAAAGGAGATGAAAATGGAGCGATCGGAAAAAAGTGAGTATCACCTGCGCACACCGGTCCTCATGATTTTCATGGTGCACCCTGCACATCTCTGCCATGAACAAAAGCTGGGCATGTGCGGCTAGTCAGCTGGACGTTTGGGGAGCCTAATTCCAAGGAACAGCTTTACCTGCGCTCGAAGGTAAGAACTTGGGAGAGATTAGCAAGGAAGAAAAGATGGGTGAAAATGTACCGAAATAGGTGGAGTTTACGACGAGATTATAAATCGGTCTAGAGGCAGTCCGGAGACCGGGAAAAAGCGGATAATGGTTGCGAAGGAGAGGTCAAAAGCTATCGGTTATGGAGCGGATAGAACCTAGCTCAGAAGTCAAATATTCGTAGTTTGTCGGGCCAAATTGAGAATTTACGCCGCACCATCCCATATCGCCGCAGAACTGTGTTGCGTGCGAAACGCGTAGTGCATCCACTGGTTGGAAGTAGTTTTTGTGGACAATTGAAACATCACAAGATACTTACTTATTTCACACTCCGTTTCTTGTCCACTTTTAACACTTCTGAGCGTATACGCGTGCTGCATATCGCAGAAATCTCGAGCTGCTAAATCGCTTCCCGTGTAGACACTGTATTTCACTTTGCAAGAATTTTTATTCTTCTGAAAGCAAGCTTTCAGGTAGCGATTATGTTCCGAAATGCACTTCAATAAAAAACCTCATTAGATTAGAAGGAAACTATACAGGATATGGCCATATTAGGTCATCTCTCAGAAGTCTGTGCATATTTTTTCTACCTCATGCAACCAGCTCCTTTAGCAAATTCTGATTTTGTTTACGTAGGCTGTCAAAGGGCACAACTTGCAGTAACTTATACCGAATCATGCCCACCTAGTCGCCTTCTTCGAGTTCAAAGTGAGAAAAGAAAAGAGCACTGTTTTCACGCTCTGACTGAAGAACTTCTACTAATCCACAAACAGATTTGAGCCAAGTAACATTTGCTTAAGAAAGAAAAAAGAGAAAAGAAAAGAAAAAAATTCTTCATAAACTGCGGTTCTAACCGCTTTGTTGTGACGTACATCGCACAGCGTTGACCAGTGTCATATCAAAAGGTTCTCATGAATTGTACATTGAAAACAATGCGGAATTCGGTCAAAAATAAAACGATCTCCTTGGCATGTATTGAAACTATTGTGGAACATTCATCAGCGCCGTCTGAAGTTAATCCGTCAGCAGCAGTCGGATGGCCTAGTGGTTAGTGAAGCAGGTCTGGGAATCGGAAGGTCCCCACAGTGCCGAAATTTTGCTTTTTTTTCGATTGTCATGTTCCTGCGCATGCATATAATGCGGATTTGTGTCAATTTCAAGATCCTATAACTGCGAATTCGCATTGGTCTCTCACGAACTTGTGTATGCATCATCACATAAAAATTTTATAATTTATACATAAATTGCCCCGGAAGGCTTGGAGAAGGGCTAACGTCTTCTCACCCATCGCTTGAGTGTCTACCATTGTCTATTACGGGGAAGGATTTCTCATTCCGTAAGAAATGACAAGAAGGTCGCCTCCAAATTGTCTACCAATGAGCCTGACGGGCTACTGACCCATGGTCCAACTGTTCGAAGTTAGGACGAAATCTTAATTTTCCCTGAAACTTTCGGGCTAGGGGTTATTCGGCGTCCTGATTACGAATATTCTATTAGTTTTTGGCGTAAACGTCATTTGAATTCGCTATGACGCCATTGGGCGCTACAACGGCGCCGTTTTGGTGTCGCAACTTTCTTTTGATGTCCTTTCACACCAGTTTTTTTAGTCAAAATCTACGTATGAAGGTTGCTGTTGCTCCTAATTATAGATATGACATCTGCTATTCACGCTGACACCTTTTTCGTAAACTTTGGGACGCCAAAAATGCAAAAAATTGTAAAATAAAAAAAATTGAAGAGACTACTGCAGAAGTGTCCAGATTTGCCTGTTCACCTACGCAAATATGCTCTCGAGAAGAACCGATATCTTCAAACGTAGTAGAAGAGTGACCACTTGGGTAGATGACTGCTAAAGGCTTACAAGAAAAGTTTGGAAAAAAATATTTGCCTGTTGGCGACTTCCTGAAAGGGTTTAGTATCTGTTATGAAGCACAAAGCTTGTGCGATGTCATGGTATCATTATTCCCCATAAAATTGAGTTTGAAGAGAGCTGTTAGTGTTTGAGTGTTGAAAACTTGTGTTTTCAGGAGAGCAGTTCCGAAAATGCATAAAAACATTAATAAATTCACATTAATAAAACTTCACATTAATAAAAAGAAAAGTAAACGAAAAATTTATTGAAATGAAGATTTCGTATGGTTCAGAAATCCTCCTCTAAATTAAAGTATACGTGACCATTCTAAGGGCCACTATGTTTGTAGCTACGTCAAGGTCTCTTCCATGGAATGAATACAAGAAACTTCTAAAAGAATCAGGCGTGCGCGAAAAAAATGAGTGTAATGGGTGCGGGGGATATATATCCCGCACGGTCCGACATGGCCTGCAATGCGCGGGATATATACTCTGTATCGGAGGACGGGAAGAAAATCGGCGGCACACAACACACCGTAAGTGACGGCGGCGATGAAAAAAATTGACAATTGACCACTGACGAGGACATCGATCGATCGCTGTTGTATTCTACTGATTATCAGATAATCAGTAGAATACAACAGCGATCGATCGATGTCCTCGTCAGTGGTCAATTGTCAATTTTTTTCATCGCCGCCGTCACTTACGGTGTGTTGTGTGCCGCCGATTTTCTTCCCGTCCTCCGATACAGAGTGTATATCCTTCGCGTTGCCGTCAATGTGTTACTCTAGTAACGCTTGATGTAGTACATAGTACGAAGCAGTACGCAAACATACACAAATACCAAGGGTGCTTACATAATAAGTGATTGGGGGGTCGTAAATTTTCAAAATTGGTCCAACGTGACGGTTGACTCTGAATGGAGCTTCCATCAGGGAAGGAACTCGCAACACGAGACCATTTCCCGCGATTAAAGTTTGATTCCACGCTCTTCAAAGAACTTCTTGATGGTCAAATGTAACTATCGTAAAAAAGACCTTATCTTCATGAAAATAAGCTCACGTCGTATGTTCCTCTTCCAAAATTCGGCGCTCTATCACAGAATGCTTTCATTGAAGCATCTGAAATGCAAAATAATTTAGTTTGTCACTTGGCTACGAAACCGATTCTACTTGGTTCCCGAAGTGCCTTCACTGGAAACTCTTTTTCGCTCTTTCACCTATGACAAGAACATTTCTCCATTCTAGTTTTCTGTACCACCGATCGTTTTGTTCTTCAAATTCGAAAGCTCATCAGATTCGTTCAGTACGTCGCCTGCTATGCGGCCCATTCCATGGCGCACTTCTTTCCATGCCTTCTTTGTCCCTATGCGACCTATCCGCGACCGTCTGAGGAGTGTAGTTGGCGCAGGTTTGTTTCTCATTGGAAACTGATGCCTGTCTCTTAAAACATTTTACGTTGTCTCTGGCGATCGAATGACCTATTCATGTTTGAAGGAATGCAGGAATCTTTCGGGAACGACTCGTTCGAGAAAAAGAAAGGTCCAAACTCGAGCACAACAAATAGAAGACCGTTCACACTTCTCATTTTTGCAAGACTTTCTTTGAAAATATTATCGTTTTATTGTAGTCCTTGTCACAAAGGATGTCATACTTTTTCCAAAGATGAACTATCAATGACATGCTCTAGGATTAAATTGGTGTGATTTTCAAACACGAATACGAATGCGTTGGTGCAAAGCGGGCTCAGTAACGAAAAAGGAAAATATACCGTGGAAACCGCTTAGAGTAAGGTCTCACTCATTTTCATAACCAAAGGCAATGAAAGACCGAGCACGAAGCCGCAGTAGCTTACTTTACAAGTACCTACCGCTCTTGATCTCACGAGGGAGGTCGTTCAGGGCGTGGAGCGCTTTCTGAAAACGGTTTTTTGCATGATATAGGGGCGTGTGCAGTAAACACAGAACTATGGTCCATTTCCGCTAAATGGCCCTCTGAATGCCAAAAAAGGAGTGAAATAATTTCGTCAGAAACTGCAGTTTTTACACATTCAACGTGGTGTGTTTCATTCATGGCGTGGACTACTTGCGTAATGGAGGGTCTTCGTAAGCTGTGTCTCGAAAACATTACGCGCACGTGAAGTTTGGTCAAAATTGGAAAGTTGTCGTGGTGATGTCATGCTGTGTACTAAAGAGCGTGTGGAAGTTCCATAAGAGCATTTGGCCAACATTTCTAGCAGCGTCGGTGGTGTAGTGGTTAGCGATGTGGATTTCGATTGGCACGCTTGGTCTGGGTTGGTGGTTCGGATCCCCGAGGCTCGGGCTTTTTGCATTTTTTGTAGGCACTTCACGATTTTCTCCAAATAGCACAGGTGCCAAAATGGATGTCTTATTCAAGACCAGAACCTATTAATAACCCAGATTAGGTAAGTTTTCTTCAAAAAACCCATTGTCAGAATGGATGTTTTTCAAGGACCGAAAAACTTTAACACAAAGGTTAGGTAAGTTTTCTCCAAAAACCGGGCAAAAAAAGTTGAACCGTCGAAATGGCACCGGATAGCAGCGGCTCTAAAAGAATGCTACGTTTGTGACAAGAGCACTGATTTACATATATGGCCAACGTTTCGAAAAAAATCGCATCTTTTGACCTAACTGTTCAAAATCGTTGAACCCACAGGCAGTAATTCAATTATCCACTCGCTCGGAGGAAAACATGGACAGAAACTTCTGCACTGTGGGTGACCCCCTGAGCAACATCAGCTTGTGGGTCTACTGTTGTTATTCGCTGGGAACATTTCTCATCTCTTGAGGACTATCAAGAGTATGTCATTCCCAAGAAGTTCACCGTCGAGCTTTACGTGCTACAGAGTTTAACTTATCCAGCTAGCTATTTTCTAACCAGGAAAGGTCATTTGGTCAACCCGGCCATTTGAAATGAGATGTATATGAGTATACGCGCCTTGGGACGCTGAGCTCAAATATGTGTTCCTTATCTGCTGAACTCTTCTCTGAAAGGAATTATGAAGCAGAAAAGCGCAGGGGCTGTGGTCGAGGCTCACGAAAAAGAGGTCAGGGGATCAACTCCCTGGCGAGTTTGTTCTTTTGCCGTTTGCAGTAAGATAGCTAGGAAGACTCTTAACATTGCTAGAGCCGACATGCTTGCGTATAGTTAACAGGAAAGAATTTGAGGGCAATTAATAATGAACTTGGGCACCGCTCCTCACCACTTTGGGCGCTTGTAGCGCAGGCGCCAGGCATTTTTGCTTCGAACAAGTATGATATTCGTAATCAGGGAGTCAGACTCTCCCTTTGAGCGAACTTCTAGCGAATTCTGAAATTTTGACCTAACCTCGAAAATTTGGGCAGTCACTTACTCACCGATCCACCAATCCATTACAAAAGGCTGGCACTTGGGTAGAATAAATTTTTTAAAAACTTTTCATAATAGACGAAAATTGTGTCTGGCTTGCCCGTCTGCATCATCCAAAGATCTACAAACCATTATTTCCTAATACAACACCTTCTCTCCCCTTTCCCCCGTCGTCCATGATTGGTCAACCCAAAAAAGTGGAGTTTGAGGAGTGGTAATCCCATCACTGCCCCGCTTTTTCTCAATTAGTTCGTCGCCTCAGATTTGGCGAAAAACTCGCTGTAAGGGGTAGTTTGATCCCCTGAATACGAATATCATACCTACTTGCCACGGAAAAGCATAGCACCTGCACTACGGGCACCATAGGCTTTCACAGACAAGTAGTGCTTAAGTTTAAGAGGGTCAGCTTGCAAACTCTTCGTAGATGTAGCGTCGGGCGACCATTGGTAAAATAACAGATTCAAAAAGGCTTTTCAGCCATGTTGGAAAAAAAGCAAAACAACAACCCGTAAGGGACCGAACCCCCGACCCCCTCCGTGAGAAACACGACCGCTACCAACTGCGCTACCGAGGCTCACGACACCAGTGCCTCGGTTCTCCTTTCGATACTTTCATAGTGCGGCTAACATGTGATTGCAGGTAAAACACTGAAAATCAAGGGCGGCAACAAAAACCCTCCGTAACTCCTTTCAGAGAAGAGTTCAGCAGATAGTGAAAGCAGATTTGAGTTCAGCGTCTCATGCTGCGTACAGAAATGTGCACCTCATTTCATTTGGCCGGGTTGGCCTAATGACCCTTCCTGTAATAAGTTGGGCCAGAATGCAGTACTCTTCCGCGTGTTTTGCCTTCTTTGATCGCCCTGCCTCGTCATCGTACCACTCCAAGGTTACAGTAGATTAAGGCCTTAATTCTGGCGTTTCCAGTGATTTCACTTGTTCTCGTTTCTGTTTTCGATTCATTATGGAGCTCCGTCACACGGAGCGCCATTTACAGCTTTATTACGAGGGCTTGCCTTGAACACGTAACGGACGTGCCAAGCGGAAGATTCCAATGAAAAGTGATACCTAGGAAGTATGACTAAAATAAGCTCGGATACACGCTAGAAAATTCAAAGCAAAGAATATTAATGGAAAAAACCAAGGGAATTATGGTGAAAAAGTTTACTACTACGATGGGCTGGCCCTCGCTATGTTCGACGATAAATCAAGCCAGCTTGTATTGCTTAATCAATCCTCCACTTGAGGTGAGGTACGCCAGAGCAGACGCTAAATCTCCAGCTGAGCGAAGAAAACTATGTTTTGCCAGGATGGGAATAAGATAAGGTCACATACCCAGGGTTCCAGAGTGATTATCATAACAAGTGAGCGGCTCGCGAGAGGTGGGAAAAAGGCTGTCTGTATTGCAGGCTCGCAGAAATGCTCTCGTCCGTTCGTTGTTAGGTCTTTTCATTTTCATGGGATTGTGTGTTCGCGTTTAGACACGGTGAGCACCTGGAGGGAGCGTGAATCACGATGGTCCTGCGCCGTCAAAGATATACAATTGCGCGTCGGACTCGACGCTTTTCCGCAAGTAAAATCCTATAGGATTAAATGCTCACAATGAAGTTACCCCGCTGTTCCAGGCGGCACAGATATTGAAAAATAGATGAGCGTTCGCCGCGGTTCAGCATTCGAAGCTGAGAACGCTATTGCCAAGGGAAGATCATGTGCCGGGTCATAATATAGTATAAATATGTATAGTTGGACGGCGTTGGCTTGACGCATTCTTTCCTTGTTGATAGAGAGCGTAGAGAAAACGAATAGTGGGAGGCGAGCACGCACTTCAGCGCGTCAATGCGTCGCGCATTGTACGTATACAGCAGGAACATCATAATTCACGCTTTCTTTCGGGTGCTCACTGTGTCTAAACGGCTCAAGTCTAAACACTCCAAGCACCGCAAGACAGATAAATTATTGCTTTGGTTGAAAGAAGAACAAAAACCCACCTGCCATTGTCAGTGGTTGTGTGTATATCAGTACTAGAAACATCAGTATTTTTTGTGGCCACACCATTCTGTAAAAGTGCAAATCATTTCCATGTACATACTTTCTGGGAATAGTCAAGACTTTAAGAACTGTCAAGTTTTTCTCGTGACAAGAATGAGCGCTTGCCCTGTAATGTAACTCGGAATCGAAGCATAAACAAGCTCAAGTTCTGTCAAATCCACTTCTTTGGATGGTTGAGCGCTAGGGTGGCTGGCTTGGTCAGACATGCTGCTATCTGGTCGCCAACGACACGAACGAGGTTAGCTTCACAAGCTTTGTCGTCTCCTGGCGACGAGCGAATCTGCGCTTTAAAGGACGAATTTACGATGGAAAAGCAACCCATTCCAAATTGAGGTAGAGATGGTGAGTAGTACCAGAAAGAAAGCGAAACCACGAAAAACGGCCCAGAACCGGAGAAATGGGACCCCTTCCTTGTCCGTTGATTTGAGCATTGATGGGACTCTCATCGCTTTGCCCTCTTCAACCCTACGCTCTCTCAGCTATCTAATCACTCGCCACCTATTGTACTACGGCGAGTGATCAGACGATCGGTGGGCGGAGATCGCCGAACTCGCCAACTTTGAGCCATGCTAGATCTCAGAGGTCAAATCTTTCGATGCCGATTGCGTGTCTGTCCGCACCCTCAAGAGATTCACCGCTCTCCCCACTAGGCGATTTCTCCCTTCTTCGACCTTCGTTCTTTCCGTGCAATCCTCCTTTAAAGAACTTGCGCAGTCGTAGGCTGTACGAATCACTTTACTTTCGCGGAATTCATTCATTCACAATTCTGAATTCGACAAGATGCTTTTGTGGATACTTGCGGACCGAGCGGACCAAGTTGTCAGAGAGACAAAATCCGCCCTTTTTGGTTGCTCCTATCTCGAAACTGCAATGAGGTGCAGCCTATTGCATTGGAGCATAATATCGTAGCGCTTATTATTATGCTCCTACGTTTATGCTCCAACACAATACTTGCTCCCTTCACGCCTCATTATTCACTCAATGCTTCGTTAGGGAAACTCAAGTAGGAACGATCACCCATCCGTTCCATTCATTCAATTTCCTGCTCTTACTTGTTCTGCTTCCTGCAGTTAAATTATTAGGTTGTTCGGAAAGTTTCCGCCGATTCTTGACTCCCAAATTCAAAAGCGCATATCTCGGTTCAAACAAAGCGTCTTTGCTCGAAATAAAAACTATTACAATCCCATACTTTTGCCTACAAGAAATGAGTTTAATTGATCGGATGTTGGAAGTGCTGGAGTTCTGTGAGCTAAAAACTCGGCGATTGTCGTTTCATTACTGCACGATGTTTCAATGCTCAGTCTCTCTAATGGTAAGTAGACTTGCCATGTTTGGGAAAGTGATAGTTGGTAGCAATAGGTCTAGTGTGTAAAATGTTTGCAGCACAATTTCGTAGCTCAGCTAGTTCAACTTGGAAGTCGAGATGGGGCTGCGCAACAGTGGGTAGAAGAGCCGGCGGCACCCAATTTTCGACTTCTTTGGGCTTTTACCCTCACCGCTATGTTTGGAAATCTTATGTCGGTTACGCCCAATTCAGAAGCAGCCTGTTAAACAGTTTCATGCAGATTTGTTTGGTCAAAACCCTCAGCTGATCTTTATCAGTCTCCGATATCACTAATCTCCTTCAAGCTTTCAACATCGCGAGAAAGACATTTTGAATTACGACTGCACAGCGTATTTTTTGTGGACTCAGAACCAAATGCTCAGTTGATATCGCAACTTGCTTCCGCACATTTCCGAGCAAGTTTGAGGGGAAACAAGAAACTAGTGCAAAGCAGGCTGTTGAGTATGTTGTATTCAAGACTCAAAAAATCAAGTAGAAAGTGATTCAGGGTTTGAAAAAAATAGCAGATTTGGATAGAGCCAGAAACGCGCTCTCTAACACCATATGTACAATATTATTGGCACTTCCGTGAAAGTGACTCAGGAATAAAGTATCCAAAAATGAGCTTTGAAACGGCGCGCACTTTCCAGACAGCCTAATAGAATAAATCCTTCACCTCACTGAATTCTACAGCAGCATTGTGCTCTACTTCTGTGGAGCTTTGTTCCTCTCAGATCACTGGGCTCGTGGCAGATTAAGCTGATTGTTAAATTTTTCATTGACATTTACTCCCACGTCTTGAGGTCTCTTGAGGTGGTAATATTTCTGCATTGTGAAGTCGGCTAATCTTACAGTAACATGGAGCAGTTACAAGGATTCAGTGATAGTTCTGAAACGTCTACATACAAAGGGAAAGATTCAAACAGAAAAATCTCCAGCTTCCTCAGCTCACAGTTAAAAAAAGCTCCTGGGTAATCAGAAAACATCGCTGGATATCTCCTTTCTTCCCGAACCGCTCTTGTCAAGACTTCTACTCTCCTCCCCCCACTGCCAGACATCGGAACCTGTTCTTTCAATGTATCCTTGAGGCGGCTCACAACCAGGGTCAACCGTCCGTTGGACAAAGTCCAACGCGACGACGAGAGTAATGCCGAGAGTGAACGTACGCACGGAGACACAGACGGCTCGCGGGTGGCGAGAGTGAATGCCGGCGCGGAGAGCGGTGAACATCGGTCCAACGTCGCTCCAATATCGGTCCAACGTAACGGTTGACCCTGCCCCACCGGTCAAAAGTCAGTGTTTAATGTGGTAATTTCCTTCACCGTCCACTA
>MU868409.1:217378-228370 GCA_036418205.1 Ostertagia ostertagi
AGGTCTCTTGGGGTGGTAATTTTTCTGCATTGTAAAGTCGGCTAATTTCACAGTAACATGGAGCAGTTACAAGGATTCAGTGATAGTTCTGAAACGTCTACATACAAAGGGAAAGATTCAAGCAGAAAAATCTCCAGCTTCCTCAGCTCAGAGTTAAAAAAAGCTCCTGAGGTAATCAGAAAACATCGCTGGATATCTCCTTTCTTCCCGAACCGCTCTTGTCAAGACTTCTACTCTCCTCCCCCCACTGCCAGACATCGGAACCTGTTCTTTCAATGTATCCTTGAGGCGGCTCACAACCAGGGTCAACCGTCCGTTGGACAAAGTCCAACGCGACGACGAGAGTAATGCCGAGAGTGAACGTACGCACGGAGACACAGACGGCTCGCGGGTGGCGAGAGTGAATGCCGGCGCGGAGAGCGGTGAACATCGGTCCAACGTCGCTCCAATATCGGTCCAACGTAACGGTTGACCCTGCTCACAACCGTCTACCTACCTTTTCAAAAGAGGACTCCACGATGAAATCGCGGGTAAAAGAAGGAGAAATTGACTTAGTGCAAAGACAGGCGTTCGACGCTAGATTCGCAGCAAAGGATATGCCTCAGGCGATCCAGCATGGCCTTCCTCGTGGCGCGATCGACGCGATACGTCTCCCTCTCGCTGTGGCCCTCTAATTGTTTAAAGCAACAGTCCCAGCAGAGTGGGCGTGGTCGGAAACGACTGCAATCCCCTCGGCCGATTCCGACCACGCCCACTTCAGCTCCTCTGCCTAGCGGCTTTCCAAATTTGCTTCCTCACTGAACACCTAGAGAAGGCAAACTCTGAAATTCCCTTCTCGCGCTTTTTTTGAAAGTTTTTCTATTGTTATGAACATTTGAGACCCAGAAAACTCATAAATATACAACCTGCGATTTAGCAAGGCAGTACGCGCGCTTGAACTTCTGCACTCGCGAAGTTGGTTAACTCTTAGCAGTCTGGCTCTGGTCCTTCAGCAGAGAAAGCGGTAGCGCTGAAGTGGGCAGTACCGGAAAGTCGCATCAACGCGGAAATTAAAATGCGATGAAGGTTTCTTGGGATCTAGGTCGTTTGTCTAGGTATTTTCATCGTGCCTGTATCATAATCACCTCTACCAGGTTTCTAAGAGGCTGTATTTTCATCGTAAACTCCGCATTCAAAGGAATCCTTCCCGGGAGATTAATTCTCTTCCATCATGAATATGTCATCTGTGATCACTAGAGAAAGGTACAGTTTACGCAGGAAGACTCAATTCTCAAAAGAAGCAATCTCACAAATTTCACACTTTGTCGAAGGTAGGCTGCACGGCGCCAAAGGCGGGCATGGAAAGAAGTCCGCCTTGGGCGGCTACGTATCAGGCGACGCAATGAAAGAATCGGGTTGAAGCGCGCGATTTCGGAGAGTAGAGACAAATCGATCGATAGAATAGGATGCAGTAGAAGTGTGAGATGTTGAATGCAATAAGTCAAAAGGTTAAAAAGACAGCTCTCCGCAAACAAAGTGGAAGTCTTCAGTCACCAAGCCTTGACAAGCACTCCTTCTCCTTGACGTTTTTCATTTCACAAATAAACCGGGAGTAGGGGTCGTGCCACAATTGCCCCCTGCTTCTGCCATAAAATGACCAATGGAGTGGAAATAATACGATATAAAAAGGTCAAATGCGACGTCGTATTGCTGTAGCCACTACAACCAGGCTCAAAAATAGAGTTGGTGATTTTTGAGATTTTCACGACCCCCCCCCCCACCACCACCAGCCACGGGAAGGAAGGAATTTCCTATTCGATCTCCCTCAACCATCACCCTCCCAATCATAGCTGTGTCTAGCGAATTTGATTCTTACAAGGGAAGGATACCAGGTCGAAGTGGCCATTTGTAACGAGACATACACCACTAGATGTGTTTTTGGACGCTGATCTCGAATCTGCTCTCCAAATCTGCGAAACGATTCTCTGAACGTAGTTATGAAGCGAGATAGTGCAGTGGCAGCGGCGGCTCAACGAACGAAGAGGTCGTGAGTTCGAGTTCTTGGCGAGTTCTCACTTTTGCTTTTCTTGTGAACGTTGTTTAAGGACTCTTATCCATGCTAAGTTATCAGCGATTGCCTATAGCACAAGTAAACAGAGCTGGCGAAGAGCTTCGAGCACTGTGCGCGTCATTTGCAAGTGACCGCCTCTGACACCCGTAGCGCACGCGTAAGGCAATTTCGTGCCAAGCAGATGCGATATTCGTGTTCAGCGCGTCTTTCAACAACATTTGGTCCAAATCTAAAATTTTGACTTGAAGTCGAAAATGTGGGCAGTCATCTATCCATCAACCCACTGTCAGAGCCTGATCGTGGGATTGAATTAAACTTTCAGTCATTATTGTGAAAGAGATATAGTTGCCTGCTCTACTTGCTCGTGCCATCCGAAGATTAATATGATATTTTTTCATGTACACGCTCGCTGCCCAGGAGGAGCAGGAGGGTAGTGGCTGGGGCTAGGGATAACACCTACGACTCATTGTAGACCGAGTTTCGAAATTGGGTCCAAATGTCAGCTTTCTAGAATTAAGCCTTCAAAGATAGTTTGGTCCGTTGAGCAAGCATCTCCCATTTGTTTAGCCCATCGTCGGATATACGTCACTTCCGTGGCGTAGAAACACCCCGGCAGTGGTCGAAACATTACGAAAAAAGTGGAATGCGTTAAACAAACCCCTCTAAACATGCGTTAGCTTTGGACGCAGTGAAAATTTCAACACTGAATAATTTTTTATATTTAAATTAGACCTAATTACAAAAAGCAAAAAACCATGCCCAGCAAGATCCCATCCATGGTCTCACCACTGGAAGCCGCCAACACTACCACTCGGCCAAGCCGCCGCTGGAAGCCGAGCTCTGCCGGAGTCTCTTACAGTGGGCTTTCATTCGAAACAACCTCCGTTTTCAGAGAATCGTTTCGCAAATTTGGAGAGTGGATTCGAGATCAGCGTCCGAAAACACATCTCTGAGTATAGGTTTCATTACGGATGGCCACTTCGACTTGGTATCCTTCCCTTGTTAGACCTATCAACACAGCTCTACCTCGCCCAGTTATTCCTAAGTGGTGGTTGAGGGCGTGAAGGGGGATGGGCGTATATGGAGGGGGTGTTGTATTTGGGGTTGTTGAGGGGCAAAAGTCGAAGAGAAGCTGGTATCTGTGCAAGTTGAAAAGGTGGTAGAGAGAGGATCATGGATGAAAGGTGTCTGGCGATTTTGGTGAAAGCTTCGCGGAAAATGGGTGAAACAAATGTAGAGGCTTTGCCATTTGTCACTTGCCCTCCGCCCCCCCCCCCCCCCACCTTTTGCTCGACGGCCATTTTGGAGGGTTAGTGACCGGGTTTTGGGATAAAATGGGTTTGTAGGAGGTTTTCTTCTTCAGACCACTCATCACCTCAGTAATGAAACTGAGGTGATGAGTGGTCTGAAAAAAAAATGAAGCAAAGGGTACACCCATTACGCCTTGAATAAGGATCTCCTCTATTCTAAGTGCACACCACTTTAGGATAGAGAAGGGACATGTTGGACGAGTTTCACGAGACTCCAGTTGCTCCAGTGCCAATGACATTGAACCGCAATGCAACCGCTGCCGCAAGCCCGCGCTTTTCAAGCAGCGTCACGTGGCAACCGACAGCGGAGGTGGGGCTTGCGGACGAAGGAGTGATTGCGGGTTGAGCGAGCTTCTAGCGCCTTTGTCGCGCACTTTCAAGCCGTAAAAGAGGGCTTGACATCAGCGCTTGTCCGTCTGTCTACCGCGCTCGCTCGCTGTGAAACAGGTGGGCGCGCCTGAGGGAGGCGGTCATATGGCGCGATCCCATTGGCATTAGAGCGCACAGTATCCAGGACAACTCGTCCGTATCACACAGCTGCTAGACTTCAGCAATTGATCGATGTGATAATTTGGGCCCTCAAAAATCTCGCTGAGTCCCAAAGATCTAAAAAAGAGTGGGTAGCTTCGTTGGCCTGATGCCAAGGCAAGAGAACGGAACAGAATGTGTTGCGCGGACGAGTTGTCCGGCCACAGCAGGATGTGGTAATTACGGCCTGTGCGCTCCAATGCCAATGGGATCGCGCCATATGACGCACACCCGTGCCTGATCCTGGAGCTTCCCTTCAAGTGGGCGAAATGATCTGCTCCTCTTCAAAATTTGGAGCATGAATTAAAAAGAGTCGTCCATGGTTATGAATCAATCAATACTCTTGTCAACGCTTTATCCCAATCTACTACTATCCTAATCTCCTACTCTACTACTATCCTACTATAATATCGCAATCTACTACTCTCCGGCGATTTCAATCGATACGTATCTAATCTTGTCAGCGCAATCTCCTACTCTACTACTATCCTAATCTACTACTATCCTAATCTCCCCGTCAATACATATGTTTTTCATTGTCGCGTACTATCCTAATCTCCGGAGTCGCGAACTATGAACGCGGCCTTTGTTGTGTTGTCACTGTGTTCACACTAGAAACCTGTTTTCCGGGATTAAGCTAAGTAGAAAACACGTACCTGAAGCCACAACGTCTTCACAGCAGCTCACGATAACAACTGAACGCGATTCGTCTTCGGCTTATTGGTGACGTGTCTTATTAGGACAGGTGCTGAACAGGTTACCTCAACTTCGTGTCAACTCATGTAAACTTGATGTTGCACGTTCTTTCACATTTCCTTACCAGTGTGCATCCTCCGCGTGATAAACGTCCCTGAAATCCCGATTTCCCGAATTTTTTACGAGCTTATGGTATGATGAACAAAGACCGTGTAGTGGCATGCGGTACCGCTTAAAATAATTCTTCTCGAAAGAATCGTAATTTCATCTCACCCAAAATTCACCGGACTGGGACCCCTCGCTCACACAACGAGTATAACAAAAAAATGCATCTGTTTCGGTAAAAAATTGGAAAAAAAACCGAAAGGGCGATCAAAGTGTCGACGGATATTTGTCTTAAAGGAATCTTGCGCGGAAAAATCATGATTCTATTTCAGCCATAAATCACTGGCTTGAGACTCATTATCCACGATAATAGTGAAAAGAACTGAAGTATTGCTTTCGTTTTGATTAGAAATTCGAAAACTCGAAAAGGCTGCTACGCGTTCGAATTGCCCACGGACGTCTTTCACGAATGCTGGCGACGGGGATGCTCAAACTTGGTTCTTGGAGTGCATTCACTAGAAGCTCTTTCTGGCCTTCTGCTTCGTTGCATTCACATCTTACACTTCTACTCCATCCTATTCCATCGATCGATTTGTCTCCACTCTCCGAAATCGCGCGCTTTAACCCGATTCTCTCATTGCGTCGCCTGGTACGTAGCCGGCCAAACGCCGTCTTCTTTCCATGCCTCCTGGTCCTTCGATGGTCCATAACGTGTAGTTTTTGTACGTTTGTTTCTCTTCAGAAACCGAATCTTCATGCGTGAAACTTTGTGTGCTATTTCCAGTGATCACAACTGACATATTCATGTTAGGAAAGAGTGCAAGAATTTTCCGCGCAAGATTCCTTTAAATGCTGGCATCAGGAACAGGGCAAAGCGTGCGTTGAGAAATCCTCGATACGTCGACGGGGGGGGGTCGTACTGGCCCGCTGGGAGGAAGAGATAGGGCCGGACCTGTCGGGCGACAAATATCAAGGATCGAATCGATGCCATGGAAGGCCAGACGATGTCCAATAACAGTGTGATTTTGGCCAAAACTTTCGTGATTCAGAGGTGTCCGCGTAATTCTTAGTTACTTCAGTGTTTTATCACCACACAAGTTAAAGAATCCGAAATTCGCACGTTTTCCAAGGGATATTTTATCTTTCAAGTGAGTCCTCGAATCTGAAGGGATGTGAAGCACACGGCGCATCCCAGAGTGGGCCCAGTTGGTTGCGCGCGCTTCAACTACGGCTCTCTGGAGAAAGAATCTCAATTCAGGAAAAATCAAGGATTCTGAAAGGGTTCGTGTGAAATTACAGGAGGAGTACACTATTCAACAAGAAATGCAGCCTTCAGCGTCAAATTCATGAACATAAAGGGTATACATGGGATCGCCAAACTATTCTACACTTGGCTCGTGGACTCCGAATCTTTGTACAAGACTGCCTGTGGAGGCAGCTATAGTCGTTGAAGTAGTGCCAATGCAGCGAAAAAGTATCTTTTAGAATCCTGAACGTGGAAATTTTCTAACAGGGAACGTAGCCGTTTTTAATACAAGGCTTTAGTACAGCTAGTAAGCGTTTGATAGAGCAAATCTTCTAGTTTATGATGACGTATTAACTTTTCAGATTGGATGAGTTTGAACGGAGTTATGGCTTTGGAAAGCGTAAAAACTCGCACTCATCACAAATTTTCCTCGTTAATTTTGCAAAAATCCTCAACGTGGCCATTTTTTAAATACTGGACGTATGAAGCTGCTTTAGTAACCATTTGATAGATAGGTTAGATATTCATTTTTGTTCGTTTACCCGCGTGAATTAAGTTACTGTTGTTGCACCCTCGACCTACACTCATAAACCATTCGTGTTTTCTCTTTTGGGTTTTTATGACCAGATTGGTTCCCCGGCCACCGCCGGACCTCCTTTCCCTGCGAAGCTAGGCGACCCTCCTCCTCATCTTACCGTCCCCTTCCCCCTACTGCTCTCCAGCTGCCACTGCTTTTCGTCGTAAAATCGCCTTTGATGGCAAAGATCGGCCTCGGTTTGGGGTAGTATGGCGCTTGAAATGAGTGTAGGGACGCAAAATAGAACGACAGTGAAAAAACGAAAGAAACAGTAAACCGAACCCGAAACAGACATGGCCGAGAATGGAAACCCCTCTTCGACAGCAGCGAAGAGGGCTGCATAGCATGAGGTCTGTTCCGAACGGTCTCAGGACATCTGTCAACCGCGAGCCTTGGCGGTTCAGCGTTTTGTAGTGATGTCTGGGAGCTCTCACAAGTGCACACTATCACAGCATCTCCTCTTTATCTTCTTCAAAAGTCCCAATAAGACACAAAGTGTGTGCTTTTCCAGCTACGCTCTCACCCTTTGGTTGACAGAAGCCTTGTGAACCGTTCCAAACGAGTATTATTTGGTCAGTGATGCACGGGAGAAGAAAAGAAATTAAAAACGGCCTTAAACCCGAAGGGACCGCTCTTTCCCGTTAATTCCCGAATGCAATTAAGAAAAGAAAAAAACCTTTATAAATGAAATAATTAGAATGGTTACTAATAAAAAATAAAACTCTCATCGGTGCTGCCCTCTTCAACGCTAATGCCTCCCTCTGCTTAATAACTAAAGGCTCAGACAGTGAGAGGGTGGCGTTTTGCATCGACAGCGCGCCAGTAGCGCCGAGAGAAAGGCTATGCTAGTTTGGCGAAGCATATCCTTCGATGCGAATTGCGTTTCGGCCAGAGGAGGTCTGCCCGTCTCCACTAGGTAAGCTTCTTATACCACGACCTTCGAATTTATTCCGAAATTCTACTTCGGAACAAGGAGACCACACGTTTCTAAGATGGCTTAAGATTCTTAATTTGTTGAAAAGTCCTGCCATAGTGCGCTGACCAGCTTGTCCTGATTGACTAACCTTGTTGCTCACTAACGATTTTGTGAGCAAAAATAGGTTTTATCAGAAAAATATCGGAATTGGCGCCACTCTCTATTTCCGCTCGAATGCGGCTACAAGAGACAGGAGGCATCCTCTCTCTCGGCAACAAGCCCCTGATGGGATGGTGCATGTATTGATGATAGATAGTAAGTAAACCTAAACCATAGTTGTGATGTTGCTGAAAGTTGGTATCAGATTTGAAGGAGGGTCACGATAAGAACAAAGGTCAAAGAAGGGGAAAATTGCATAGTTGGGAGACAGGCGGACCTCCTGAGGGTGCTGACCGACGCGCAATTGGCAGCGAAAGATTTGACCTCGGCGATCTAGCATGGCTCACTCTTGGCGCGGTTGGCGGGGTACGCCCACCGACTATCTAATCACTCGCCGCAGGTCTATACGTGGCGAGTGATTAGATAGCAGAGAGAGCGTAGTGTTGAAGAGGGCACAGCGATGAGAGTCGCATCAATGCGCAAATCAACGGGCAAGGAAGGGGTCCCATTTCTCGGGTTTCGGGCCGTTTCAAATGGTTTCTTCTTCATCCCTGCTCCACTGACCACCTCTACCCTTATTTCCAATGAGCTAACTTTTCAGAGTAAATTCTTTAAATGAATCGTCAACGGGAAACCTGTTCATTCTTTCTTCATATAAATATAAATAAATAAATATAAGTTTTGTGTGTGATCATCGAAGATCAGATGCAATGTTTCGAGCTGAAAAAAAGGAAATTCCTAAGAGGAACACCCGTACGAAAACTCATCTGCAGGACGTGATCAGCTACTGTGGGCGGGACCGGAAGTGCTGTAGTGACGAATGCACGTATAACTTTCTGAGATGATCCAATGTGAAACCTGTTCACGTTTCCGCCTTACCAATGTTTGCACGTGTAGGCTCCACACCGCCAACAGTTGTAACTGTTTTACGGCGGGAATTCAAATTTTCATTGTTTCCGTGGTTGTTTTTATTCATATCAAAACCAATGCTTATTTTTCGCTTCTTTCTGCCTTCCTCATCTGTAATGCAGTAAAGACGCTAATGGCCAAGGACTCGATTTTCGGAGAGAATAGCAGGAATTTTCCGGGATTTTCTGAGCTGCAGTGTATATGAGAATGTTAGGGAGGTAAGTTCGAATCAACCTACTTTTGATAAGTTTGTTTATGTTGTTTGAGCTGTTGTTCTAATTGAATGATGCGTTCCAGTTGCTGTTGGCGATCGCCTATTCGCGGCATTCTAGTTTCTAGTTTCTACGGAGAACTGGTCCAACACACTGCGGAAACAACATCCGCTTTGACCGCTTGCATAATCATTTCGGTCCAGTGATGTCAATTTCGCGTTGTATTTGATTTCTTCTTGCAACTTCTCCCAACATTCGGAAGTGTTATATAAGGAAACCAGTAATGTGCACCTGTTTTTTCTAGTAACCTTTTTCCCATACTGCTTCTTCAACGAGCCCTTATTACTGATGGCCAATATAATATAACAGAAGGAAAGGTGCCTCAATCGTCCTTTCGGTGTCCTTGATTAAGTTGCTTTTTGTTGCCTTCCAATTTTTCTTATTTCTTCCTTTTTCCCGTTTTCCAACTCAATTTATATGTCAGTTGATTGCTTTTTAGTACGTCACATTACTACATTTTTTATTTCTACTTCTCTGGCAACTGATAATGATAAAGATAAAGATAAAGAAGCCACAATAGAACATACCAGATTTTCAAGAGGCCTCACAACTAATGATAAAGATCTCCTTATCAAGACATATAAAACGTACATTAGGCCCTTTGCGGAGTGTGGACATCAATCTTTTGTCCTTATAAGAAGAAGGATATCCAGCTGGTTGAAAAAATTCAAAATAATTTCACCCGGAAAATATTCATCAGGTCGGGAGAGTTCAATTACTCTAGACTACTGCATGTGTCTCGCAGGAACCAAGATTACCATCTGACATCCCTTTGCTCTCGTAGGAAATATTTCGATGTCTGCATGGTCTTTAAGCTGTTGTCTGGTATTGCTAAAATTGATGCTTCTCAAATTCTATGGTATGTTAACTCTAGAACTAGAGGGTGGTCAGTAAAAATATCGTATGCCACTCCTAAAACGAATCTAAAGCGTTATAGCTTCGCTTGCCGTGCAGGGTCTGAATTCACGTCTCTTAAAGCTACGGTAGTGATAGTGATATCGTCTCCAACCTTCCGACTTTTCAAGCGTCTAAGTAGGAAACAATTGTTGAGTTTTTAGTGAGCCTTAGTTCCTATTGAACTGTTGATTCACAATCGCGAGTTGTATAACTTATATTTCTTGCGTTTGCCTCAAGCACAGCGTTATAAATAAATGATAAACAATAAACAATAAACATCTCCTTCGAACAAAAACCACATAACTTTCCGAGCATCTTTCTCTTTCCCTCATAGAAAACTCTCCAATTCGTGGTCAATATCGGATCGGAAGGTCTACATATTTAGGTGTTATTCGGGGAAAAGATCTCCAGTTTTACAGAATTTTCTCTTTATTCCACTCTATGCCAGGGGAAATGGTTGTTAGTTTTCATTGTATTAGGCGTTTCAAAAAGTTCTGTCGTTTTTTGACACTCCACTTTTGGATGCTTATTTCCCTTGAAACCCAGAAAAACTGCAATCGGTATGAATGCCGTTTTGAAGAGCTTTTCCTGCTCTATCTCATGCTTAGCTTAGCTTTGTCCTAAAACATTTTCTCAAAGCTTTGAATGCGGTATACTCGATGAGCAAGTTGGCATGACTTTCTTTTTCTAGCTTTAAATAGACCTGAAAGTAGCGGGAACAGTTCAAGATATTAACGATGCACTTGGCCTAGATTCGCAATAAATGTGCTCAGAAGCAGTAGTTCAAAAAGTTATTGTAACGAAAGCGAGAGCCTTGGGTATGATACTAGTGGTGGTCAGATATCGGACGTTGCCACCGATTAGCCAAAAGTTCTGATTGAGGCACTCGTGCGTAGACCATAGAGGAGGTTCTGCCCAAGCTTGTTTTTTGTGATAATAGTGACTCGTTTTTCTACAGATTTGCAGACGTACAATAAAGAGCAGATTCTTCTCTATAGTCCACGAAGCTTTGCTGAATAGCTCGACGGCGATGAAGCTCTACAAACTGTTGCAAAACTTAAACTGTGCTGAAGGAGGGTTATGGCAACTTTCATGAGGTAAGCAAACCAGCCCTTTTGGCGCTTCGGCTGGGACCGTATGCTGAATGTTGGGGAGGGGATGGAGTCCCCGACGGTGGACGGACCACTTCAACTCGGTCCTTAGAACCGCCACAATTTGGTGCTTACCTCAGAACTAAGCCTTAAAGAGAGGACGGGTCCGTCCCCTCTCCAAGGCTTAGTCCTGGGGTGAGCAAACCAGCCCTTCTGGCGGAGCTGCTGGACCAGTA
>MU868410.1:0-11910 GCA_036418205.1 Ostertagia ostertagi
TGTCTTCTAATAAATATTCCACTGCTGCCCGTCTTCCGAAGGACACAACACTTTTAAAGAGGGAAGATGCTAGCAAAAGAGGCGGATTTGTCGAGGTATCGTTTCACACTTGAATTTGATTGAGGTCAGTTCGTTACGAGTAGTTTCCTCTAGATATGCTCTGATTGCTATCCGACCGAGGTACGCTGTATCATGAGAGATAAATCCATTATCAAATCTGGTACGGACAACACTTCTTCGAAAGATTAGTAAAGTGTGGATACCCCTCTACCTGTGATGTTTTGATTTCTTTCTTTCTTTCTCTTCCGCTTTTTTATAGCGCATTTTCACTTCTACCGAATACCTGTGAAAAAGAAGAAGATCAGCATTAATGTCAGCAGGCGTTAAAACATAACAGATAAAGAAGTGCCCTCACCTCACTAGACTTGGCAACACATTCTGAGAAAATTGGTTCGTTGCTCATTTTTTTTACAAAAAATGTCGTAATCATTCTAAAGGCATGGGTCGTTGGGAATGTTAAAAAAAACACGTTAAATGGCGCCCATAGGGACCTTAACTTCTGAAGAAGTGTTGATTTCCGTACGTGACTTAGTAAAATTGTGTTATTCATTTATGATATCGTGCGCATCTTGGCAATCAGGGACCCTTACAGCATCATATCCTGTGGGATCCTCAAAATAATGTTTCGTAATGAAGGTAACTCAACCAAACTATAGTGTCATCGGGAATTCACGCCTCTGTTGGAATTTCCCCTTTCCGGTCTGGCAGCAGTTTTGCTCTTGCCGTTGCATACGGAACTAAAGCGAATTGAAATTGCGGGATTTTGACTGGTAAAAATAAATTGCAGCGGGAAAACATGCGGTGGAAGTATGATTTCGCGGGATAAGCGAAACGAGTTTTTTCAAAAAAGTGAAGACAAGGAATTGCTTTTGTAAATAGGCATTTCGTGCTGATAATCGAAACTGCATTAACATGTACCTCACTTCTACCTTAGATTTTCGAAAAACATATTCCAGGTTTCAACACATTGTGATAGCGCGCATTTTGGCTTTTGGCATGTGGGACAGGGGCGATTTTGCGAGTGCGACCGCCGCACCTCGGATCCGTGAATTTTTATTGATAACTTTTTAAAGCACCAGTGGTACAAAAACATCTCAGTAACATTCAATGCGTAGAAGGTAATCGAGTATATAGTGACGAAGTTCCGATCAAAAGAACATGTAATGGTAATGAAAAAGGAAGTTTTAGTCGTTTTTTTTATGTAGTGGACCCCAAAAGTACCCTCGCCTTCAAATGACCAGAAATTGTGCAATTGCAGAAATTGACGTGGCATTAACGTGGCATCGATTCAAGAACATCTTTGAGCACACGTGATGTCACCTTTTCATCGAGAATTTAGCCACGTGTGCCACGTGGATTTCTGGCTGCACGAAACAGAGGTTACCTTTAGTGTGGTTATGCCAAGAGGAGCATATATTTTTTCATCCCTTTAGATTTGTATTTACTTCTATTTTCTTTTTTATTGACGTGTTCATGAGAATAGGAAGAAAACGAGAATGAACCGAGCTGCCAATTCCGCTGTGCTTGAAAACTTCTGCTAAACTGGAGCATATTTGATCATACCGTGACCCATGTCGTTTACAGTTATGTTATGTTGTAATCCATAGAATAGAGACAAGCAAATTGGGAAGAAAGCCGCGCATGCGCTAGAAAAAGGGATGACAAGGGTGAGACGCGTCTCAATGTCCAACGTTGTGTGCAAAGTGAGATGCGTAAGCGCTTGCCCATGGCTCTGTGGCCCGTGGAGCGTTTCGAGCGATGCTGGAGAAGCCATTCATCAAACAAGGGTGTCGTTAATAACGAGAAGTTCGCGGTCGCTTTGGATGTATTACACTTTAGACCAGAGGAGGTACAATTGGAAAGACGAGAACCTTACAATCGATGGCCATCAGGAGTGAAGACCGAACATGGCTACATGAAGAACAATTTCACGCATAGATAGGTTCTTCCTAAGGCTTGTGACCTAAATGCCGTACACATTCGGATTGACAACAAGAGCCATCTGGTTTTCGAGGATCCGAAAGCTGGCCAGCATACCAAGGCAAGAGTCGTTGTTCCGTTCATGCCTGCTCCTAAAAAGTAATTTTATAGAGAGTGTATTTATGAATTACTACTGTGAGTAAACTTTAATGTAGAAAAATGAGTTTTTGGGGAATTGCTGACTGGAAGTGTTATTGTGCAGCGCAGTGTATATTGCTGCTTTTGGATTTCGGTACTCCCCCACCCAGGGTGAATATCGGTCGAGGAAATCCTCGACAGGGGGGTCGTACCTGTCGGGCTGGTCCATGGGGGGTCGTACTCTTGGGGGTCAGTAACAGCAGTGGTATCGTGGTGCAGATAGTTTAACCCACTCGCGACCGGGCGGGATTTTCGAAGACTGCCCGTTCGGACCAGCGCCGGCAGAGGCGATTGCGCAATGTCAGCCACCGGTGGCTGACATTGTCCCAGGGGAAATCCATCTTGTATTTTTTTAGTTTTTTCTATATGCCATCCGTAGTTCACGCTGAAACTTATCCCATAGAGGTTATCAAGGGTCCTGATCACGATTATGGGATTCATTTTTGGCGCTGGCGCCAAATTGGCGCCATTTGGCGCCAGATGGCGCCATGACTGAATTTCGTCAAATTCGATGTAAACTTGTATATAGGGGTTATTTGAGGCCCTGATTACGAATATGACATTCATTTTTGGCGCTGGCGCCAAATTGGCGCCATTTGGCGCCAGATGGCGCCCTGACTGAATTTCGTCAAATTCGATGTAAACTTGTATATAGGGGTTATTTGAGACCCTGATTACGAATATGACATTCATTTTTTCCGATTGCTAAATTTACGCCACTTGCTACGCCAATTTGCGCTACGGCGCCATTTGGCGCCCCTCTGGCGTAACAACTTTTTTCCGCCACATTATGGTGAAAATCTGAAAGCACTAGTTACTGATGGTCTTTATAATGAACATTATATCTATTCCTGGTGTTTTTAGAGCAAATTGGGAAGCTCCAACCTAAATGCAAAAATTTTGTCATTATGAGGGATTGAACCTTGGACCATTTCCTCACCTTTTTTGGCCTTCGCGGGGCTGCTCAGCGAAAATGGACCTCGGTTTCGTAGTCTACGCATGAGCTCCCATAACATACAGAAAACCGTTTCGAAAAAGCTTTCCACATCCTGAACGACCCCCCTTGTTAGTCCTGATTGGATCCAATAGTGAGAGGGTGCAGGCGAGCAGGAAACAGGTGTTAAATAGCGCCAACGACTAAAACGAATGTCATATTCGTAATCAGGGCCTCAAATAACCCCTATACGCAAGTTTACAGCGAATTTGGTGAAAACACCCTGGCGCCAACTGGCGCCAAATGGCGCCAATTTGGCGCCAGCGCCAAAAACGAATGTCATATTCGTAATCAGGACCTCAAATAACCCCTATACGCAAGTTTACAGCGAATTTGGTGAAAACACCCTGGCGCCAACTGGCGCCAAATGGCGCCAATTTGGCGCCAGCGCCAAAAACGAATGTCATATTCGTAATCAGGGCCTCAAATAACCCCTATACGCAAGTTTACAGCGAATTTGGTGAAACACCCTTGGCGCCAACTGGCGCCAAATGGCGCCAATTTGGCGCCAGCGCCAAAAATGGATATCATATTTGAGATCAGGACCCTCGAAAACCCCATGGGAAAAGTTTCAGCGGAAAAAAATTTTCAACTTTTTCGGTGAAATTTTTAAGTCAGGTTATTTTTTCTTCAATAAAATTCTAGTGGATAGAGATTTCCTTTGCCCAGGGGTGGCCTAGATAGATGAGGGTATGAAGATTCTTCACAGCAAAGAAAATCTCCCAAGACCTCCTTTTGTTTTCAAAAATTCCATTTAAAGCCCGTCAGCCACCGGTGGCTGACATGGTCCGAAGTGGACATCTTCGCGTCAGCCACCGGTGGCTGACATTGTCGCGAATGGGTTAAGAGGGTATAGCGCAGCAGAAAATGAAAACATCTGAAAAAAAACATGATATTAAATTTTCTTTGCAGGTTCAGTCGCTCCATTCCTCCACCTTCATGAGAAGGGCGTATTTGAAGGCAGTACAAAGAATGAAAGTGCATCCCCGCAAAGAAGACTGCCACATGTGCGCACGCGCTGCAAAGGCACCTCCTCTGCCTATCGCTCGCTCCTTCTCCCTTAATACCTCGCTGAGAATGACACTGTTGTTAGGGACCCTGTCGGAAAAAACGACAACCGTGAAGAAAAAGCGCTGGGCAAATGAAGTTGTTTTTTAGGTTACAGGAATAGCACAACACACTATGTCTACTACAATACAGTTTCGTTCGAAGGTCCCCATCATATAACACCTTTCAATCGATTCTGCAACTGTGAGTGGAGGAGGGATGCATGGCTTATACCAATACCAAATCGGATGATGACGATTGCTCCTATTCTTATTGCTTGCGTTCAAAGATATTGTTCTAGACACATTCCGAGTGTTGCCAACGAATCACACTTGCAATGGTGAAGGAGGGAGCGGATTTTCAGGTGGCCGGATCCGTCCTCGATAGATCCTCGACGCAATTATCTCTTCAACTAAAAATGTAGAAGAAAGCTAAACAGACCATCAGAAAGCGCAAACCTTCCGCTTTCCAAAACTATCTTCCCTTTTTCAGGATCTTACGAATTAGAGAGATATTGCTCTTGAAGTGGCAAAAACTCGCATGAAAATTTCAGCGTCCTCGACGTTTACTCGACGAAATTTGAGAGACCCTATCTTTCTGCATGGAAGGCTTTCAGAGCAATTTCAATACTTCTTGGAAACGCGAAATCCAGCTCTATCTAACCCTACCTCAAACTGCTTCAAAGGTTATGAAATGGAGGAATGCAACCTTTTCATCGAGGGTGTAGATTTCGACGGTTTTTTTCGGGATTTCAGCAAATCTGACCCAGTGACAATCGCGCCGCAGCTGCCGTTGAATCGGCCTTTGATACACTCGGCTGTTTTGATATACTCAAGCAAGAATCAAGATTGAATCGCAACCCCGTGCCTTCAGGATTTCTGTGCATTTCTGAACGAACCTGACTTTGAGGTCACACAAAGTTAATGCCTCTTTCCTCGAGTCGATATTTCAGTAAATACACAAAAGTGTGCAGCGATGAAAGACAGTGCATAGATGACAAGATGAGGCGTCCATAACATTATTTTGCAGGATTTTTTTTTGATTTGTTTTGCAGGATTTATTTTAATTGAATTAATTTGCTCTGTTAGAGGGGGTCGTGCCAGGATCTCGATTTCGGGGGGGGGGTCGTACTTCTGCGACCACGTACTCGACACGATTTTCACCCTGCCCCCACCCTCTCCCCCATTAAACATTGATTTTTTGGGTGTATGGATAGGACTGACTAACCTCATGTACAAAAATATACGAGTGAAAGAGGGCTGTCGAAATGGAAGCGTTGAAATTCAATCATTTGGTGGTGGACCTCAGGAAATGAGATCGGGATCTTATATGGTCTGTCAAATGTTTGATTTTATGCTGTTCCATCTTCAGACTGAAAAAAATGAAAGTGTTTGCTGACGTCTCCAGTTTCCGCTCCTTCCAGATACAGTTTGTCTTGCAATGACTGCGTTCCGGACGATTATCATTTTGCGGAAACTTCGACGATAGTTCCTATGTGTGAAGCTCCCGATCTTACCAAGGTAACAATTTCATGTTAGACCTGTAGCTCAGCTGGTTGTTATTAAAGCTGCAGTCCTAGCGGAGCTTTTATCTTCAAAACTAATGGTGTGGAGCGATGCGCTCGCCATAGTCAAGAGCATAAGAAGTGTGATTTACCAACTGCTCAGTGGTTGCCCAGCCGGCGACGCCAAGCTTGATGTTAAAAATGGATGCTTCTGTGCCAGGGACTCGAATGCTCGTTTATCGACCAGCGGAATCGTGACTCCTTAAGCTTGAGTAATCAAACAAATAATCAAGAAAAAATAATCCGCCTTTCTTACCACAGAAAACGATACCTTAAAGGAATCTTCCACGGAAAGAGTGATCATTTTGTCTTGTGTGTAGGATTAGTATTATCGAAACTAACGCTTATGTTCCGTTCTTTTTGCTATGCTCATGAGGCTAGGGGCCTAAGGTATCGTTTTTCTGTGGTAATGGAGGCGGAGCTTTTTCCGTGGAAGATTCCTCTAATGCGTCGGTTTGTATGTATGTCTGTATGTATGTATTGTATATACATTAGCGCTCAAAATTATTCGGCCCTTGGTTTTTCTGCCCTCACTGTTCTTCTAGTGGATCAAAGTAATTCAAGTTTTGACACATTCTGTAGGCAAACCTTACAAAACCACCATATTCTTGCTGAGTAGGAGGAGGAATGAAGAAAGAAAAAAACTGTTTTACTGGGAATTTCCGAGTGTTATATAGTTCGAAATTGATTTCAAATTATTGTAGAAAGCATGTGATTCAAAAGAACCGCGTGATAAATTACACCAAGCATACTTAATGCTTTGCCAGTGACGTTCTAGGTTCGCTGAGGCCATCAATCGAGGATGAGCATGGAATTACCAGAAATTCACTTTCTTTCCCTTCTACTTTGGGACAAATCCTTTCATTTTTCCTCAATTTTGTCCTGTCTTCGTCCTAATTCCGTTTTTTTTTTGCAAAAGGTTTTCTCCCCCTCCCCGTAGTGTCCTGATGACTTTCAGGACATGCGTTGAATTTCTCCCTTTGTCTGAAGCACACCGTGCTGTCGAAAGCGCTCTTGTACAGGAGGTGCAATGCTTAACTGAAGAATGTAACTGAAGACGGCGTATTCTTCAACTGATCCTACACCTGACCCCTATCAACCTTTTATCGACTCTGGAATTATCGAAAAAGTATCAAGTCTAGTTGATGTTACTGTTCTGTTGTATTACATGTTTTCTACAAAAATTTGAAATTTATTTGAAATTTGGTAACACTCGGAAAATCCCACTAAATCATTTTTTTCGTTCTTCACTCCTCCTCTCATTTAGCACAAATATACTGGTTATAAGCGACGGGCCTGTATTTAAAACATATCAAAATTTTAACTAACTTGGTCCAGCAGAAAAAGTTACGGTCCGGAAAGCATTTGGCCGAATACTTTTGAGCGCCACTGTACGTATTAGGTCGGTCAAAAAATATCCGCCGTTTTGCACCTCGATTTTTCCTCTGCATTTTTTGTTATTTTCTTTCGCAACCATTCAAACAATTTGGGTGTCATATTGAGAGGAAAATTAGTTCTTTCATATCCATGCGAAGGTAATTCTTGGAGGAGAAATCGTGTTGAGAACTGGGGCATGTTGAATGCGCCTTCCTAAAGCTGTTGGCCGACAATCATTTGAATTTCTGTCTGAATCTTTTAGCATGGGTCTGATTGAGAACACAACGAGGTTTATTTCCAAACAAAAAGTTGTGTCTCAGCAAAGACAGGGTCTACCGTCACGTTCGAACATTTTCGGGATTTTTGCGACCCCCTAGCTCTCGAGGGGGTCCAGTTGCGACCCCCTGTTTTTGTTAATAAGAGTGCTAGACATGAATCCGTTGCGCCAGAAAGCGTCTGCGCGTCTGCGTTGCGGCGTCAGCCTTGGAGCGCGGCAGGTATCACCCGGGCGCTGGAAGAACGGGACGCGGCGAAGAAAAAATTTTAGAGGGGAATAACTTTCTTGGGACGTACTTTTTTGACTTGTTGAGGTAGATTTTGATTGTGCCTGAGGTGCGCTTTCAGAAAACTACAAGGATTGCCTAACTCTCCGGAAAGTACTTCTGTTAGAAGTGGAAAACCCAAAATTCTAAGAAGGCGCACCTTCAACTTTGAAGGCCCATAAAATCTTTCGTATGCGACATTTTGGAAATCTGTAAAAAGTTTCAGAAACTTCAAATATTTCTCTAACAAAACAGTAAAAAGTTTAGTGATTGTCCCCTTTTTCAAAAAATTGTCCCGTTCGAACATTTTTCGTGCAAAAGCGAGTTTTTGGGCTTTCAGCGACCATAACTCACTTCATTTTCATTTCTGTGATGCACTTTTTTCATGGGAAAGCCACAAACCGTTTTTCAAAGTTCATTTTTCGAGAAAATCACACGTTCGAACATTTTGGGGGGTTTTGCCGAACACTTTTTTTGAAATCGCGAGTTTTTGGGCTTTAAGCGGGCATAACTCACTTCATTTTCATTTCTGTGATGCACTTTTTTCATGGGGTGAAAGTACAGGATTTGCTCTTTCTGAACAAGCACCAAACCGTTTTTCAAAGTTCATTTCGAGAAAATCACACGTTCGAACATTTTGTTCCCATAGGTTTTTGAGCAGCACATGCGAGTTTTTGAGCTTTCAGCAATAATAACTTCCTTCAAAGAACTTGTTGGGAGGGGCGAAGACATTTTTGAAGACTACGAGATTTCTGCTTTCTTATGTGTTTTACCGTTGTCTGGAAGAATCGTCCTCAGAAAATTAGGTCCCGAAGAACTTTAATTTCAGCCCCGAGAAGTCAAACCTTTAACAGGGATGCACGTTGCGACCGATGTCGTCAAAACAGCAGATATTTTCGTAAACGTTGCAGCCCATTTCGTAAACGTTGCAACCGATTTCGTCAAAGCAGCAGATATTTTCGTAAACGTTGCAGCCCATTTCGTATTTATTCCAGCCCATTTCGTAAACGTTGCAACCAATTTCGTCATTCTAACGCCTAATTCGTCATTCTTGCAAGCAATTTCGTAAACCTTGCAATCAATTTCGGCAAAAAATTTCGCTGAAACTTATCCTACAGGGGTTATCGAGGGTTCTGATCACGAATGTGACATCCATTTTTGGCACTGGCGCCAAATTGGCGTCATTTGGCGCCGCTTTTGCCACGGAGCTTTTTCTTCTTCTTCTCCCTAGAGTCAGTACCGGCATCTCTGCTATCTCTATTAGTCGTCGCCACTTTGTTCTGTCCAGCGCATCTCAGCTGTGGCCATGATTTTACTTAGGTCCTTCTGATAACGTCCCTTCACCTCTCATCTTGGGTTCCTCGCGGTCCTGTAGCCTCCTTAGCACGTAACCGTACCATAGCAGTCGTTGCTTCCTCACCTTCAGGTGGAGGCAGTCTGCATGATTGCTCTGACATCCTCGTTCCTGACCCTGTCCAGTCGCGCCCAACGGTAGGCCCATCTCAGCATGCCTCATCTCAGTGGAGTGCAGCTGTCTTTCGTGATTCTTGCTCAGGGGCCAGCATCGCAAGCCTTATCACAGCCCGATACACCTCTCCATTCAATGTTCCAGCACGTCTTCGATCACAGAGGATCCAGTGGACTCCCTCCACTTCATCCAGGCCGCGTTGATTCGTGCCTTTACTGCCTGGTTCCACACTGCCGTCGGCAGCTAGATCGCTTCCAAGGTGTCGTAAATCCTCCACTCTGCCGATGCTTTCCATGTTAACCTCCTTTGTTAGGCCATGTGGGGTGCGTATGGCTGCCTTAGCCTCATCTTACATATCCTTCACCAGAGTTTAGGTGTTCTGGCACGTTCCGTTCCCTGAGCGCTCTCCACAGTACTGCTCGTGGTAGCGGTCGAACGCCTTCTCCAGGTCGAGGAAGGCTAGGTAGCAGGGTCGGCGCTTTTCTCGATACTTCTCCATCACTTGCCTTGCGATGAAGATGGCATCCATTGTTGACCTTTCACGCATAGACCCGGATTGTTACTGGGGGGGGGGGGTCGGGATCAGCTCCCGTAGCTTCAAGTCGACCAGTCTTCAGTCTTGCTCATGCAGCTTCATTTTATGAGCAGTCAGCTTGATCCTGCGGTCGCCCTTCTGTTTGAAGGGGATGATGGTACTTGTCCTCCATGCATCCGGCATCTTTTCCTTCCGCAGTTACTGTTGTTCAGGAAGCTGGTGAGCCATCCTTATCCCGTACTCTCCGAGCGCCTTCCATGCCTCGATTGGCACCCCATCTGGACCACCGCCTTTCCAACCTTCATCCCCTTACTTCTTGACGAACCTCATCCTTCTGTCCAGAGTGAGATGGGGTCAGCCGTCGCCTCTGCTTGAGGAGTGCCCTTGTGAGGAATTTCTCGCTCAGAAGTGCCCTGTAGTATTCCTTCCAGGTCCTCTTGACTTCAGCCGACTCCCTTGAAATGGCGCTGCTGCTGCTCTTCACCACCCTGACGTCTCGAGTAGCTCGATGCCGGGCTTTAGCCAGCCTGAAGACGAACTTTTCTGCGTTTTGCTTTCCAACTTCTCGTACAAGGCGTCCATTTCCGTGTTCTTCGCCTTGGCGACGGCAGCCTTAGCGAGCCTCTTGCAACTCTTGTAGGCAGCGAGGTCTTCGGGCTCCGGGTCTTCTGCCAGCGCTTGTATGCTTCCTTCTTCTGCTTCACGACTCGCTGGACCTCCTCGTTCCAGAACCACGCTGCCTTGTCTCCTCTGATTCCACCTCGCACCAACCTCCTTGGCACATCGCAGGATGGTCTCAGCCGCGTTGCTCCAAGTCCACTGTATAAGGCCCGTCAGGCTCTGGGAAACAAACTTCCATCATCCTTCGCCTGAGGTCGGCTTTCAACGCTTAGTGTTACTTCGCACTATTACGCACGCACTATTGCACTATCACAGTAGATATGAAATTGGTCAAAAAAATTTTCGCTGAAAATTCTCATATGGGGGTCATCGAGGGTCCTGATCACGAATATGAGGCCATTTTTGGCGCTGGCGCCAAATTGGCGCCATTTGGCGCCAGATGGCGCCACGACTGAATTTCACCAAATTCGCTGTAAACTTGTATATAGGGGTTATTTGAGGCCCTGATTACGAATATTACATTGGCTTTTGTCGCTCGCGCTGTTTTAATATTGACTGAATGCTTTTCGGGGCTCTCTCGCTTAGTTCCCAGGACTAAGCCTAGGGAAAGGGAGTGATTACGGTGTAGTGGGTAAACCAAGCACCGTGCGGAAAAGTTGACGTGTATGAGATCACAGAGCGAGCGGCTTACTCACTTTAGAACAATCCACTCTCCGGAGGCTTAGTCCTGATTGCGATCCAATTAGTGAGAGGGCGCAGACGGGCAGGATAAGGCGCACATAGGCCCCAAATAGCGACAACTACAAAAACGAACGTCATTATTCATGAGGTTTAAAATATCTCCTATACACAAGTTTACAACGAATTTGGTGAGATTACAACGAATTTGGTGAGATTCAGCCATTGCGCATTCTGGCGCCAAGTGCGCCAATTTGGCGCATCGCCAAATGGACCTCATATTCGTGATCAGGATCCTCGATAATCCCCTTGAGAAGTTTCAGCGAAAAATTTTTGACCACTCTCACCCTACTGGGGTTGTAATAGTGCAATAGTGCCGAGCTTTTTCTTCGATGAAAGGTTTTTGAAGAGGGTCAACCAATTTTTCCGAGGGCTACCGAGGAGCGAACGCCCTCGGTCAAAGAAGCTTGTTCAAATCGAGACTCAGCGATTTGGTGAAATTCAGTCGTGACGTCATCTGGCACCAAATGCCGCAATTTGGCGCAAAGCGCCAGAAGTGGACCTCATATTCGTGATCACGACCCTTGCTTGATACACCATATGAGAATTTTCAGCGAAAATTTTTTTGACCAATTTCATATCTACTGTGATAGTGCAATAGTGCGTGCGTAATAGTGCGAAGTAACACTAAGCGTTGCAAGCCGACCTCCGGCGAAGGATGATGGAAGTTTGTTTCCCAAAGCCTGACGGGCTTATACAGTGGACTTGGAGGAACTCGTCTGAGACTATCCTGCGATGTGCCAAAGAGGGTTGTGCGGGGTAGAATCAGAAGGGGTAAGGCAGCGTGGTTCTGGAATGAGGAGGTCCAACGAGCCGTGAGGCGGAAAAAGAAAGCATACAAGCGCT
>MU868410.1:14399-87713 GCA_036418205.1 Ostertagia ostertagi
TGTTAACTGCTGTTTTTGGCCGCTGTTCGCCTTGCGAGTGTTTCGCAAGAATGCTAGGTTGTGAACAAAACTTTCGCCCCAGGCGGGACTGGAACCCGCACCTCTCGCTTTCCGGGCAACTGCGCTACCAGTTACGCTACCGGGGCACGATTTCATCCCAACTCATCTTCGGCTTCTCATGGTATACGTAGCATAGCTTGTCAGCATTCACACAACTTGTCAACACGTTATACGTGTGAGTGCTGACAAGCTATGGTACGTATACCATGAGAAGCCGAAGATGAGTTGGGATGAAATGGTGCCCGGAAAGCTGAACACGTATAATAAACTACAGGATTCAAGCTTTCTAACGGAGCACCAAGCGTTCCTGAAAGATCAGTAGTTCAAAAATTAGTCCCGTTGTTACTTTTTTGGGGGTTTGCGTTACTATTTTTTTGGAACCGCGACTTTTTTACCTTCAAACGATCATAACTTCCTTCAAAGTCATTCATTTGGGAAGCTGAACACGGTATACTACAGGATTTCAGATTTCTTACGAGCACCAAAACGGTCCTGGAAAATCAGCAATTAAAAAATTAGTCCCGTTGTTACTTTTTTTTGGGGGGGGGGGGTAATCTTCAAGCCATTTTCCCGATAGATTTCTGAAGTTTACAACAAAAAATGGAAGACTTGTCCTTCGGCGACCTCCTGAAAAGCTTCAAAGCAAAGAGTTTTAGCACGTTGACGACAATGCGAGTTTTGGCGTTTTTGCTCAAACGGCACCAGTTTGCGACACATGTTGCGCGGGAGTATATCCCCGCACGGTCGACAAGGCGCGTCTTGGAATCGAAGTATAATCAAATTGTAGAGACAGGGTACGAAGGAAAGTGGTTATCAGAATGACGAGAACACAATGAAACTTGGTCCATGAAAAGTTATATGACGTGAGCGGACTATTCAGGGATTTCAAAACGATGTTGAAATGCAAGATCTCGCTTTGAAGATCAAGCCGACTTCGACGCTCGTTGTTAGTCGTTTCGGATGACGAGGAACATGACGATGACATGGATGGATGTTTGCAGGACGTGGAATCGGAAGAATCGGAGGACGAGGAAAGTGACTATGAAAGTGTTTCGTCGTAGTCGAGCGATGTTGCGTTGGGCTGCCCCCCTCTCGTGGGGCGTTCATGAGCATTGTGCAGGTATGGTGTTTTCGCCGCCGGACAGAAAAGTGTGGTAATTCCGGGCCTTGATGATGATGTTTATTACTGTCAAGGACCGATAGATTTTTACGAACTGTTATTGGATAACGGGATTTTGAACTTAATCGTAGAGGAAGCCAATCGCTACGGAAGCCAGAACTGAACATTTTACGAAACAAGCGATGCGAGCGAAACGATTCATGATCAGATGATGAATCTCTCGTTCATTCCGCGGAAAAGAATGTGAGCGTCACATTGATGCGGAATTCGCCTACCGAGGAAGGGGCCCCATTTATTGAGTTGTGGGCCATTTCTTATGGTATTTTCTTGATACCTGCCTTCTACTTGGTTTCTAATTCGGGGCCGATTTAATCATGAATTTTGACTTCAGGGCTTGTTGCATCTTTGTCGTCAGTGTCCAATGTCATCTCATGGGGGGGGTAATCTTCAAGCCATTTTCCCGATAGATTTCTGAAGTTTACAACAAAAAATGGAAGACTTGTCCTTCGGCGACCTCCTGAAAAGCTTCAAAGCAAAGAGTTTTAGCACGTTGACGACAATGCGAGTTTTGGCGTTTTTGCTCAAACGGCACCAGTTTTGCGACCACATTTGCTCGCGGTATACATATCCCCCGCACGGTCCGACAAGGCGCGTTTTTGGAAATCGAAAGTATAATCAAATTGTGAGAGCGGTAACGAAGTAAATTGGTTCAAATGACAGAAACACAATGAAATTGGTCCATTCAACAGAAGTTTATATTGAGTGAGCGCCTATTCAGGGATTCAAAATCGAGTGAATTGAAGATCTCGTTGAAGATACACAGGACTTCGACGCGTTGTTAGTCGTTTCGGATGACGAGGAACATGACGATGACATGGATGGATGTTTGCAGGACGTGGAATCGGAAGAATCGGAGGACGAGGAAAGTGACTATGAAAGTGTTTCGTCGTAGTCGAGCGATGTTGCGTCTCATGATCCTTGGATGTTTGGTGGTAATACCGGCCTTGATGATGATGTTTATTACTGTCAAGGAACCGATAGATTTTTACGAACTGTTATTGGATAACGGGATTTTGAACTTAATCGTAGAGGAAGCCAATCGCTACGGAAGCCAGAACTGAACATTTTACGAAACAAATGCGAGCGAAACGATTCATGATCAGATGATGAATCTCTCGTTCATTCCGCGGAAAGATTGTGTTTCGGCAGTATTTACCTTCTATGAGGCACATATATGGAATAAAATTATTAAAGCTGTGCGGAAAAGGAGCATATACAGCGAAGATCAAGATTTACGCTGGAAGGGACCCACCTAGACCACTCGCTGGCAAAGTTGTTCTGGAATTGATCGAAGGTTACCTCGACGAAGGGCGCGTACTCTGTACACACAACTTTTATTCTAGTGTTGGAGCAGCCGAAAAGTTGATTTCATGAAAGACTCACCTTGTTGGAACCCTGCGAAGAAACAGAAAAGGAATACCGCAAGCGATCAGAGATAAGAAATTGAGAAAGGGACAGCTGTGTTACAAACAGAATCGAAATGGTGTCTTGGTACTCAAGTGGAGACACAAAAGGGATCTACACATGATTTCAACATATCACGATGCCACAATAGGATCTTCATAAAAGCCGAACGTAAAAGCTGAACGTAGAAAGTTACAACGAAATGAAGTCGTTTGTTGATGTCTCTGATCAAATGGCAGCGTATACTCCATTCGTGCGTAATAAGCGAAATGGTACAGAAGAATTTTTTTCCATTTGATCACACAAACATCAATAGTCAAAGCATGGAAACTATGCAAGGATGTAATCGGAAACGTTGAGCTGAATGATTTCAAAATGGACATGATCGATTCATTGCTGAATGTGGAGCGTAATTGCACTTCAAGTCGGCAGTTCTACCTCACAGGACGTACTAGAAAAAGTAGATGGCACTTGAAATGCTCGACTCAGGACAAGATGCATGGGATGTTATGCAAAAATATCGAAGGAGCAGGACGCGTGGTGGCTATCGACAAGGCAAAGGGGTTGATTCTCGTAGTCGATGTGAAAAAATTTCTATTTACATTGGTTGCTTTAATAAAAAACACAACTCCTGCCGTCAATAGGGTAATAATTCTTGACCATTGCTGTATTTTGTTATCCTTTTCTAGTTCTCCATTTTTCTTTTTTTCGATCTGCCTGTTCATTTCGAAGTAAAAGTCGAAGTTTGAGCTGAATTGAAAAATTTACAAGGTTTGGAAAACCTTTGCTAAAATGAAGCATATTCAACTATCCATGGACCACAACGTTTATAGTTATATCAATATCCGATCTATAAATAGAAACAAAAAACTTCGGAAGAAGTCGTGCATCTGCGAAAAAATGATGGAATGGGTGCGGGGATATATCCCTCGAACGGTCGGACGTGGCCAGAAAGCGCGGGATATACAGGGGTGGCCAAAAAAAGACACTCAGCCCATGGCGCACATCATCGAACTTTTCGTCGCACAGGGAGCCGATGTTAATGAAAGTTTTACGGCGTTAATATTCCTTAGTTGTTCCTCCGTAAACAGAAGCAGCCTCCTTCACTGCCCTGAGTTTGAAGCATAATCTGCAGGATTTGATAATGACCAGAAATGGATATCAAGCTATAGTCGCGAATCTCCAGAATACTGCATTCACAACTACAGATCGCAGCAGTGAAGAGGGAGGTAGGTTATTTTTGCAGAGATGGATGGTAGAGCTTCTGGAGAACCTGGAAGAGGAATGGTTGATGGACGTTTGATGAGACGACTGTAAACTTCTGCATAGGGGTTATTTGGGGCCCTGATCATGAATATGACACTCATTTTTCACATTCGTGCTGAGTTAAACCAGCGCAAGTGCGATCACTCGTAGCCTTTAAAATCTAGCCTATAAAGTTCCTAATCCCACTCTACCATCAGTGCCATATACACTTTAAGCTAAATAGCGTGGTCGGAAGAGGACACGTTTTTACTGTATATGACGCCAAATATGTTGCAAGAGATTACCACGCGCTTTGCTTATGACCTGCGTTTAGAGGACGCATCGTAATCATCTACTGGTAGTGTCTAGAACGAACGCTGAGCGTTACAATCGAGATAACGCACGCACAAATGATTCTCCACGTGGGGAGAAATACTTCGGCCTACCGCTTATTTCATGATGACGCTCTGAGTGTTATAACAGACACCAACCAGCCTTGTATCTAAAGATAGCACATGTGTAGCATTAGAATAATAAATCGTGGCACCCTTCTACTTCAAAACCACTAGTTCTTTACCGAGCCTAACTCCTGTTATCCCCCCGCTCGTCGCCAATCGTATACCGATACAATATACAGGTCTAGCCACTATTTAAGTTTGCACGCTCGCCTCGCAGAATCCAAATTGAGTTGTAAGGAATACGCATAATACTGGTTTTGCATAAGCACGTAGTATACAGAACTTAATGATTCCGCCCCGCATTTATCAATACAATGGGTATTGAAACAAAACTTGAGTTTGACAATGAAAAGCTGTATTCTATGTAACTTACAAAATCACGGCGATTGTATAAAAAAGACAAACCCGCTGCTCCATAAATCAGACATTGCGAATTTCTAGACACATTTGTTGTTGTTTCAATTGTGTTGAGAGTGTTTGAAGTGTCAGAAAACTCCCCGTGTTTTACTAGGTGTAATGCGTAAGCTCGAACAGATAATGGTAGAGAACAAGCCGTTCGCACACCATGACGATATTTTTCGAAGCGCACGAGTAGGCGTCTGTCGAAATGCCGAAAAAAGTTACGCTTTCCGATCTTAGACAGTTACAGAACTATATATTCATAGTTTTTGATGAGCAATATTGTAATATGATTTGTAGAAGTAGTCCACAACCTGACTGAACTATTCCGGGCCCTCGGAATTTGAAGCAGAACTGATGAGGTCTTGCCACTAACGATGAGACATTATCAATATCCAGCGCCCCTAGTCCATCGCTAAGACACGTGCACTCGAAGATAGCCTTCTTTTGAAACTAGTTAGCGATCTCGCTATGATGAACTTTAGTTTTCTCTGATGCCATGCACTGAATAATTATTTTGGTAACTAGTTCAATTAACTTCGTTGCCTATAGAATGACTCTGATTATTCTTTATTCTCTATTTAACTTACTTCTTTCTTTTCTAATCTAGATCGTGTCAGTATCAAACGAGTTCGCCAAGAGAACGTTTGCAACTGTGACCAGAGTGAGAGGAGCGAGTTCGGAAATGGATCTTATTCTAATTGTAACGGGACAGAAACAATGACCACAATGTTGTGGTATAGCTTCGAATCCAACGCGCTTGATCATCGGTACGGAGTCTTTGCTTCAGCAAAGTATAGTGATAAACCGTATTAGATCACACATCGTTAAGTGGGGAAATGTCTTTCTAGACGCGAAACGAGATCCCTCGAGGTTCCACACTATCTATTGTTTAAGCAAAATCTCCGACTGCTGACTACTTCCAAACAAAGCGGTCTAGAACGACTCTCAATAAATGGAACGTCCCACGTCTGCATACTGAGCAATTTCAATTTCTCTCTTACAATCCCCGGCTGCTAATTTCTCTGCGAATAATGTATGGCGTATGACGATGAGTCTCTACATTAATACCAGCTCGTGTTCTCATATTCAGGCTTGTTTCGTTAACAAATGTATTCGTACCGAGAAAGAGGAGTGCGGTGTGTCTATTTAGAGAGAGAATTTAGAACCCGAGCGAGCTCCTGAGTTGCACAGCCAACCCAGGGCAACAATCGTGAGAGAGCGATCTCCTGACATGAAGGGTCGCATTTGGTCCTAATGCGCGAGACATAGAACTCGTCCAATTGAACCGACCGTGCGATTGCTTACAGTCCACATGCGACCTGCGTTGGCTGTATCCGATGGAAGAACTGTTTGTGGCCCTCACGTACCCAGCTCTCGCGTAACTAAAAATTCAGAGTTCATGACCACTGAGATTTCATTATATCGCCAGTCAACACCATGATGCACAGGCACACTCCGCAGAATTGTACTCACGCACGAGAGCCCACCCATCGAGATTAATCCGCTATCCCCAAGAGTCGTGTCTTTGCTCCTCTGAGGGAGTAGCGGATACAAGCTTGACTCATCTATCTACTGAATTGTTGAAAAGGCGAACCATCGTTTTCACCTTATCTTTGAGTGCGCTCTTAAAAATTGAACTTCTCGCTGCGCTCACTCTGGTACTTTTCCCCCGATTTGTGGCAGGATCATAGAAAAAAGTTCAAGTATCCTAGTCACATGCAAGAACGAGAAAGTCGCCAAAAAATTGATCAAGTCGTAACACAATAGTTATCCTTTTTAGTGACACGAGAAAGGAGACCTGTGAATGACAAAATTCTTATTGTAACCCCAGGAAACAAATGTATAAAATACATCCAACATAACAGCAAACAAAAGAAAAATACAAGTACTTATAGATTTATATTCCTGAATTCACAATATAATCATAGTCTTCTTCTCTCAGATGCGTGCGCAAATGCATGCATACATTAGTAGATGGAGAACTTGCTTAGTTCATACGGTCGTAACTAGGATGCCTTCGTAGAGATACTCTCGCCACTGTGTCTGGCCTTCAAAAAAGTGGTCTAAGCTATTTGGAAACCATTGTTGTAGCCTCTGAACAGTCACTTAGCCAGTGCTCGTTTCGAGCTATAGAGACATCCATAGAGCATCCATCAGGGAACATTCGCGTGCTCCGGATGCAAAAAAAATAACATCAAACTTGAATAAAATCTAGCCCCTGAATTACGGGTCTTGAGATATACGAAAACGTCCGATTAAAAATCTATTTCGTGCCCTTTCGACGTATATATGAGAAAGTCTGTGCGATCCAGACAGAAATAGAATACCAGAGAGTCTAACGAAAAGCGCGACGATCAGGGCAGTAATAGCATCCACTCCGCTTAAAGCACCCAAAACTTCCGCTGTCAGATTGTCCATATATAAAGTGTTCTTGGCATATATGACACGCATTCGCTCCAGTAACCTGAAATGACAATTCATCGACAAAAATGTTTCGGGATAACGTGTGATTTTCGAGGGTTTCGCGCTTAGTACTTTGCTTGATTAAATGAGGTTATTGAGGGCTAACAAAGGCACTGAGAAATGAGAGTATTTCGTGCTCTTTTCATCTAAGAACAGGAGAGTCAGTACATCCGAAACCACCAGATAACTGTGCGCACTTAATCCGCCATACGTGCTGTCACCACTTTCACAGAATAATATACTGGCCCATATCGAGCGATGGTACTGCACATTAAGTCCACAAGACGGCCACTACTTTCGAGAAACAATTATCACTGTAGTTTCTACTCGCCCGCTGAAAGAGTCGCACACAAAACACTTTGTGCTACCCAGAAAACTGTTCGTATGACTTTGTCTGGACGGCGTTAAGAGCAGAAGCGCCCATGTAATTCAGTTTCTTCTGTAAAACAATACTGATTGCTACAAACCTCGTAACTAATGTTTAGTATTATCTATATATTGATTTTGTCTGTGCTAGATGAATATTTTCAGTTTCCGAAAAACTATTTAGTGCTAAGATGATATCGGGAACGACTGTGCCTCCTTTAGTATTCCCGTAAATATACTGTAAGATAATGACCTTACAAAATCTATTGGAGCGAATGCGCCCCTTTCCTTAGAAATAACTGTCATGATAACTTACATGCAGGATAACCCTGATTCTGCAGACACGCACACTTTTTATCAACTTCGTAGACAGTACGCTCCCCATATCTTTCTTAATCAGAGCGATCACTAGGAGGCAATTACCTTGTAGTTGATCTGTATTCGAGTGCGCACCTAACAGGCCACAATCACAAATCCAAGGAGTACATATCATTAAGCTAAACAAACCAATGAGAAAAAAACAAATACACATCTCCAATTACGAAAGAAAGTTGTTCCCCCTTCAAAATTTTTTCTTCGCCGCGTCCCGTTCTTCCAGCGCCCGGGTGATACCTGCCGCGCTCCAAGGCCGACGCGACGACGCGCAGACGCTTTCTGGCGCAACGGATTCATGTCTAGCACTCTTATTAACAAAAACAGGGGGTCGCAACTGGACCCCCTCGAGAGCTAGGGGGTCGCAAAAATCCCGAAAATGTTCGAACGTGACGGTTGACCCTGGTTGACCCTGGCTGCCACTTTGTAAGTAAAAATCATAGCACTCATCTGTAAGGTTGTGGTTCTGTACGCATAAGACGCAATAGTAGAGCCCATCAATGAGTAATGAAAGAGAACATTGAGAAAAATGTCAGGAAGGTTGAGCGCTTGTTCAATTTTTTTGTCAAAGCTGGCAGGTTTTTAAGTGCCTCCTATTTGCTTTGAGCTAGAGCATTCTTATTGCATCTTTGGAACCTTTTTTCTAATTTGCTCACGAAATATGATTCCTTAGGAAGACCTCACTGAAAGCGTGCATGCTGAGCGACGGCAGGATGAGCAACCTTTGGCGAAGGTAAGTTATTCTGCCTTCTTTTCAGTTTCTCCTTGGTGCTAGTTTTACAGTATTCACTCCTCGTATAACAACAATTCACAAAAACGAAAGTGGTTACAAGCATCCTGCCCTGAAGCAAGGTTTCCCCTTCTTAGACGGGTTTGAATGTCAAGAAAGTCCTGTTACAGTTTGGGCGTAACTTTTGATCAAAAACTTTTACTGAACTCTAACCCCAACATCAACATCCACACTATCACGATTTGCATATGGAGAACCCCTTTTGCGTCTTTTCTCGTTTCAGTTATTCTTCGTATTTCGGTAGGGTTCAGTATTTTTGTTTTTTTTTCTTTGTTTATTCAAATATTCACAACTAAATCAAGTTTTGATGATTTGCGATTAATTATTCATTAACCCATAACGGACGGCCAGTGTATTTTTCGCGTGCGCCACCATGTGGCGCACGCCGCCACCCAGGGTAGGGTTTATGTAGGCTTATGCGAACAGCAGGGTTAAGACGGGGCTAAAGTAGGTGTCCGTGTCTCATCATCCAAAAGAAGAGATTTCCGTTGACGACAAGTTCGTAACCCGCCTTTCCGCTCTAAAACTAGGGTGCAAAGAATGAATGGAAGCTGTAGGTGACATTATCGAAAAATGCGAAACAACAACCCCGAGCAAGGATGTGGCTATATTTAGGGGAAGGGGTCTCGGGACGTGTGAACCATGGGTAAGCCACCCATCAAATAGGAAACTTATGTAAATTAACACGTTGACGACAGCGTAGGTTTTGGCTTTTTCCGCCGCATGGGACATGGGCGTTTGGCGGGCGCGATTTGCCTGACGCGCAAGCGCGTCAGCTTGTCCCACGAGGTGCGTTTTTCGGAACTCAAAACTGAAAAGTGGCAAAACAAGGGTACAACGCTAATTGAGGGGAGGGGCGGACGCGCGCTGCTTGTCTCTACCTCTCAGCGAAATACTAGTGATGACATCAATGCAGAATAAGGAATCCATGAGTCTGGGGGAGTATAGCCAGCTCGGGGGGATGGGCAGATAGGAAGGTCGGGCGATTCGAATGATATCCATGGAAAGCTGGAATGCATGTTCACACTAAATATTTCTTCGTATAAATGACTTCAAGAAAGTGGTCGAATTACTGCTGAACGTTGAGCGTGAATACTTCGCAAGCTAATAGCTTCACGCAACAGATGTCAGTATAAGTAAAGGTTCGACAAGGAATTTACAGCACGAAAGTGTTTAGAACTTTATGTAACTATGTCTAAAGAGCAAGGATTTATTTGCCGCCTACAAAAACAGAAAGGGTTAACACGTGCTGCAGAAAATGTAGAAAATTCTTAACTCTTTTATAAGGACTGCTTCAATGGGAAACACTAATCATCTCAGCTGTAAGTTTAACAATTTTCTTGTGCCTTACGAGGTTGTTCGGTGGAACCTTTATTAATGGCCTAACGTTTCGACTGAATCGTCGTCTTCAGAGGCCTGAACGTGTTTCAAGCGTTAGACTTACGCTCTACACCACCAAGCGCCTCATCAACTCTAGCGGTTTCGACATCGTGTCAGAAACCCCTCGAGAAGATCAGGACAGCGCAAGAAATAAACTCACCGTCGGTTCCACCCTTCGAGCGGAAAAGTCCGCTGCCACACAGAGCGCTGATCAGTTAGAACTGAAGGAATACCATACTGTCTCCATATGTCAAGAATAGTCATCATCTCATCCATAGAACCGTAATTCATTGACATTATGTATCACATTGTTGTTTACATTTTGTTTTTATGCTTGTTTACCCCAAAATAGTAGTCGAAGATTGAACTAAACGGAAATTTAGTGAGGTTAGGAAAACCTTCGCTTAACTAAAGCATATTCAACCGCTCCATGGACCACACCGTTTACAGGCATGATGATGTATTGTCTATATAATAGTTATAAAAAAATTTCGGAAGAAATAGGACATGTGCGGAAGAAATTGGTACCAAGATGCTAACGCGCGTGAGTGTCGTCAACGTGTTAAGACAAAATGCATGTAAAATTTATTGTAGGTTTGTCAAAAATCCAGTCGTCCAGGTCCTGGGAAGATATGTTATTCCACATTGCTGAGAGTATATACGGGTATATTAAGATTGCTAGAAACATTCAAAAACAAAAGAAATAATCGTGCGCCACCATGTGGCGCACGCCGTCCGTTATGGGTTAAGCTGGTCCATTATTTCCAAATTTATGTTTCTTGCTACGAAATTCCTGAACTTCTTCCTAAACTTCCAGAGGCTTTAAGAACACCTTGCAGCGTAACATACAGTGACTACTTACTCTCTGCTTTTCATAACCTACAATAGCATTTTCCTAACCTTGCGCAGCCAATAAAAATGGAACTGCTTCAAATTCAAATACATCATACAAAAGATTTCAGCCAATTTCTTCCTTGGCCGCAACTTTTTTTCTGCCTAACAAATTCGTTCAAATTTTAACATGTTTTGGAAGGAAGCCGTTCTCACCTAAATTTCAAATTATGAAAAAACATTCCAATAGAACAATCGAAACTTGACAAATAACGATAATAATAATAAAGATAATGATAATCAATGCTGAGCCGACAGTTTTCAAGAGTCGCTGGAACGTTAAGGTCAGAGTCAGGTCAGAGTGGAACCAGCTAATCAATTCACTGTCTATTAGGGCAGCTCCCTTTCTGAAGGGTTTCTCGCCCATTTTTTCTGGCTCTTCCTTTTTGCGTTTTGGTTACCTCTTCCTATGGTGTCTTGATGGCGCCATTCCGTTCGCCTACGCTCACCGCGGTCGGTTGGTTTCTTGCCTACGATGACTTCGCCGTCAAACCCAGCTGGCAGTAGCGATTCCCGTGCAAGAACCTTCATGAAGATTGCCACCGTCAACGTCCGAGGCTTATGCTCTCAACAGCGACTCGCGGATTTCGAAGCCAACGTCAAGAACGTGAAATTTGCTGTGCTTGGACTGGCTGAAACTCGAAGACCAAGCAGTGAGTGTATTCATCCTTGGATCTGGTTGCGCTCTACAACAGTGGACGTTGTGACAGTGTTCCCACGTATGCTGGTTAGACTGTGTATGTCGTTACATATGAACAAGAAGCTTGTTGATGTACGTTATATGAGCGATCGCGTAATCCAAGCCGAATCTCTTATATAAGTATAAGTACACACCCCGACCTCTGCGGCTCACGATGAGTTCGAGCAATTTTTGGACGAAATGGAAGCTGCAAGATTAACCGCAAAATGTACAACGATGCCGGAAATCATTTGTGGCAATTTTGATGCAACTGTTGACGTTCAAATAACAAAGAAACTGCTTGTGGACCTTTTGAAACAGGTTACCGCATTGACCGAGGTATTTCACTGCTTTCGTTCTGCGGAGCAAATAGTTTTTTTATCGCCAACACGTTTTCTAAGAAAAGATTTATACGAAAATGGACATGGAGTAGTCTACATAGAAACACTCGCAGTGAAATAGATCACGTTTTGTTCACGAATCTGAAGTACGTTCGCGACGCGTTGACTTTCCGGTTGCAATGTTGGGAGTGACCACCGAATGGTGCGAATAACTCTGGCGATGGGCATGAAGCCTGCCCATTTCCATTAGAAACCTAGGCCACCACCCCCACTGATCGACAAGCTGAAGGTAGGCAATGATAACACAGCCTCGTCCAGCAAATGGATTTCACCTGTATAAACTCTTCGGTTATCGTTATGTTCTGATCATTCTCTAATTATCCTAATTTCCGGTAGAGAAGCGCGGACTAATTTCACCCAAAAACACCTCCGCTCGTGCGGTGTAATTTCTTACACCTCAGAAACTATCGTAAATTTGTCTCTAGAACAAATTCTATGCTCTGATTAGGAAAATGACTTTCATTTTTAGCGTTGGCGCCATCTGGAGCCATTTGATGTCACCTTGTCATGACACCTGTTTTCACCAAAGCTTCCGTAGCTTCCGTGTAGAGGTTATTTGGTGTCCAGATTACGAATATGACATTCATTCTCGGCGCTGGTGCTATTTGGCGACTATTCTCTTCTCGCCTGCGATCTCGAAGAGACAAGTATGCGATGAACAACGTCAGTGCCAAAAACGAATGCCATTACCGTAATCAGGGCACCAATTAACCACTATGCAGAAGTTTACACTGATTTTGGTGAAAACAAGGCCGTGGGCGACGGACTTTTGGCATCCAGCATTTCGCGGGAATGCAACACGTCAGAGCGTGTGAAGATTGCGGATAAAATCTATAAGGTTCTGCAATTACGTCGAAATACGTCTGAACGCCTGGAATTTTGAGAACAGCGGTGGTTGCAACAGTAGGAAGAAATTAGAGGGATCTAGCATAGTGCTGTTCGGCAATTATGGCGCTCATATCATTGGGGGATGTTCCATTGTGTTGGGAACCGAATTTTAGGGAGGAGTAGGGATTCTGGGGGAAGCAATTTGTGTTCTCCCTGGCGTTCCACCCCTCTGGGCTTAGTCCTAGTGTCATCTACCATCGACCCTGTTTTGTTGTTTCGTTTCGAATGTTTTCTTCCTGGGACATGAGCGCCTAGATCAGCAAAACATATATAGTTGACATTAAATTTCTCCACAAAAACTCCCAAATTTAGTGACTCTTATTTGCTTTGGTGGTAGTAGCGACATTTCCATGAAGGTTCTCACTCGTATCCTTGCGCTAAAACCTCCTCACCGATACTGCTGCTTCAAATTCCCTGCGAGCGGAAACATTTCCAAACAGCAGAACCATGCGGAGTTTATCCTGCACACGCTTCGACGTGTTGAATTCTACCCGAAGCACCGTGAAGCCTTGTCTCGTCCGGATCGCCGCGCGTGCCGCCGCGCAACTCGCCGCGTGCCAGTCCGGACGAGCCAAAAGTCTCGCACCCGGCCGTGACAATGTGACGCCAACTGGCGCCAGATGGAGCTAGCGCTGAAGGTGGATATTGCTTTCGCAATCTGCATATCGAATAGCCCCCATGGGCAAGCTACCTTTATCTCTAGACGAACGCAAGTGCGCAGGTGTTTTTACGTGACATCGGCGCGGGCTTGTCTACAGGAAATTAGGGTGATATTCTGTTTGCTACCTGCGGAGGCGATAACAACACAACTCACTACATCGAACTGTCTGAGACGTAAAAAGGCATTCCTTTACGGGCGTAGTATTTATGAAACCTGGCTCATGGAATTTTGGAAAATGAGTGCTATCGCCAAAGTTACTAATTCTTGTGATACATTTACAACTCTTTAAGGTTGCTTGCTTTACAATAGAAGAAAAGATACTCAACAAAGTTTGCTATAGCTCCTTATTGCAGGTAGACTTTTCATGCTAGCTTAAATAGTCAGTGGTCAGGTCATATCTGTACTTGTCTTGTAAGGAAGGGCAATACGTATGTCAAGTGTCATGAGGTGTTCAATCCATTTTATTTTATACAGTTGTACAGTATTTTATACAACTCTTCAGGAGTGGTAACGTAGTTTCAGTATGCAGTTGCTCAAGTTTTCCGTTTACAGCTAGTTTCTGCTAGTCGAGTAATGAGTCAAGGTGTGATACTAGAATTCTTTTCGGGAGTATTTTTTATTTAAAATACGTCGCTTTCATTCATAAGCGAAGAACAATAATATTTTGATAATGGAAGATGTGTAAGAGAATTTCTAAGTGATCCGTTCCCCTTGAACTCAATGAGTCATTAAGTTCGTCATACTGCTTTTCCTATTAACTGCTGATTTACATGACTACTACAAATGTTTGTATGACGTGGTTATCCCCATACCTTTGCTCTTGATCAATCAATCTATTTATTTATTTGTTTATTACTGTGCGTAAGTGTGTTACAGTGACTCATAAGATACCAAATCAGTTATAATAGATTAGAAAGGTTGGTTCGAAAAACTCAAATTGAGCAACGTTCTATGCACAAAATGCACAAATGGTGTGCTGCACTTGATGAGGTCATTTTGCATCCATCCGCGAATCATCTCATCAAGGTTTTCTCAGACCCGCAGCGAGCAGGGTGAATATCGGTCAAGGAAATCCTCGATAGGGGTATCGATAGGGCTGGGTCATGGAGGGGTCGTACTCTTGGGGGTCAGTAACAGCAGTGCTATCGTGGTGCAGATACAATATTGCTCCTAACTTTTGCAACATCTACGCGTTGCGACGGTTCTGTAGCGTCGCGACGGTTCTGTTGCGTCGCAGACCGCCGCAACCTTATAACTTCCTTGAAAGCGGGTAAAATTGAATGAGCTTTACAGCAGTAGACTCGCCTCTCTGCGGCGAGTCTAACAATGTGTACAACTACTAATATGCTCGAAATGACTAAGTTATTCCATGAAAACTATTGTCAATCCCTCGTCTAACTGTCTCGCCTCTCCTCATTCCCATTAGCTCTCCAGTCTGGCTCTTATCGTTAGCTACCGCCTTCATGATATCACAAAGATTCCTTCAAGCTCTTCTCCACTTCCTCGGCCCCATTTTGAACCCACCAGGGCCCTTGAGGTATGCCTCCCTGAAGAGGGACCCCTTCTGGTAAGGTATGCTCTCCCCGAAAACTCAAGGAAAGGGCCACGCCTCCAGTTCTTGGGGGATTTTCCCCGATTGACATGCAATCGGCGAAATATCCCTGCAATTGACATGCAGTCTGGTAGACAAACCCGAGAACCGGTGCTATTTTCTTTCCCGAGTTTTCGGGGAGAGCGTGCATTACCAGAGAGGGGTTCCTCTCCTATTTGGGGAAGCATACCTTACGGCCTCAGATGTTGTGTATGTACACTTCCCACCTTGCGCCCATGAAATTGTGTACAACAAGCGATTACAGTGTTCCTATGCCTACAATACTGATACTAATTTTTGTTCAATCGATGGATTGCGTCGGGTAAAAACCGTCATTATCATTATTGGTTATATGCAGCTGACGAAGTGGCAGTAAGCGTCGTTTTCATACGCACGGCCAGGGGATCGAGTAACCACTAGCCAGCCTTCTATCACCGCGACTTCAGTGGATTAGCTCTGGACTTGTCAGAAAAAAAATTGCATGGGGACTTGAATATCGGCTTTACCTTTTTCGAATGACAATTGCGGGCTTGAGTAGTAATTGATTAAATAGTCAACGAGAGAAATGCGAAAGGGTAAACGGGTCGGCGAGGTGCACTGAATCGACAGTGTCCGGCCAAGGGCTGGAAAGACGATCGCCAAGTGAAAAGACAAAGTTTCGTGTGCAAGCTGTGTTGTGTACCATTCGATAGTATTTTCATGGAAAATCGAATGGTGCACATTTCAGGTTCCAAGGTCCCTCTGGACAAGCAAAAGAAAACTGATCGCATCACAAGCACATGACGAGCAATGATGTTTGGGATCACACCACGGAAGGAATGCACACCTGCGACCAAATATTTTACCTAATTCCTACAGACAAGTAGCCGTAGTCCGCGCAGGTGGAGAGATTTCCTCGCTTAATCGCACGTGGCCACCAAGGGCTGGAAGGACGATCGCCAATGGGGAGAAAAAGGTGATAAAACAAAGTTTCATGTGCTACCTGAGTTGTGTACCATTCGATAGTATTTTTCATGGAAAATCGAATGGTGCACATTTCAGGTTCCAAGGTCCCTCTGGACAAGCAAAAAAAAACTGACCATATCAGAAGGACATGACGAGCAGTGATATTTGGGGTCACACCACGAAAGGAACGCTCACTTGCGACCAAATATTTCGCCCAGTTTCTACAGAGAAGAAACCGTAGTCTACGTCGTTGGAGAAGTTTCCTCGCTATCTGCTCAGGTTTCCACAAAACTCTCCTCTAAAAGTGAGGAATGTCACATAATGGGCCTACCACTACTGCATTTCTAGATGAAGCTCTTCCGAAAATTGAAATATAGCATCTTATAAGTCGAATTAGAGCTATCAGCAGGTGTGCTTTTCAAATCGCGTGAACCATTTCTTCAAGAGTTATGGCGAGGCGACGGTTTGCGACGACGTTTAACCCGTTACCTGGTGGGTTCAAAATGGGGCCGAGGAAGTGGAGAAGAGCTTGAAGGAATCTTTGTGATATGATGAAGGCGGTGGTCAAAGATAAGAGCCAGACTGGAGAGATAATGGGAATGAGGAGAGGCGAGACAGACGAGGGATTGACAATAGTTTTCATGGGATAACTTATTGTCATTTCGAGCATATTAGTACATAGTTATACACGTGGTCAGACTCGCCACAGAGAGGCGAGTCTATTGCTGTTGAGATCTTTCAATTTTACCCACTTTCAAGGAAGATATAAGGTTGCGGCGGTTTGCGACGCAACAGAACCGTCGCGACGCTACAGAACCGTCGCATCGCGCAGTTGTTACAAAAGTTAGGAGCAGTATTTAGGTAAGAGGGTATAGTGAGGAATGTCACATAATGGGCCTACCACTACTGCATTTCTAGATGAAGCTCTTCCGAAAATTGAAATATAGCATCTTATAAGTCGAATTAGAGCTATCAGCAGGTGTACTTTTCAAATCGCGTGAACCATTTCTTCAAGAGTTATGGCGAGGCGACGGTTTGCGACGACGTTTAACCCGTTACCTGGTGGGTTCAAAATGGGGCCGAGGAAGTGGAGGAGAGCTTGAAGGAATCTTTGTGATATGATGAAGGCGGTGGTCAAAGATAAGAGCCAGACTGGAGAGATAATGGGAATGAGGAGAGGCGAGACAGACGAGGGATTGACAATAGTTTTCATGGGATAACTTATTGTCATTTCGAGCATGTTAGTGGTTATACACGTGGTCAGACCCGCCACAGAGAGGCGAGTCTATTGCTGTTGAGATCTTTCAATTTTACCCGCTTTCAAGGAAGTTATAAGGTTGCGACGGTTTGCGACGCAACAGAACCGTCGCGACGCTACAGAACCGTCGCAACGCGTAGTTGTTACAAAAGTTAGGAGCAGTACTTAGGTAAGAGGGTACAGCGCAGCAGAAAATGAAAATATCTGAAAAACATGATAATAAAGGAACCTTCCACGGACCATGGTCCAGTGGGCGGGACCGGAAGTTTTTGTGACGAAATGCATGGTAGGTACGGATCTACGTGTCGAACGCATGAACGTGAACAGGATTCACTTCAAACCTTCCCATGAACGTGGATTCGATTCGTATGGACCATGCATTTCGTCGCAAAACCACTTCCGGTCCCGTCCACTGGTCCATGGTCCGTGGAAGATTCCTTTAGGTTTTCTTTGCACGTTCAGTCGCTCCACTCCTCCACCTTCATGAGAAGGGCGTCTTTGAAGGCAGTACAAAGAATGAAAGCGTGTTCCCGCAAAGAAGACTGCCACATAAGGCACTCCTCTGCCTATCGCTCGCTCCTTCTCCCTTATACCTCGCTGAGAAGTGACACTGTTGTTAGGAATTTTGACCTGTTTTGTTTTTTAACTGCTGTTATTAACGGCATCACGCCGCAGTCTCGCGTTGCGAATGTTCAAGAATGCTGGCTTGTGAACAAAACTTTCACCCCAGGCGGGACTACCCGCACCTCTCGCTTTCCGGGCAAGCGCGCTACCAGTTACGCTACGGGGCACTATTTCATTCCAACTCAGCTTTTCATGGTATACGTACCATAGCTTTCAGCACTCACACGTCTAGCGTGTTGAGCCGGATAGCCGACATCGGCAATGACCGCGAGGCTAAAAGCTTTAGCAGTAGATTTTGACCTGTTTTGTTTGTTAACTGCTGTTTTAACGCCGCAAATCGCGTTGCGAATGTATCACAAGAATGCTGGCTTGTGAACAAAACTTTCACCCCAGGCGGGACTAGAACCCGCACCTCTCGCTTTCCATACATTCGCAACGCGAACTGCGGCGTTAAAACAGCAGTTAACAAACAAAACAGGTCAAAATCTACTGCTAAAGCTTTTAGCCTCGCGGTCATTGCCGATGTCGGCTAACCGGCTCAACGCGCTAGACGTGTGAGTGCTGAAAGCTATGGTACGTATACCATGAAAAGCTGAGTTGGAATGAAATAGTGCCCCGTAGCGTAACTGGTAGCGCGCTTGCCCGGAAAGCGAGAGGTGCGAGTTCTACTCCCGCCTGGGATGAAAGTTTTGTTCACAACTCAGCATTCTTGTGAAACTGTTGTTAGGGACCTTGTCGCAAAAACGACAACCGTGAAGGAAAAGCCCTGGGCAAATGAGTTGTTTTTTAGGTTGTAGGAGTTACGAAATGCGTTTACTACAGTGCAGCTTCTGTCAAATGGTCATGATCATATGACACCTTCGAATCGATTCTGCAACTTCGAGTGGGGTCGGATGCATGGCTTATACTCAGACAAAGCTCGTTGATGACGATTGCCACCTTTTCTATTGCTCATGTTGGGAGGATGTTTTCTAGACCCATTTCAAGCGTTGTCAACAATTACACTTGCAATGGTGAAGGAGGGAGCGGATTTTCAGGTGACCGCATCCGTCCTCGTTACATACTCGACGCAGATATCTTCTCAACTAGGAAATGTAGAAGAAAGCTAAGGCCGTCAGAAAGCGCAGATTCCGCTTTCCAAAACCATCTTTCCTTTTTCAGGACCTTACGACATTAGAGAGATATTGCTTTTGAAGTGGCAAAAACTAGCATGAAAATTTCGGCATCCTCGACGTTTACTCGGCGAAATTTGAGAGACCCTATCTTTCTGCATTCAAGGCATTCAGAGCAATTTCAGTACTTCTGAGAAACGCGAAATCCAGCTCTATCTAACCCTATCTCAAACTGCTTCAAAGGTTATGAAGTGGAGGAATGCAACCTTTTCATCGAGGGTGTAGATTTCGACGTTTTTTTTGGGACTTCAGCAAATCTGACCCAGTGACAATCGCGCCGCAGCTGCCGTTGAATCGGCCGTTGATTGATACACTCGGCTGTTTCGATATACTCAAGCAGGAAATAAGATCAAGTCGCAACCCCCTGCCTTCAGGACATCTGTGCATTCTTGAACGAACCTGACTTTGAGGTCACTCAAAGTTAATGCCTCTTTCCTCGAGTCGATATTTCAGTAAATACGCAAAAGTGTGCAGCGATGAAAGAGAGTGCATAGATGACGAGATGAGGCGTCCATAACATTATTCTGCAGGGTTTTTTGAATTTATTTTCGGGATTCTTTTGATTGATTAATTGAATTAATTTGCTCTGTTTGAGGGGGTCGTGCCAGGATCTCTTCCGGGGGTCGTACTTCTGCGACCGCGAACTCGACACGATTTTCACTGTGACAGCGAGGCCTCCGTGCGACGAAACCAAAATCGTACCAATTTATGCTGACCCCATTCACACTTCATATCTAAATATTTCCTCTTGTGTACTATTGAATGACTTCTGCACAGTATACTACTGTGTTATTTAGTCGTTGTCGTAAGAGCAATCTGAAAGGAATAACTTTTCAGTTGATAGCTGCAGAACACCGTGTGCGAGCACTGATTGACGCGATTCAGCCGGCAGCTGGTGGAGACGACGTTTGGAACAAATCAGTTGAGGTTATCTTGCATTCTTTGAGTGAGATCAGGAAATAATAATGAGCTTATTGACACGATTTCTGAAAATCAAGGTACGCTTTATTTATTATCGTGTTTGTCCGCCGCAATCGCCAGGGCTCCCCTCTTCCCGTGCCTTCCATTGCGTTTCCTTTCATTTGTGACACCGAGACCACTTGAAGGAAATGTATATGCACAAAAAACGTGTTAGTACGGCACGGTGTATGACAGTAGAGGAGATCCTTGACAAGAGGCTTCTATCTGATCCAAAGGGATCTGAAGTGATGAACGCGTAAGCGCAAAGATCCACAGATAAGCGGTACTGCTGCCACTCACTCGCTGTGTTATCACTAATTTTACAAGTTTCCTGGTTTCTTCAACCCATTCGCAACCGCGCGCAATTTCTCGCAAGTCTGCCCGTTCGGACCAGCGCCGGCAGGGACAATTGCGCAATAGCAGCCACCAGTGTCCCTGAGAACACCCATCTTTTTCTTTTCTTTTGGCTCTTTTTATATATCTTCTACTGTTTTTGCTAAAACATCTTCCATGTTGGTCATCGAGGGTCTTCATTACGTATATGAGATCCATTTTTGGCGCTGGCGCTAAATTGGCGCCAGATGGCGTCCTAACTGAATCTCATCAAATTCGCTGTAGACTTGTATATAGGGATGTTTGAGGCTCTGATTATGGATATGGGCACTATTGTGCACTATTTCAAACCCAGTAGGGGTGGGTTAAAAAAATTTTCGCTGGATTCTCATGTGGAAGGGGGTTTGATCAAGGGTCATGATTATGAATATAAGGTCCATTTTTAGCGCTCTCGCCAAATTGACGCCATTTGGCGCCATATGGCGCCACGGCCAAATCTCACCAAATTCGTTGTAAACTTGTGTGTAGGGGTTATTTGGAGCCCTGATTACGAATATGACATTAGTTAAAGTCGTTGGCGCTATATGGTGCTTCTTTCCTGCTCTCCTGCACCCTCTCACTAATTGGATTGCAATTAAGACTAAGCCCTTGGGGGGTGGAGGCTCCAAAGTGAGTAAACCACTCACTCTGTGATCTCAAACACTTCAGCTTTCGCCACACAATGCTTGGTTTAACCATCTACGCCGCTGTCACTCCCTTTCTCTAGGAGCCAAATGAGAAAGCCTAGAAAAACAGAAAATCTGCGTAAAAGAGCGCTAACGACAAAAACGATTGTTATATTCGTGATCAGAGCCTCAAATAACACCTATATACAAGCTTACAGCGAGTTTGGCGAGATTCAGTCATGGCGCCACGCCGCCTTTCAGCGAAAAAATTTGACCCCTTTCATCCCTGCTGGGGTTGTAGTGGTGCAATAGTTCCCGGATACTCACCTGTATCACCCGTCGTCCCGTTGATCGTCGATTTGCTCGAGCGGGCGCCAGCAACGTCTCCATTCGTCCCTGTCGTGCTAGAGTGGTCCAGTGGATCCTCCTTGCTCGAGGGCCACGAAGCCGTTCATTCCTTTCCTTCAGAGCTTTCGTGAAGAAGTCTGACCATCGGGCCAGTGGTCGTCCAGGTGTTCGTTTGACGTCCCGAGGGATCCAGTCGGTATCCGCTCTGGTCCAACGGTCGTCGCAAAATCGCATGACGTGTCCGGCCCACCTTATCTTCGATTCTTCTGCGAAAACGGCAGCGTCCCTGATTTTCGATCGTTGGCGTAGTTCGGCACTCCGGATTCCCCTAGCATCGTGCTCTCGACAGCGCGTTGGATAAAGCGCGTGCTCGTCCTGCCTGCGCAGAGTCCAAGTCTTTGAGGCGTAGGTGAGGGCAGGAAGGACAGCGGAATCGAAGAGGTGGGCACGGAGCCGGATGTTCTTTGTCTTCTTCCTCCCTCGATGTTCTTGTACGCTCCCCGAGCCGCTCGCTTCCTCCTGCTCAGCTCTGGAGCTAGATCGTTCATCATATTGATTTCCCGACCTAGGTACACGTAGCTGGAGCATTCGGTGATGTTCATCCCGTTGAGAGTGAATGGGACATCAGGTATCAATCCGTTTCTCATAAACATCGTCTTCGTTAGGTTCAGCTGTAGACCAACCTTACCACAGGCGCACTCGAAATCAGCCAGCATTCGCTCCGCTTGCTCGATGTTCGGCGTTATAAGAGCAAAACGTCGTCAGCAGTCAGCAAGATGTCGTCAGCAAAACGAAGGTGGTGTAGTTGCCGGCCGTCGACCTTCACTCCCATGTCTTCCCATTCCAGTTGACGCATGACTCTCGAGAGCGGCGCTTAAGAGTTAGGGCGAGATGGTGTCGCCCTGTCGGACCCCTCTCTTGACGTCGATGATGTCCTCCTTGTAGAATGGCGAGGTTCTGTGAAGTTGCTGTAGAGCTCACAAAGAATCTTGATGTACTGAGTAGGGACGCCCTTGTTGCCCGAGGCTTCGATGACCGCTTCTGTGTTCACAGAGCTGAAGGCCTTCTTCAAGCCGATGGACGTGTGACAAAGCGGCATCTTCTACTCTCGTGAAACTTCAATGAGTCTTGTAACCGTGTGGATATGGTCGATCGTGCTAACCCTCTTCGAAACCCTGCTTGCTCGCATGGCTCTCCTTCATCCAGTATTCTGCCGATCCTGTTGAGGATGACTGGAGTGAATAGCTTATAGATTACAGACAGCAGGCAGATTGGGCGATAATCGCCAATGTCGTCCAGGTCTCCCTTCTTGTACAGCAACACCGTTCTGCTGATTTTCCATGGAGTGGGTACATTGCATTCGGACGGGTAGCGCGTGAAGAGTCGAGCCAGAGTTTTGATGATAACTGGCGGCGCATTCTTCAGATGTTCCGGTTTGACCCTGTCGAGACCGGGTGCTGTACGATTCTTCACCGACTCGATGGCTTGTCGGACTTCGGAAGAGAGTACTGAAGGGACGACGTATCCATCCTGTTGCAGTTAATAAGTGGGCATGGCTATCGAAGAGATCCGAGTAGAAGTCGTGGATGACTTTCTCCATTGTCCTTCGGGATGCAGTAACTGTTCCATCCGGACGTCGGAGACAGATCATCTTGGTCTTGTAGCTGGCAAAGCTTCGGTAGGCATTGCTGATGCTCCTCCCAGACTCTGTTGCTTCACCTCATACAGCTGCTCTTCGCTTATTGAGATCATCCTTTACCGCCTCTCTGCATAGCTTCGTAAGCTCGGGCGTTAGTTGGTGACTGCCAGCAGCTCGTGTGGATCCACGTTGGCGTATCAACTCTGGTTTCCGGAGACTGGCTCCCCTTGCTGCCGCCCTCCTGCCACTATCGTGAGGATATTCAACGAGCTGAAGGTATTCTTCGTCGATGTTTCCGATAACGGAATCCCCTCATGAGTTTAAAAGAGAAGTGAAGTGATTCCAGTTGATGAAGGTCCTGAGGCTTAGCTTCCTAAACTTTGAGGCTCCCTCAACACGCATCGGAAAGTGGAACTTTGCGCGGAGGAGACGATGGTCTGAGCCCGTGTAGAAATTCGGAACAACAGCGACGTCGGTCAGGCAAAACCTTCGATTGAAGATGATGTGGTCTCTCTCGTTATGGAACTGCCCATCAGGTGACTCCCAAGTCCAACGAAGGTGAGAGGGCTTCTGGAACTGCGAGTTACCATGGATGGTGTTGGTCGACATGATAAATTCAGACAGTCTTTCGTCCTGCTCATTTCATTCCAATCCGTGAGTACCGATGTGAAGTTCTTCAGCCGTTCTTCTGGGGCCAATCTTGGCGTTGAAGTCGTCGACGATGACCTTGGAGAAGGTATGATCTTACTTGTAGAACTTCTCCAATTCCACATAAAATGCTTTGTGTTCTTCTTCGTCGTAGCTGGATGTTGGTGCGTAGGCGACGAAGATTGTCAAAGCAGGAGTTGATCCACATCTTCTCAATCTCAATCGTCCGATTCGGGTCGTTAGGCTTTCGTACGAATCGATGTTTATGCCAAGTGCGTGTTGACGAGGACACCCACACCGCCAACGCCCCTGCTGTCGCATGTTTCAGGGAACAGTTCTTCTCCAGTATCGAAAACGGCGTGTAGCGGGCGGTGCCTTCTCGTCTCGGTCAGTCCGATGACTCGTACTTGATCTTCCTGGCTTGCATCATCAGGTCTTCGATGTGAGGATTGAATGCAAGCGTCCTTGCGTTGAAAGTACAGATCGCCATCTAAGTCCTTCTTCTTTTAGGCAGCCTATCCGGGCCCTGAGACTCTAGCAGCCTCTCTCGAGTGGTCCTACCCAACGCTGCCGTATTGGGAGCTCCCTCAGGTTCAGGGGAATGAGGCCCATCCATATTGCTGTTTTCGGCATATTGAAGGCACACGAGTAGCTTGCCAAGCTCTGTCGTGTGGGCTAGGATAGACCTCCAGGTAGTTAGCCACGCTATCCTGAAGCGGAACAAGGGGCTTATTTTTTGGAGGCGGCTCGAATCGCCTCCCATGTACTTCCCAGTCACTTGAATGCAAGCTTTTGGTTGTGCCGACGTGCAGGATACCAACCGTACTCACACAGAGCGCACCACACACGCAAGCATGCATGGATGTGCCTGAGTGGAGACTGTTGGTATGAATCAACACAGCACTACAGAAACAGGGAGTCCATCTCCTGAATCCACCTGCGTCTCAGGGCAAGCACATGGTGGCTTTTGGTCCACGATACCCCCTATCCACCACCTGGTGTCGCGCCACGTAGCCTCGCCACCAACCGGCTCGAGATCTTTCAGTGAGAGAGGACCCTAAGTGAAAGAGATCCATGGATTAGCATAGCATAGCGTTACAAATATTTCTGTAGAAGTGCAACATTGAATCGGCGCTGGTCTCAGCAAGCCGCCAGGTAGGTGAAAATCATTTGAAATACTTGACATATTTTCAATTTCTCATCGAAACGTCAGAAGTGTTGTGATCCTAAACGTTTTCGACATAACTAAGAAAAGGATTGTTTCGACACAAGCTGAAAACAAACTAAGAGGCTCTGCCAATTTTCAAAGCTTCCTAGTTTCTCATTTGTGATCCAATAGCTTCCAAACTTCTCTGTAGTGATATTTATGCGCTCACAAGTAATAAACAATAGCAAGAAGAAATTTTCTCCACAGAAAAAACCAGGTCCGAAGGGGTTAAGCTGTCTACTGAATTCCTACTCCAACAGAGGTTCTTGAAGCGTATACATTAATTTGTAGTGAATATTCCACATGTACATTAACTGCAATTCATTTTGCAACCGCGCATCTTCCGTGCGTCATGGTTCTAATCATTTCTAAGGAGGTACTTCCATGTACATTTTCATTTTATTCGTTCATATGATACCAGTTGCTTAAGACCAATCAAAAAACATGTAAAATTAGTGTTGGCCCAGCGAATGAGTGCCAGCAGCATCGGTATCAACCTTGTTCGTCCTTGCACTTGCGACCCCCTCACCTCACTTCGGAGCAATACCTCCCTCCACGGTCGACGATTTCGACCGTTGTACCTACATCTTGATTGAACCTCCTTTTGATGCCCATTTGTTCTTCCATGCTAAGAACGGAACGGTAACACGGGAAAGAAATCAGAAAATTATTCCGAATATCAGAGATACGTTTTCAGCAACTGGTTGAAAGTAAGGTGGCCCCTTCGTCGAAAGCTGCTGGCAAAAGTGAGAATCCTGCTGGAGTTATTGGTTCCCCAGTTAAAGGAAAAGGCGGCGCTTACGCATCTCGTCACAAAAGTACAACAAATTCATGGACGTGCTAATGGAGCGGATCTGAAATGATAAGTTTTGAAGCTGGGTCAATTCGAGTTTCTCTTAGCTCTCGTCTGCAACAATCATAAGTTTGCTATACAAAAAGCACACCATAAATAAAGTTCTTACGTTGTTGAACTGCCTCAGATCTTGCACTTCTTATATGATATACGTCAAACGGGGACTTAGGAAATCTCAAATATCATTCAAAATCGTAGGACGAATACCCTAACGAGAACTGCATTTTTTTCGGTACACGTGCACACGGCGCTCATTCTGATTAGTTAGTACTCAGTCACCACTGTTGGCCTCCAGCTGACCCGTCACCTTTCATTGAGGGGAGAAGTTATACCCTCGCCCAGCCTACCCTACTTTCCGTATTGGAGACTACTTCGAAGTCTAACATTTTATAATGAATTCCAAATTCACTCCACTTTCTTTGACCAATTCACGATTTGTTTACACAGTTCATTCTCGAATGATGCACCAGATGGATGGACAAATTTAGGTAAGGAGAAACAAAACTGGCAGAGCCATTCTGCTCATTTTTCTCGATAATCGTCATGAGATTAACAGTGCGATGATTGGAATTGTGCGCGTAGTTAACATTTAAAATCATGAACGGAAGGGCTGCTGACCGAAAGCAATTGAAATTGAAGAAGTGTAGCTATTACTACTTTTCGGATACGTTTCCAAACTTGCTGAACGCAAGACGAAAGATAAAATAGCAGAAGCGTAAATTCGTACATGTTTTTCTTACCGTAGTTGCTAGGAAACAAAACATGTCTTCAAAAATGTCGTGCATACTCTGGGAACAAATCCGAAACGACTTACATCAAACCATCCAACAGTTTATCTCCCATTGATCCCCAATATTCCCCAATATTTGCGCTAGTTGTGTCGCTTTACAACCCATACGGCTCCTTCGTGCGCGAGCATGCTTACCAAGAGTGGTAGGTTGGCTGGACCACTGAGTTTACAGCATTGGTGTCCACTGTTCTAATGAATACCTAGGATGTGTCGTTTGCACGTGACATATTAAGCGTTTTTGAATTCTTCATAAAGTCTTTACAACCCATACGGCTCCTTCGTGCGCGAGCATGCTTACCAAGAGTGGTAGGTTGGCTGGACCACTGAGTTTACAGCATTGGTGTCCACTGTTCTAATGAATACCTAGGATGTGTCGTTTGCACGTGACATATTAAGCGTTTTTGAATTCTTCATAAAGTCTCATTATAGTGCAATGGTATTCCAATCACATGGGGAGCAATTGATATATTTTTATCTTATCCATTTTTCTCCTGCCCTTGAATGGACCAGAACTGTTGAATTCAGGTCAAAGGTGTTTTTTCTTACATTCTCTCTTTACTCTTTTCTTGTTATTGATTTGCTGCCGTTTTATATTGTATCGTTATTCTTGTGAGCAACATTTCAATTCTCATAGTCTCCTCGCTCGAATGGTAGATGACGATCTTAGATACGTTTAATGCTTGCGAATGGTACTGCAGTGCGAATGGCCGTTTTTGAAAATCCAGTGGGTTGAAACAGAATATATCTTGCATATTGATTGTGCTCAAAAAAAAAACATTGGTACGTTTAGTTAACTAATTTCAACCCTTGAATCTCAATTTGGTCAAAACTTTTCCAAATAGGGTGACTCGATGTCCTGATTACAAGAATGACATTCATTTTTATTGGTGGCGTCATTTGGCGCCTGTTTACTTATCACGACACTTGTTTTCACAAAGTTAGAGGTGAACTTCTGTATTGGGGTTACTTGGTGTCCTGATTACAATATTCTTTCACTGGCGCTGTTCAAGACATATTGCCTCTTAGCTTGGCTCTCTCATCTGTACGTAGTGTCTGAGACTATGCTTAGTAGGGGGTTTTGGGGGTGAATTAAGCAGCCAAATTCAAGCCCATGATTGACAGAGTGATTAGCTTACTCACCTCCAAGCACTCCTTTCCCTTAAGGCCTAGTCCTGATCGCGATCTCATTGATGAGAAGGTGCAGACGAGGGGAATATAGGCGTCAAATGGTGCCAGGGCCAGCTAATGCCACATCCGTCATCTGGACACCAAAAACCCCTATGCAAAAGTTCAAACCGAATATGGTCAAAACAAGAATCTTGACAAAGTGACGCCGGCTGGCGTCAGATGGCGCCACTGCTGAATTTAAATGTAATTTCCGTAATAGGGCATCGAATTATCCCTGTGAACAAAGTTTTGACGAAAAATAAAATTTTGGGGTTTTGGGGTTGTAATAATTAAATAGTGCCATGGTTTTACAATAGCCATTCGTGAAGAGAGTTTTGGTAGCTCTGATCTCAATGATATCGGTGCCATGTGGATTTCTAACAACGAATCGCTTATGCTATCTGTATGTTGTTGCCTTCTGTGAACCTTTAAGCAGCTATTAAAGTGGTTATTAATTATTTTTATTTTATCACATGAGGACGCCAAATCGCTTGCGCGACTTCTTCCTAGTGTTTTTTTGTACTTGTTCTACTTTGTATTCGATTTAGAGACGTAGACACGTACATACCTTGATAATTGGCCACAGTGCACGTTGGCTTTTTAGGTACATGAAACAGGCGCGAATTTGCAAGCGCGGCTGCTTCACCTCAAATTGATAGATTTTGAGTGGTAACTATGTGAAACGTGATTAGCACAACACCATTTTAGTAACGTTCAATGCGCACGAATAAGTCGGGTTGTAGCGGTGAAAATTCGATCGTGGAAGTTTGTAATGGTTATAAAAGAGCAAATCTTACTCTTTTTTTTCTGTAATGGACGTCAAAAATATTTCGACTTGGCTGTGCCAAGGAAATACCTACACTGGTGTGCAAAACTTAAGGACCAGATGGATAAATTGACATAACTTATTCCCAAATTGGTGGAATTGGATGAAACTGCGCAAGTGTATTGCCAAAAGCCTTACAGTCATAGACATGGAAGTGGGCCTCATATATGCAGCGGTCGGCTTCAGTATGGAGCCAAAAGGGAATGGTCCCATAAAACGAAGGGTTTGGTGGGGCAGGACAAGAGGGAGTGTACTGAGCAGGGAGAAGTCACTGTGGAAAGTAGTGGTGCCCTTGATCACAACAAGTCTCAGAGCCAACACGAGGGTGACTTTGCGCGAGAAAGAATCTCTGGGAAACTGGAAGAAGGAAGATTTGTAAGCAGTGTGGTCCATTAGTTTGATGTTGCTCACCTTATTGTTTTGAGCGCATAAGGGCAATATGGACTGCAGCTGCTGCTGCCCCTAGAAGAGTAGGTGGTGGATCAGGTTTAACCGCAACTGCGGGTGATCCTTACGTTGTGCAACGGACAAGAATTGACCTACGTCAGTCACAGGTTGCAGTTGCAAAAACATCTCTCAGAATTGTGAGGCACGTAATCCCAGGCGGAGCAGTGGAACAGTGACCGTATAGGCATGATCTGTCTGACCGATGAACAGTATCTGGCGTTCGTTCGAAACCCGCGCATTGGCGGGAACATTTGCTAGGTGTCGGGACATTAGCGAAGGACCACTGATTTGGATGATTGCGTGTTCTTCACATTCAAGATCAAATTGGATATAAGTAGTGATTTTAAACTTATCCGCACGTGGCTAGAATAGGATCATGTAATCCACCCGCGAAATCGTTCGACATGATTGTTTTGATAGTCTATTACGATATGGTGTGGGAGGCCTAAACTCGGAAGGATTTTTACCAAGCTCTCAACTCGCTCGGTCGCGAAATGCTTTCGTTGATCGACGATATTTGGTGACGCTGTGCTCCTCACTTCTGGTGCATTTGTTCAAGAATGTCTTTGACCTCCAACTTCAATCGTTATGGAGGACAAGCTGCCGAGAGCATCGAGCAGCCTAGTGGGAAAACTCCTGAAAATCGAGGATTCCAGCGATCGTCTCAGCCTGCCCACTAACCTCAAAAAATGCTATGGAGCCCTGTGGAGCACATTCAGGAAAGCAATTGTAGCGCATCCCCATTACACCAACATTGTCCAGCAGTTGTCGAATCACGGTCTTCAAAAGAAATGGATCGTTGCTCCACAAGAAGACTCTTAACCAACCTTGTGCCGGTATGTGAGCACGTGGCAGAGCATGCTTTGCAGTCCGCAGTGGTTCGCACACCCCACCAAAGGACCACTCCGCCTTTTGAATCTCTTGCATGAGGCTGGAGTAGCCTCACCCATCGGCACCTCTGTCAGACAGGGTATATTGAGAAAAAAATGCATTTTTCTAATCGTCCCGTTGCGCTCTCGGCTAATAACCCTCTGCACTGTGCGGAACATTTACTTCTATATACGTGTGCGAAATTGATTCTACCTATGGTTAGCATTAGCAAACGGATATTCATGTGAAAAGTTACTTCCGGTCCCTAAGTTTTGCAACAGCCAGCTGGTAATTTGCGTTGGAAGAGGAATAAACCGAGCTGCTAATTCCGTAGGGCTCAAAAGCCCTCTGCCTAAAATGGAGCGTATCTCCTTCTCTTCTTCTTCTTTTCTTCTTCTTCATCTTGAGCGTTCGGCCCGCTTAGTGGTAGGGTCCGCTTTCTGACATGTTTTTATTATATTATTTTATTTGAACAGACGCATAAGGAGTCGTGGGAAATAACGATATATGAGCAACAGTACAACAATCTTTCCTTATAGATAACTAGTTTATGCTCAACAAAATTTTTCTCAGCTGGCGTTTTAAAAGCCAAAAGTGGAGGAACGAGTGCTACATTGATTTAAAGGAGGATTGCACGAAAAGAACGGAAGGTCGAAGAAGGGAGAAATTGCCTAGTCAGCCGAGAACGGTGAATTTCTTGAGGGTGCGGACAGACTTGCAATCGGCATCGAAAGATTTGATCTCTGAGAGCTAGCATGGCTCAAAGTTGGCGTAATCGGCGATCTCCGCCCACCGATCGTCTGATCACTCGCCGTAGTACAATAGGTGGCGAGTGATTAGATAGCTGAGAGAGCGTAGGGTTGAAGAGGGCAAAGCGATGAGAGTCCCATCAATGCTCAAATCAACGGACAAGAAAGGGGTTCCATTTCTCCTGTTCTGGGCCGTTTTTCGTGGTTTCGTGGTTTCGCTTTCTTTCTGGTACTACTCACCATCTCCACCTCAGTTTGGAATGGGTTGCTTTTCCATCGTGAATTCGTCCTTTAAGAGAAGCATATATAGACCCCTCACGAGAGGTGAAGCCATAGAGCTTCACGTCACTTCTTGGCGTTGCATATGCATATGAAATTTTCTCAGGCCCTCCTCTGGTTCTAGATACTGCCTTGACAATGCATCAACTCAGGCAATACCAGATAACAACTTAAACACTATACAAGCGTCATAAACTTTTCTACGAGATCTTAAACTATGCAGTGGTAACTTCTATTTCTGGAATTCGGTTGAGGCACACGAGCGTAAGTAGGTAAGTCGTATCCTGGATTTTTCGCGTAACTGGATATCCTTTTACTTATGAGGGCAGAAGACCGTTGTTCCACTTTCCGCAATGGGACGGATATACGTTTTGTAAGCTTTTATTAGGACATATTTATCACTTATCGTCAAACCTTGAAGACTCGATATGTACGAAACACAGCCTTTTTGGTGGTGGCCGCATAGCATAGTGATCAGAGAAACTCAGCTTATTGTCATAACGATAAGCAAGATATTTGACTGAAGAGACTTCATCAAGGACATGACTGCCAAGAGTGTAGGTGTTCGTAATGTTAGAAACATCAATCCTCATGTGAACAGTTTTTTCAAGGGAAAGGGGTAAATTCCATTGTGACTAATCAGAAATATAATACAATTTGGAGTCCTCTGAATTCTTATTGTGTCATCAATGCCTTCCAACTTCCTATAAACCTTGATGTCATATGCAATGTCTTCATGTTGACACCACTTTTCCCAGTTGAATGCCTGATCAGGCACTAACTTTAATTCCACATGCAACGTATCAAACCAGCGCTGCCTTGGGCGGCCCTTAGCCGCTTTTCGTGCACGTCTATGTTAAAGCCCATCTTGCACATACCGTCATCGCTCCCACGGAGCTCGTGACGATGCCATCGAAGACGAGCTTCGCGCATTTTATCAGCAATAGGAGCTATCCCAAAGCGGTCTCGCACATTATCATTGCGAATACCATCCCAGCGCGTGAATCCCTAAATTTTGAAAACCCTCGAACAGAGATGGAAGGGAAACATAGCATCTTGTAGAGCAGACCATTCTCTTCCGAAAGGTATATGAAAGCATGTAAAAGCATAGAGATTTAGACGAAATTTTTTGGTTGAAAAAAGGCGACACCACTTTTGAGACAACTTAATAATTTCGTGCTATCCAAACAAATGCGACTCCCCACCAACTTCAACAAACTACGCCGCCCCGCCGTTGGTACTTGTACCAACGTAGAGTTGACCCTATCCCCACCCCCGAACCATATCGCGCCGACTGCTTCCTCGCACCACTCACCAAAACCCGTGTTACACACAAAAAAAACAAACAATGACAAGGAGTGAAGCCGCTAGCAACATAGCTTTAAAGGACGCCTAGCGCTAATTGGCATCAGAGCAGGGTGCTAAGTGGGTTGAGGCGACCACGCAGCGGCGCGGCGCTCTGTTCGTCTGCTCCTCCAAGGCTTAGTCCGCCGATGGCGCGTATTTCGAAACCGTCACGTGGCGACGAAAAAGTAACTGCCCCTTGGACTGAGCCTTAGATGAGCAGGCGAACAGAGCGCTGCGCCGCTGCGTCGTCCCCCCCCCCCCTCCCCAACCCACTCAGCACCCAGAGCAGATCTTGCACGCCATTACCCACTTTCTTCAGGCAAAAATAAACTCGAAAAAAAGAGGTCACACGAACCTAATTACATCACATGGCTCGAAGAACCCACTGAACAAGATTGGAATTACCGCAACCTTCGGAGATTAGCATCACGATGTCCTCTTACTGGATGAGACCCTTCTCCTTTGCCCCTTACATTAGCCATGCACTGGCACCTTCAAATTTCGTGATTGCTACTTGAAGTTACGACCCCCTCGTTTTTCTTTGCGAAGTGGGCGGTTGACCCCGAAGAAATAAGTGAGCCGGAGAATGCATGAGACCATACGCGGAAAGGGATTGATAGTTCTGACATAAGTCTACTCGAACGAGAGTGGGCCTGGCGTTTCTGCAGGAAAAATGTTTCGCGCTGTGAAAAGTGGATAAAGGCACTTTTCACCTGATGACCCACAGCCGTGTAGCTACTATAGCTGCTACAACTGTTAAGATGTCGGTCAGACTCGACGATTGTGCCGAGCGAATCGCTAGGCAAAATCGCTGAGTCTGTCGGCATCTAATCCTTTGGAAACGCCAATGCGCTGCCCTCTTCACTCTCTCATCCTAAGACAGTGACAAGATTATAATGTTCCCTTCCGGCGCTCCCATACAGTAACCCCACACGTAAAAAATGGGCCGTCAGGTTTGGTGTCTCGATGATATAGGCACACACAAGGCACTCTACCTCACGCCCTCGCGCGCAGGTTTGCCAGCCTGATTCGGCGTGCGTTCTACTCTCGGAGTGTGTTCCTCCTCATTGTAATCCATTCATGGATCAAAATTTGTGCGATTATGCGATTATGCCGATGGGACAACAGACGTATCAATCTCAAAATTCGGCGATCATGCGACAAAGAAATCGAGTGATTCGGTGATTGTGCTCAACTAATAGATGCACATTGATCGAACGTGACTCGTCAAAACCCTACAGGGTTCAAAATCAACCAACAAGCTCTGGTCAAGTTTCACTCACTCTCCAGACTGTATAAATTCTGGGATATTTGCAACATACCTATCAGCCATTACGGGTCTCATCTAGTGAAGGGGGAGGGAGGACATTGTGATGCAACGTCAAGTGGCTGCCCTCACCCCACCTCCCTAGACTGCCTTGACTCTCCCTGGCTCACGGGGTCCCGTACTTCGAGAAACCTGTGCGCCAGGGGGAGTGTAGGCAGTCCAGGGGGAGGAGTGAGAGCAGTCACTTGATGCCCCCTTTACTGGATGTGAGCCAGCATTACTTACTGTTTTCAAATTATTCGAATATTCGTATTTGCGGAAAGAATTATATACTTATAAACCACGAAAACCTGCGCACGCGCGAGCGCAGAAGCGAAACAGTCTAGATGCCTTTCGACATGGTCAAATCTTCCCTCTCACCGTTTCGCGTCGACGTATCGAAAGCGTGAAACGCGGATCACCTTCAATACACCTGGTCGATAAACATACTTCTCTTTCAAAAGGATTCGCGGATTTGACGCCTCTCCCAACTTGCAAATCGGACCTCCTATTTTTTTCATCCTAATACGCATCCGGTTATTTTCGCGAATCCGCAGATTCGATCGTTTCGCGCATGCTCCGGCCGTAGCGCGAGCTCTCGAGCTTATTCCCGCCCTGGAAAACAGTGGTCCTACATCATACTTGGCCTTCCAAACAGGGTCGACCGTCTGTTCGCACTATTCCAACAAAAGGGTCGCATTTAAGACTTTGTGAGGTGCGATTACCCTTTTGGAAAAGAGTGCGAATGCGTGCTTGTATTTGTAAGAGTTCAATGCGTGATAGGGAAGGGGGAGTGGTGTTTTCTAAGCGATCTTACGACTATTGCGATGAAAACTTCATGAACGCGCATAAAATGGATAAAATGAAATAGATTTGCTGCTTCATCAGGGTTACCACGCGCATGACGCGCGTTCTAGACAGGGAGCCGTCTGAGGCTAATGTTGAGGGGAGGGAGGTCTTATCGAGACTCTCCTTGAAAGATGTAATTGGGTGGGGGTCACAAAATTTCTGAAAAGTGTGAACACGACGGTTGGCTCTTCTTCCAAATCATCAGCGATCAACGTGACCTTCAGTCTTTATTCCATGTTCCTTTTGCATTAGAGAATTACATCGAAAGCATCTCTTTCGGTTAATCTGTAAGAAGACCTGATGCCGTATGCTATCCTCATCCCGGGAGGGAAACTTTGAAATCCGTTCAAATTTTCTTTGTCTGTGTCCAAAGAAAATGTCTATTGGTAGTAAAAATGTGTGTAAAGATAAAGTTGTGCCACAAGTAAAGATATCATTATATACAAATATATCGAAGGGATTTTCGTTCTCCTAGCCTGGGAAAGATAACATACGGATGCTGCCGAGTCCAATAATAGCACTGAGTGGAGCTGCAACGCGCTGCTATTCATTTAGGGCAAATTTGCACATGAGGGCGTGGGGTAGAGTGTCTTGTGTGTGCCTACACCATTGAGACACCAAACCTGACGGCGAATTTCTCGCGTACAAGGTTGTACGGGAGCGCCGGAAGAACGCGGATAAATATTGGGACAATTCCGTCGACGTGAAATGAAACATTCGGTCCGCAAGCGCACTAGAGGCATCCTGTCTCACGCTCGAGTCTTGCAGTAGTCATAAGGTTTGAGATTTAGTCACAAGATAGGCATTATTTCAGCTAAGAGTGCAAGGTAATTTGTTTAGTTGTTTGGGTAAGTCCTAGTCCCTCTCCTACAGCTGCGTCAAAAGTTGCAAGAAACACCCATTACCTTCAAGAAGCCGGCAAACACACTTTTTACTTCGTGGAACCAGCCTCATGCGCGCGAGTTTGTGCGAATAAAAATAGTCGCGAGTGTCTCCGGACTCAAAAAATATTGTCCAAAATTCCCAGCCCTACTTCATTACATTAGGATAGATAACCTAAACAGAAACAATGACAATTATGAGTTGATTCATAAGAAGTTTAGAAAAAAACACACGGTAGATCATTGGGAATGCGACAAATTAAGAATCAGTGTCGCATCTTTCGCATACGCATACAGAAGGCCAATGGACTATCGGAGTATTGGAGACTACTGGGTCGGAGTATCGCCCATGTTCTCTCGCCCAAACACTAAGAATTCGTGACTACTGCAGGCTCACATTCGTGTCCTTTAACCACATGGTAAGTGCCTCACCCACCTCTGCAGTCCACTCCTCCAATACCTAAGGCTTTTATCCCTCCAATTTGGCATCAAAGAAAGAGTTGCAGTTTTCGAAGACCTACCTAGTGCGTACATATTGAGACATGGTGGTACCAATTAAAGGACGAATTCGCGATCAGAGGGAAAATCGAAGTAGGAAAAATTCACCTGGTTGAGGGACCCGCAGAGCTCCTAAGTGTGCGAAGTGAAGCACAATTTGCACAGGAGGAGTTGACCTCGTTGACCTATTGAGGTTTAATCCCGCCGCGGCTGGTCAGCGCACGCTCACCGATCATCTGATCACTAGCCGTGGTTCAATACGTGGCGAGTGATTAGATAGGTGAGAGAGCGTAGCGTTGAAGAGGGCCAGCTGATAGTCGCATCAATACTCAAATCAATGGGCAAAGAAGGGGTCCCATTTCTCGGGTTCTGGGCCGTTTCTCATGGTTCTTCCTTCTTTCGTGTACAACTCACCATTCCTTGGTTAGTTTGAAATGTTGCTTTTTTTATCGTGCATTCGTCCTTTAAAAGCGACCAAGCGCGAGCATATTAGACTTCCAAATAGCAAAACCTTAACTTTGAATCTGACACTCTAGCATCAAGTTGGAATTTTCAAACAGGTAAAATAAGTAGTGATACTTCCCTTCACTTTGAGATGACGATGACATTCTCAGAAAGTTAAACATTAAATTCACCCTAAGAGTACCCTCATACAAAAAAATCTATTATGACAATATGACATCCAGCTGTGGTTACCTACTCGGTTGAAGCGCTTGGAGCACTACCGCTGCCACTCTTCTGAAATGGTCAGAATGTTGTATGTGTGGTATTTCTCAGCAGATCTAAAGCGCTCGAAGAGTCACCGTTAAACTCTAGCGAAAAAGAGCTGTGTCTTATACTAAAAAGTCTTACCGAACCCAACCACACTTCACCACAATTTCCTTATCGCTACACGGTGGGATGGCAGTGTGATGAACCATATCGCTGGCAGCAAACAAACTTGCGTTTTTTTGGCACAAAAATCAACAATAAAGCTGAGGAATACGTAAAATTCTTTTCTCGGTCACTCTTAGGGTATTGATTTTGGATGCTACTACGGAACTAGTAATCATCGCTACAAAATATCAAAGATGGTAGTAAACCGTGACAGTTTGTAGAACTTAGCCACCGTCGGGATACTCAAACGGTAAATTTGGGCCCACACCTGATGATTTTTTAGACGGCTGCTTGGAACCAACATTGTGCTTGAGATCAGACACAAAATAACACCAAACATCTCGGAAATACCTCCTCTAGCTGCGGAGGCCCATTCAACAATTTTCTTTGTATCATTCCTTTCCCAAATAAATTGCCAAGTTATTTGCCGGCGGCTTCAGAGCGTAGTGCCTTCGAACTACGGATTCTTCCACATATTTGGCTATGAGCTTGTGATACCAGTCAGATTTGCGCTCATTTGCAATACTTAGTCATCCAATGAGTATCACAATTCAGGGGCCGGGTGCAGCAAGCCCCAACTAGGGGAGGGATCCCCAACGTTGGGGACATATCCCTAACGTTGGGGACATATCCCCAAAGTTGGAGATGTATCCCCTAGGTTGGGGACATATCCCCTCGTTGGGTGAGGGGAGGGATCCCCAAGGTTGGGGATATTCCTTCAAGGTTATGGACATATTCCAACTTTGGAGATATTTAGTTTTTATTTATTTATTCTGTGCACCTTAGGTGCGTTCTACAATATCCGATTGATTGACATATCAGCAACAAGTTGCAATGCAAATGATGTGAAAATGGTCGCTAAAACGAAAGTTAGGGAGATCTCACCGAAATAATAACAGATAAAAAATCTGGAGTCAAATCAGAAGCGCAAAGGAAAGATTGAGAAGCGGTACTAAGGCTGTATGATGGCTTAAAAGCATCTGATATGTGACTTCAGTAGGCGGATGACGCTAGGATAACGTCATTCTAGACAAAAAACATACATGTGGAAATCGGAGACTGAATTTATTGGACGTTAGTATTCCTACCCCTAACATTCAGCCTCGACGCCGGCATTGTAATTAGCACAGCGCTTAGGAGAAATCACACTGTGCAATGATCAGTGTAGAGCGCTCATGACCAATCCTGTCCTACCCACTGGAGATCTTTTTTTATTTGGCGTGGATTAAATAAGCAGTAACGTCATCTGATAGAAACAGAAAAAAACAGAGTTAAGTATGTTTAAAACAAACAGTAGTAACGCATTGTCATAACTAAATAATAAATGTGTGAACTCGAGTACAGAATTATGGCTGCGTCACACGGCAACAGCATGTGGATTCCTTCTGGACAGTCTGAAACGACTTTGAAGGTGAAAGACGTCTGAATTAGATTCAAGATTACGCCTCTAAAGTTGAAAAACATCATACTACTTTTCTCCAATTCCTTTCTAAATACCTAGCATTCTCTGATTTGAGCAAACTCTGTGGAAGCTTATCTCAGCATCCTAGCCATGCGAAAAACAGTGACGCGCTTGAACATGAGAGAATAGAACTTCCTGTTCATTCTCACGTGGCTGTATATTGAATCTCCCATGTCTCTGAACTACAGGACTGAAGAACCGAATATTTGCTAGGTCTAAGTCTGGTTTCACTCCTCATTTGTTTTTTTTTTATTTTTTTTTTTTTTTTTTTTGTTTTTTTTTTTTTGTGTGGTTTTTTGTTTTTCTTTTTTTTTTTGTTTTTTTCCGAAAGGTAGGGTTAAGAGGTCATTGATCATCCTCAGATTCGCCTAAGTGGTGAATTATATCCCAACAATGTCACGCGTTTCCTCATAGTGGCAAATTTACCGTGGTGCGTTTGCCAGAGTTCCCGGAAATGCTCTATAGGTACTACGTAGGTCTTGGTTTAAATCACTTGCTGCACTTTTCCAGCTTAGCGCTATATCTTTTTTCGAGAGATTCGATTATTTGCGAGCAATATTCAAGTGCGGTAACAGTAGGCATTTATATAGTCGTCGTTAGGATTTTTGGGTCTTCTAATTTGTGTGTACGCGAAGAATTGTGAAAGCGCCGGCATGAGGGAGGAGGTCTAACCACCGCATCGATCTGCGCGTGAAGTTTGTAGTGTCCGCCTGTGCGTAAACATTTAACCCAGATCAGTTCGCTTAGTAGCAGTACGTTGTATATTAGAATTTTGCAATGATTTCATGAATCCGAGGCACACACAACTCTCCTAGGTTTAAGGACAGGTGCCATTTCGTGAAATTGATGAGGAGTCTCCCAAAAAAGTTGCCAAGTGCTGTTAAGGTTTCTGAGGGATTGCCAAGGCCCGCGAGCCTCGGGTTGCTTACATGTTATATTCGTACGCTGCATATTAGTCTTTTAGTTGGATCGTCCGCCGATATCATGTTGTTAGATCGTCTATACTCCGGATAGTAGATTATTTAGCGGCAGGCAGGGGAGTGGTCCATTTGGGTATATTATTAATGACAGTGAGTGTGGATAGAGACACTTCCCTGAGGGAAGCACACTGCGGACAGTGATGTCTCGGTGCAGAGAAGCAACGCGCGAGACTTTGGGACAGTTCAGTGTGGTTCTAATTCTCTAGAATAGGATTTTAAACCAAGTCGAGGAGCTGCCGCAAGGACCGCCCGATGGTTTCTAATTTAGGCAATGGAGTTTAAGGGTTTGGCATACTTGTATCAAGGAAGCCTTCAAGAGATCGATAAATACGACGTCATGCAGATTTCGGCCGTCTGAGTACAGGCATGAGTGCCAGGTCAACAAGATCTAGTATGATTTGACACTGTGAGTGCTCCCATAGTTAGAAGAAACCATGTTGTTTCTGTTCTGGTTTATACACGTGGAATTTTCTCAGTGCCAATTCTCATAGCTTGTCTCCTGGATAAACCTTTCCATTTCAGTGTTGGCTTCCGATGCCGGCTGGATAATAGCTAGACGGTCCGGTAATCGGGGACATCTGTCGATGTGGCCGCTCTTTGGGGATGAGGCGTAAACTAGGGCTTCCTTCCAGAGTATTTGGGACTTTCTCTCCAAAGGATTGTCATTCGAAATTTTTGAAGTATATGCGTGGTGGAATGACACAAGGATGATGCGCACTTTTTGATTACTATGTTGTGGGTATTCCGTCATATGCTTCAGAAGTCGAAGGTTCGAGACGTTCCAGTAACCTTCGCACATCATGAGGATGGAAAAATACATAAGAGAGACCCTGCCTTATTTGAGGAATTCCATTCATATTTACAGTGGCTCCATCCGAGCTAGGGGTAGAGAAATTACTGGTGAAGTATCTGCCCAGGGCTATTGCCTTCTGTCCATCGGATGTAAAAGTTGCACCTGTGTCATCCGACAGCGTAGGTAAAGCAGGATTAGGTTTGGTTTTCTGTCTGATATAACGGAATATCTGTTTATAATTCGCACCTTTCAAAAGACGTCGCTCATGGTTGGCCATCAGCTTTCTCCTATGATAGTCAAGATCGGAGCAGACTTTTTTGTACTCACTGTCATTATAAGGCTGACGAAGTGAACGGAATAATCTATCCTTTTGAGCAATCAAATTTTTTATATGCGGAGGATACTTAGTTTGATGGGCGCAAGGTAACCTAAAAGTTACAAAGCGAGAAAATGCTGCATATAATTGTCTACAGAACCTTCTGTAAACATCATTTGCAGAAGTGTACTTATCGAATACTTCGAACCAGTCAATATGTTGAAGATAAGCATTCAACTCGAGATAATTTACTTTCATGAAGTCAGGTAGAGGTAAAGGTGCCCTAGAGCTTGGGCTGACATGATCAATAAAAATTTCAAAACAAACGACACCATGATCTGAAGTGGAGAGGGGGGGCAGTACAACTACATTATGAATCACCGGTTCCGAGGCTAGAATGATGTCCAAAGTATTGGAACCATGGGTGGGTTGCGTCACATATTGTTTAAAACTGCAATCATTGAAGAATTGGAGAAGCTGTGCGGCCGTGTGGTTCCTAGGTTCGGATACACTCCAATCAATCTGTAGGTTGAAGTCGCCAAGAAGAATTGTTCGATTGCACGCAGAGCTAAGATCTGATAGCAACTCAATTAATGCGGCGTCATCGGTCGATGTAGTATTCGGCGGTCAATAAGCAGTTATAAGGCTCAGGGGAGACAGCGTTGTCTGTGAATATATCACAGCAGAGGACCTCTGGGGTCATACTTACAGTCAGTCTCACTTGGACGCAACTCAGATAAGAATTCACTATACAGCAAATCCCCCCGCCCTTTCTGCGGCTGCGATCCTTACGAAATACGAGGTATGGGAGTCCACACACCAATTCTGCATCAACAATATTTGGAGTAAGCCAATTTTCAGTGATCAGTACAATATCGGGCTTCATTTTCAGCAAAAAATCATGTAAGTGAACCATTTTCTTTATAATGCTACGCGCGTTGAAGAGAAAACATTTCAAACTATGATTCTGTCGATTTCCATGCCTTTCTACACGTTTCCCAAGTTTTGGGCAGTGAGCTCGTCGATGTGTCTCAACTCTCCTTTTAAAACAACCCACTCCCGCTTATCCTTGCCTTTGTTCCTTTCGTAGGCCTGTTGTCTTGGTTCGTAGTCTCGCTCTTTCCTCGAACGTCATGCTTCTCCGTATAAACACGTTTTTGAATGAAGGAGAGAGCTTGAGATTTTTAGCTGCCCAGTGCCGCGCGCCAGTGAGATCTCGACAGTAGTGTCACTTTCACAAGCCTCGGCCGATTGTTGTCGAGTTTACCCATTCGATAGATTTCCACTGGGGGCATTCGATCCTAGTGTATCCAGTAGGTCGCGAACCTTCCCCTCTAACTCCCCTTGACGTTCAGACGGTCGAATTTGCGGAAAGGCTTCTTCCAGCCCACTAACAACAAAACTGCGAGAACGCTTGTCAGCTTCGATACAATCCAACATCTCTTGAGGAATTTTCTCAGCTAGGGCTGTCAGCATCTTCTTGATGATCGGATCGGTGTTCCTTTCCATGACTGCCTTGAGCAACTCGCTTGCCGTGAGCTTAGAATAGTCCTCTTCAGCAGAGTATGTATTGAGAGTGTCATCAGGATCTTCTGTATTATCCAATAATACCCGTGAATTGATGGTAGATCCCTTTCCTCCGCGTGATCGGACACCTTTTGACATAATCAGTCAATCAGATCAATCAATAACAGGACCGGGATATATCCCCTACTTCGTCGCAAGACCCATCGTTTTTCGGTGGCTCCTATGACGCAACCGTGCGGGACGGTCACTGCCGTCGGCCCTCTGCGTCTCTGCAGGCAGAGGATATATCCCCCGATGTTACGTATTTGTCCCACCCTGCGCCCGTGCGATTGCGAACAGCAGGCGATTACAGTACTCTCACGGCTAGTTCCACTATCGTTGGCACCCTGTTTTCGAATGGATAACTACGGGTAGAACTTCTGATGAGAGGAAATAATAAGACTAGGTGACTTATATCTAGTCTAGCAGTTTTTTGCATATATCTTCGAGACTTCAGCAGTGAATATTTGTGGTAGTGGACATCGATCAAAAAATTCCTATCTCCTATCCAGCAAAAGTGGTAGCGAACACTGATTATAACATTTAATGCAAAATGATTGGAATCGTGGAGAACAGTTTTCCCATTTATAGCGCAATAGTTAAGCTTTTGCTCACAGCTTACGTGAAGAACTGCTATTATCTTCCAACGCAAAAGCTTTAAAATCCCACACAAAGTTGGCGAATAAAAGCGCCAAGTCATCATGCTCCTCCCCACCCCCTGCTGGTCCCCTTATGGTTAGTACTAGGCTGTGAGTCTAGGGGGATGTGTGAGCACTTTCCATTACCCTCAAGTTCACCCTCTTCTCCAAGGCTCAGTCAGCGTGAGCATGGCCTGGTTGGTGGAAGGCGAGGCGCCGTCAAGATATGCGGGGCACGGGGGGTCAACGGCAGAGCAGGTGCGAGTTGAAGCGGAGCCATGGACTGAATCACTTTTTACAGCCAGTCTGTTTATTGCACTCAAAGAAGTGACATAAGGGATGCCGTGGGCCGTCTCATGCTAGCAATGTATACGCTGGCCGCGACGTTTGGCAGCACACTAGTCTCCTCAACAAGGGATACCTGGCGTATCAGAGTTTCTTTAAGTTCTATTCGGACCGGCGGGCGGTAATAGTGCAACAATTGCGACTAAATCATACTTTACTAAGTGCTCGAAAGGACAAGGTTGCCGTGATGACGAATATCTTACTAGCTCAGTTCGATGCATGGAAGGAACTATCTCCGTTGAGTAACTCTCTCTTCCCTCAGCTGCCAATGGTCACTTCGTTCCCCCGGGTCCCTCACGCGCACTGGTACCATGGGCAGTGGGTAATGGCATCAATGAGTGTTTCGTAGTTGCGGAATAATTATGAATACCTAGCCACATTTACCCTATTTTTGCATGTTTATGAGAATGAAATGAGGGAATTGTATGAGTGGGTTTTCCAGGGGCGCAATGGTTGTTCCAACGGATATGTAGGAGCAGCTCTCAGTACGCCGTCATCCTATCTTGAAAGGTAGAGAATTGCATGGGCTCGACTCTCTGGTCATGATAGGTCGGGGAGCTAGCTGCTGTAGGTGATGGATTGATTAGCCTTCCCATTTCGGCTTTCATTCGGGACGTAGCGCCCGCCTGTGCGATCTTTTTATCAAAGTGTCATTACGCCAGTTAGATAGTGCGGTGGACGGGTAGCTGTAATCGCTTGCGGCTACGCAATTTGCACCGGGCGCTAGGGGGAGAATCTATTAGTACGGTGTCAAGTCATATGTCCCACTGGTCTGAGCGACTAGGGGATTCGTCCCCTCAGCTTGGCGACGGTCTCGAGCAGATGAAGCGGTTTTTGCGAGTTTTTGTTCACCTGCTTTGTTTCACTCTTCGGGTTAGTTGCGTCTATTTCTTGTGTTCGGGCGTTTACTCTGGCCTTTTGTTCTTTCGCTGTGTTGAGCCACTGTGCACAGTTGGTGGGGAATCGATATGAATGTATTTCAAATTTGCGAAAAGGATCAGTATATGTATCAAAGGAATGCTTGCGTTCACGCGGCGAAGCAAGATGCGAAGAAGATTAGATGAGTGTCGGAGCATGTAGAGGCGACGGCGTACTTGAGCAGTGCGTGGAGGAATGTTTGGCACGTTCGTGTTCGCGTGTGGCGAGGTGGGTGACGGATCTGGGTCGCCGAGGACACCACTTGCTTTCAGGAGGATTAGCTGATTCGAATGCGTGTTTTGGATCGCTTCCGTCATTTTGTGGGATGTCGTACGATGTTAATTCTTTACGTTGCATGTTGCGCATGATTCCTCGGTGTTTCGAAGTGACGTCCTCCTTCCGTGTTTGCAGTCACAACTTGGTGAACACTGCCTAGGTATTTAAGGGCGCCTGTATCAGAGATGTTCCGCTTAGGGGGCGAAATAATCGCGAAAGGACGTATAAAATGTAAATTTATGTATCGATCTGAGCGACGCCGCCGTAGGCGGAATCGTGGGAGTGGAGGGGGCGACGAAAATGAGTTGTCAAGCGGTATCGATTTTCCGGTTAACGTTTCGCGTCACGCATTTTTGCGCCGGTCGTTTCCAGGTCGTATACATAGTTTCAAACTCTTGACTGACGATTGGCGCCTGCCTCGGAGTTTCGCTTTACGCGTGTTCCCATTTATCATCATGCTGGATCAATGCTTTGGCAGGATTTTCGGCCGTGTTGGGCGTTTGTTTCGGCGGTATGAGTGCGGGACATCTCGCTGACGGTACCGGGTAAGCGGCCGTAGATCGATGTACTGGGGGGGATGATGGCGCAGCTTCCGTAACTAGCGGGTGCACGGGAGCTGCGGTTTCGCAGAACGCCCTTAGGCGGCGCTCGCTTAGGTCGGGGTGTTCGTTCCGGCGAAGCAGCGGTCCGTTGCTGGTTCGCAGCTAGTGATTAGGTGTGGCGGCATCGGATCGGTCAGGAGGGTGCGAGGCAGCGGTGTGACGACCGCTGCTGTCGGTGGAAGCGCGACTTATGCGTGCGGCGCTAGATTTATTATTGTTGACCTCCGCGTGCGCAGTCTGCTTGAGCGGCCTGGGGTTGCGGGCGAATTACCCTGGAACGTTTCTTGGTAGGAATGTCGAAGATGGGAATGCGGTCGGCCCAAGGGTTGGCATTTTCCTCCTCTAGTTTTGGGCGCTTTCGGCTGCCACCCGGCCCAAGAACTGCCCTGGGAAGGTCGGCTCACTGCTGTTCGGCGGTTGCTTGGTGCGAGTTGCGGGCCAGAATGTGTATATTTGACGTGCGCCTGGGAATCGGTTGCGCAATTTAGTGCCGCGGTTCGATGGTTGGTTCTTTTACCGTTAGGTTGTTCGTCACAAACATGCACGGCAATGTAGGATTCTTTTTCTCTGTGGGTGTGGATAGGTTGGTGTGAACCTTCTCCAGAATAGCAGAGCGGGTTGAAAACTCGTTTGGCGCAATTTTGTCCAGTAGATGGACTGAGAAAAGGGATGATGTTAGATGCGGAATGTTTCACAGCGCTTCGCACCGTTTTCTCGGTCCAGAGCATTTTATTTGCGGAATCATGAATGATCATATGCTTGAACCAATTCAAATGAGGCGGAGAAGCCGATGGATCAGACGTTGATAGGTGATTTTCTTGACAACGCAAAATACATTGGTGCTCGTGCTTAAGTAGGTGTGGCAACGCCGCTTTTTTGGAACGGAAATGTTATGTATGGTGAGTTGGAATCTGCTGCTTGTACTTAACTGTCACGACCAGTCGGGGTTTCGTGAGCCAGGGGAGTGTGGCATCTTCGAGGGGCGGTGGGGTGTGGGGCAGCTTGCCTTGACGTGCCGTTGAGGAAGGTTTGGCGTGGAGCCACGCTCGACTTGGTATTTAGAACCGGTACATGCTCTGCATGGTTCGATGGGGTAGGGATGATAGAATGGCTAACGAGAGCGCAAGGGTTTTCGGAGTCGATTCCTCAGGGATGTGTTTGTCTTCGTCTGGTGGAGAGCTTTGAAGTTTTTATTTGTCCACAGCCAGTTTATACAGTAGGCTTTAGCATTTCTTTAGTCTGCATCTTACTGAAGTCAGACTTAATCGGGGGGCTAACATTTAGGTGGGTGGTTGTGGTACTGGTTTGTGGATAGGGAAGGAAGAAGCGACAGACCGGACTTGGTTCGCCTCTTCGCACGCGACATCGGTCGACGCGGCGGGCGCACGTAGCTCTGAGAACTGGACGTATAGTAGAGCGCTTCGTGGATGCGGGAGCGCGGTTATTGTGGGGTGTCCGTTGATTGCGAAAGGGTTTGTGAGCTTAATAGCCATTGGATGGTTGGTAATGACTAGGAAAATGTGGTAACCAGAAGGGGACCGACAGCAGTGAGATAGGGAGTGTTAGGTTTATTTTTGCATTGAGATTGGATGGTAGAGCTCTGGGAACCTGGGGAAGAGGAATGGTTGATGGACGTTTGATAGACGACTGTAATTCGTGCATAGGGCGGTTATTTGCTGGCCTGATCATGAATATACATTTAATTTTTCTCAGTTCGTGCTGTCGCAGTATCTTTCTGCTTTACTTGACGCTTCTTCAAACCTACAGTCGCGCTAGCGATTGCTAAATTTAGGGGAGGTGGAGGAGAGTAATCCGGGAGTGGGCCTGACACACACCGTGTGGCTAAGTGTGGTGTGTTCACACCGACAGGGAATTGGCCTACCCACTTTGAGGCCGTACACTAGCTCAAGGCTTAGTCCGTTTACGGTTCGCATCTAATTAGTGCGGGGCGCAGCGGGAGGATTGCAGGCGCCGATAGCGGCTAAGTAAATATGCAGGACCCCGAATAACCTCTACACAAAGTTTTTAAAACGAATGTGGGAAAGTTGTGGGCGACACGCTGGGCCGAATTATGCGCGGGGGCGTGGCAGAAAATGAGTATCATCTTAGTAATGGCCGTGGTCTGTAGGAGTTCTGCGTATTGGGAGCGATCGGTGGTGTCAAATGCGAATCGCGCGACCATCGCCGCGATTGGCGGCGGACGGGATTCGCGCGGTTGACATGAGTGCCATCTATGACCGTATCTCTCGTTATCGTGCGGCGGATGTGGCTGCGATCACTCCGTGGGTGGCGTGGTGCGGCTCCCTGGCTCGGATCTGTAGTAGCTCAGGCAGGGTGTCGTTTCGAGGTATGTGGCGCGGGGCCAGCCCAATCGGTGGGGTGATGGCGCGCCCAATCCGGATTGGATGGCGATTGTGCATGGATGGGGGAGTTAGAATGTCGCCTGATCGGCAGTACTGCTAGACAGTCGGCGACATGAGGTCAGAGCGTTTCGTAAAAGATGTTATTCCCTTATGCAGAAGGCTATGACAAATATTGGTGAGACTTCCACAAATGTCAAGCATGCAGACGGGCCTGCTATTAGACCCATCGTTCACGGATATTCGTAAATAACCATTTAAGGGGGTATTTCGCCCGTAATCTTGTAGAGTCACGGAAACGTTTTCAATATGGACAGAGATTTAGTGATCACCGGCATTTTCATATACAATGGGTGTGTGCGCTGGTGGCAGTAGGGAATTGCAGAAAGTTCATAATTTCACTCATGCAAATGAAGCTTGCTCGCCAGCGGCGTTTCTTTGTGTAGGTGGACCGTAGCTGTGTTTCGGTGTACTGGGTGCGCGCATTTTGCGTGGGCGCTCGTTGAGGGGGGGCTGTCGGGCGTTGGTGCGGTTGGGAAGGGGTGGGGGTGGGGTGAGAAACGGGGTAGTTTGTCGGGGGTCGGGGGGGGGGGGGTGGGGGGTGGGGGCGGGGGGGGGGCGGGGGGGGGGGGGGGGGGGTGCAGGGGGGGTTCGGGTGGGGTGTTCGCTAGTACGCCGTGACGGCCTACTTAGGGTTGGGGGGGGCACGCGGGTCGGGACGGCAGTCTGGCTCGGCTGTGTGCATTGTCGGGAGTTCCGTGGGCCGAGGGGCGGAGTGGTAGGCGAAGGGTTTAGTGGGGGGGCGTGGGGGGTGGGGGGGTCAGATGCAGGTTGATATGCGTGGGAAGCTGGGGAAGTGTCGAGGTGGTAGCGGAGCTGGTGCGTCGCTCGGTAGAGAGACCCAGGGGTGGAGCAGTGGGACTGGCCGCTGCCGGGGCGCGGCGGGGGGTGGCCCCGCCCCGGCGCGAGAGTGAGATTGAGGGTTCTCCTTAATGTTCGGTTGAGGAGACGAGAGGTTCGTTGAGCTGCGTTTGAAGTTTCTAGCGTTCTCAGTTTTTTCTATTCTCCAATTCTCTCATTGATTGTATCTATTTTCTGCGTATTCGATTGTTTGAGGTTCTAAAAAGTGTGCGATACATTCTTCCCTCAAAACTGTTCGTCTTAGAGTTCTGAAGCATACTTTAATATTTCGTTTTCAGTTTACCTGGAATTTTGCAGCAATTTTCACTGCGCCCACATTTTGATATGGGAGGCGTTCGAGGTATGTTTCAATTTTCCTTATTTTGCACTTTTATTTTTCAAGTTTACTTGGCACTATTGCATGCGTTCAATCCCAAGAATAACCAGGAAAAAGTTCCTAGAAACTCCGCCTTCAGGGGTTATTTTGCCCTGATTACGGACATGGCTTCGTTTTTGACGTTGACGCTATTTCTCTCCAGTTCGCCTCTACTTGCCGTCACACCTTTTTCCACCAAATTGGGTCGAAAGTTATGCATAGAGATTACTTGGAGCCATGATCATGAATGTTACATTCTTAACACGTTAACGATAATGCGCGTTTTGGGTTTTTGCGCCGCGGTTTTGCAGAGCGATTTTGCAGGCGCCGCCGCCTCACATCAAATTCATGAATTTTGAGCTTTGAAGACGCAAAACGTGGATGCGACTTAATGTTTTCAATGATATTTGATATATCAAACCTAACCGAATGTAAAATCGCAGAAGATTGGTCAAAATGACGTGTGATGGCAATGAAAGAGCAAGTTTTAGTTGCTTTCGCCGTAGTGAACTCCAAAAATATTTTTGACGCTGGTGTTTGACTTAAAACATATATGCTGTTATACCTATAGATGTACTTTCTTGCGTACATTCTTCCACTTCCGTTTTTTGTATTTATTTTCAAGGGAAGGCAATGAAAATGAGGAACAAATCAAACTGAAAAACTTTTGAAATCTGGAAAAACTTTGGTAAAGTAGAATATTCAACCTTATAGTCAACCACACCGTTTAGGGTCACGTTGTGATGTGATCTAGAAGTTATATGTAAAAAATCTGAAAAGAAGTAGGACATGCTCGAAAAAAAATAAACAATACGGGTGTGAAGCGCATGCGCTGCACACGGTTCCACACGGTGCTCAAAGTGTGCAGCGCATGCACTTTGAGCATCGAATCGGCGCCAGACTGGCCAAAAATGGCGCCAGCGTCAAAAGCGATGTCATATCTGTAACCAAGGCATTGCATTACCTTAAGATTCAAGTTTGAGAAAAAATTTAAAACGTTTTTGTGGTTGTGTTGTTGCGAGCATTTGGGGATGTAACTCTGCAATATTGCCGTTCACTTTGTTGTAGGGGATGCACTGGATCCTTCGCATATAACACAAGTTGAGAGCATTTACGGACTACTTTTGTAAGGGTGAAGTACTTTGAGGTGGGTGAATTCAGCAAAAGTTAGAATGTGTGAGATCACAGCGGTCAGGAGCCGCTGTTGATGCGGGAGAGCGCAAACGAAAGCGGTGAATGAGGCAGCTTAAATGACCGAGTTTAAGTAGTTCGTCGATCACTTGGCAGCAAAATCTTAGCGTTGCGCGCTATCTGCACTGCCCATACCCATTCGAATGCATCCCACATGTTGGGCCCAAGATATGAACGCATGGATTGAGCTTGTGGATATGCTTTTCGGAAAACCTGTATTCGGAAAACGACCACATAAGCGTAGGCTGAGTGTTCTCACCCCTTGTGTTTTAAGAGAGTTTCCGAGCGCTTAATTCAATATGGATTGCTGGTCCTGTCAGAGGTCTTACCCGTTCTTTTGTTCTCATTTTCTCATCCTACTACACATACTTCGCTAAGTATGTAGGTAGATGTCTATATGTACATGTATAATGTACATGTATATGTATGATATGAATACTACATGGTATATGATATATGTACAGTGTATATTTTTTACATGTACATTATAGTGTATGTATATGTACAGGGTGGCCAAAAAAAAAAACCACTTCACTCAACATGTCAAACGGATTATTGTAGCGTCGCGAAACCCAACCAAAGATCCCATGCTGAATGTTGAAGAGCACGTATAACTAACAACGCAGCTTACCAACACGCTTCTACACACCGACAACATCAGAAGATTTTCCCACGGAAGCATTGTACCGCGGTACGCCACTCAACGAGGTCGATTGAGATACATAGACATTACGACGAACGTCTCTAAAACGAGGTCAAAAGCGTTGTTGCCCAATTTACGGGCTAATGTCTCTGGGACGCTACACAACAATAACTTCACTGATGGAAATGCCGTAGCAGCTTCAGGTCGGAGCAGATGCGTTCAAGCCTCGTGGTAGCTCGACCGTTGACGGCAGATGCGTCATTTCGGAGACGCAGGGCAATGTGAAGAGTGCCTTGCTTCGGTTTACGGAGGTGCAATAAGGAGTACGCCGTTAAAACTTTAGTACATCGGACTCCCAGTGTGACAAAAGTGATGGTGTGCGCCATGAGCGGGTGTTCTTTTTTTTGACTTTGCTTTTTATTGGGTATACTATATATATATATATATTATATATATATATATATACATATATACATATACACTATTTATATACATTAACTATATTCTACATTATATATATAGATATTTGTACATATATATATAGTATATTGTAACATATATATGTCTGTTTGTCAGACATTCATAGTGTGCTTCGCTACAGCCATGGAGGATATGTTTTTAGTGTGTGTAAAGTGTGGTACGGGAACATGTTCGGTGGGGGAAAGAAAGTGATAACGGCTGATAAGGGCTGAAAAGAGTCGTTAGAACGCAAATTTCACCAAATTATAGCGCGCGTCCCAGCAGCAGTTAGGCGTCGGCCCCAACAAGTGATGTAGAACATATTTGGTGGTGGAACGAAAATGATCACAACTGATAAGGGCCGCTAATAACAACGTACATGAGGTAAGGTCAAGGCGAACTAGGTAAGAACCCCAACTCATTTAATTTTTATTCCATTTGTGCTCCATCGTCAGCACCACATTCCATTCCCGCTACTTTGTCTAAATTTCCTGCGATGAGGTAGAGGATGTTTGAAGGAATACGATAATGATCACTGGGCTTTTCTATTTCAATATCTTAGCATCAAATAATCTTCGACTGCTAAATCATCCCGACATTCAATGCGTGGTGGTTGTTTAACATCACTTTAGCTCTGCACTCTATCGCGTATCAAGGTGAGCTCCAGCAGAAATGGGGCGGCCGTGGAGAGGTCAGCTAAGGCATTCCATAATGCAGTTCAGCGTTGCATTCTTTAGCGGTTGAAACTAACTTTCCACAGGCTGTCCAGTTTCACGGAAGTCTACCGCTCTATGTTCACGCATAGCGCTAAGTCTGGTGTCAGACTTCACGAATGAGCTACGAGCGGCGCCGGCGGTTCCAATGATGCACCGGCAGGATCAACCGCCCGTTGCGCATAGATTAATGTGCGGGGGGAGGGGCGAATTCAGCCGGTGGTAGGGGCATTTTTAGCTAAATACCACTCACAAGCTCCGACGGTATCTAAGTAGGCTAAAATGACAGAGGAGGGACTTCCACCTTTTAGTGCGACAACTCAACACAGGCGATTGAATGGCGCATTCCAGTCTTTTCGTGTTATAGTGAGCACGAGAAACAGATTCTTGCAGAGGGATTTCGATGCTTAGACCAAAACGAAGGTGGAAGAAAGTGGAGCGGATCCAGCAGACTTATTACTCGAGGTCTATTAGAAAATTCTGGCAGAAGAAAGGTTCCATTTGTATGCTTCCCAGGAGAGTCTAGCCTATGTTATAAAACATTGATCGACTGTGTGAACTTCAAGTTTTCACCGCTTCCCGTTATACCGTTTTGACGAAACGTATGGGCGATTGGAGGTCGAAAACTGTCTGTAGGAGAATGGCCTAAAGTCATAGAAAGGAAGCACGGAACAACGAACTGTTTTTGGAAGGGTAGTCTTTCGACAAATTTCAGTACTTTTTAGAAGGCACTAGTCTTCCAGTCTTCAATTAGCCTTAGAGGTCTGCAAAAGGATGTTGTGAAGGTTATGAGTGTAGCAAAAGGATGGTTGTGAAGGTTATGAGTGTAGCAAATCGGATCACAAACTTCTAAAAAACGGAATAACAAAACTATTTTTAAAGGGGTTTTGCAGAAAGTTGACCAATTCCGACCCCCTAGGGGAAAACCTATGTATAGTATATAATCCGCATCGGTTGATAGTCAGAAGTTTTCAAAAACAACACTTATGGCAATCAAATCCCGAGCCCCATACTTTTTCGGCTTTTCGAGCCGTCTTAGAACCCGACAGACAAAGCAATGCTTAGCCAGCTGAAGGGTATTCCATGCAAAGAATGAATAGTTTTTTTTTCTACCATCCTCTTTTTGCTTTATGCACATGATGATACAGTCACGAATGTTTTTGTCAAGCATCTTCCCATGTTTGTAGGCCTTATTCGAATTGCCTTACTTTCATGTATTTGAGAATCTGAAACATGGCAGAAGTGTTACTGATGGGAGTGGTTTGGGTTTTGGGAGTCTAGGTATAACGTGAAAGGGAGGAGAAGGAGGGTGGAAAAGTGGGAGACGTTAAGACAATTGATTTTTCTCGTTTCAATCTTATTTAACACCACCATAGCAGTTTCTGATGATTTCAGGCGAAAGAAGTTATCAAGCGTGAAAGTTCCAAATCCGAGGAATTTCCTGTTTCATCAGAGGTATTCCCCCTCCTCCTCTCTCCTCCCTCCCCGCCCTCGCCGATAGTCTGAGGTTTTGGAGAGGGTGGAATTGAAGTGAGTCAAGTGGTCTCAGAATCAAATACTATAGAAACTGTGAACTTGAAGATGACGTCGGGGAATGGGATATGTTAAGTCTTTGTAATTCTGCTCTGCCTCATTTGCTCATACTCTACCCATTCCAAACTTGACCCGCCCTCCCCAGGTGATTTTTGAAGGAAGAATTATAAACATGTGGGGGACACTTGCGAATTTTTGGGGAGCGGTCAGACAAACACACTCTGGTTCATATATTAGTATTAGTATGATACCTCGCCGAGAGGGCAGACATGCCACATGCCGCTGCGGCGATTTACCTCCCCTTAATTACGCTGGTACTTGAATATGTCTTCGATTGAAATCATAACTCCGTAAACATGAAGTAGTGGATAAGAGCGATTGATACCGTGAATGGTGCTTTATGATTTCTCATTCTCATGAACGAAGTTTCAGCGGTTGCTGCTCTCGCCTTTGCCGGAGTCCTTGGTTTGACGCTACTCGTTTTGGGATGCGCACTGCCGATGTTTGGGTACTTTTTTCGTTTTTCGTATGCTTCACTAGACTGAAGCAATAAATTTGAAATGCACACCTTGATTTTTTTCAGAAGTCTCTTTGTCTTTCCAACCCTTTTGATTCCAGGAATTGGTCACCCATGTTCGTTATTACCTTCTATATATTCGCACCTGTACCGCTTATGATTGCTCGACGCTTCCAAGAAGACATGACGGGTAATTACCCAAATCTTTCGCGATTTTGGCCGTCTTAACATATTTTTCTAAGGCACGAACGCATGCGTTGAGTTAGCGTTATTTATCACAACAGCTATCGTAGTATCAGCCTTCGCTCTCCCTACTGTTCTCGCCCATGCAGGCACTGTGAGTTCTTTTCATCATCGGATAATCCGTTTTTTAATCTGTTCAACTTGCTACCAGAAGTACAGCCACGTCATAGATTTTGACATTGTGCATGTAAACTACTGCGTTCCTGTGTTCAACTTGAAGAATGGACGAAATGCTCGTGCTGCTCCTTGTGCGGTTTATGATTAGTGGGGATCGCATCTTTTCAGCGCAGTACCCTGCTCGGTTTCTTTCCTAATCTCCTATAGCTTACTGTCCTGATCTCTTAAGTCGCCTCAAATCGGGAAACTGGTAATCAGGAAAGTAAAAAAATTATGAACAAGGGCGATTCCCGGTATCTTAATTTGAGTCTGGCGATAGTTCTATTGAGACTTATCTAATCTGCATTCTTTATTTTCCCAAGCCGCAAGGTTTGAGAGCGAGCCAAGTAACAGTGTGCGGCGCTCATGCTCTTGGGCATTTTCAGAACAGGGCTGGTGGTAGGTGACACTAGAACTTGGCCCAGGAGAGGGGAGAAGAGAATAATCTGCTCACATCCTCTTTCAGGGTCCCTATCCTCCCTGAAGCTTAGCTCCAAGTGTTGTAAGTGGCTCACCTTACAGAGAGCTCTCCCTGTTCTCCTTGAAAATACTAGGTTGCAACGAAAGTAATTGCGGATTCGAACCCACTTTCGAAAATCCATATTGTTCTTAGAATTGAACTTTATTCCGAATAATAATATACACAAGTAACTGCAACAGACCGCCATCGATCGACAAGGGTACAAATGCCTCTCGGCCAAAATCCGGAAAGTTTTGAGTCGAGAGGGCTTATGTCCGCTCCCAACTGTTGGCAGTATTTTTTACTTTTTATCCTTTAAGAAGAGAGTCTGGGAACGGAATAGGTAATAATTAGCAGGTGCAATATCCGGCAAATATGGAGGAAGGGGTAAGACCGTAATTCCAAGTTCCGCCAAAGTGTCCTGATTTATCCTTGCAATATGCGGTCGCTTTGAAACAGGCTCTGGCCGTCATAAAAAAGAAAGACTTCATCCAGCTCAGAGCAAGGTATCGCGACTTCAGCCTCGGGCCTTCGTAGCTGTGAGCAGTACATCCTAGCGTCGACGGTGGTATGCGTTTTGTCTCCTACCTGGCATCTCGTAATGCAAACCAGAGGCCAGAGCCTGCTTTGAAACAGGCTCTGGCTTCTGGTTTGCATCCTTCACTGCCTTCTTTTGGTATGATTCACGTAGAGCCCCCACTTTTATCCCCAGTAATGACATTATCCAGCCAACCGATGGCTACTTCTCGCAAGAAAACCTCTGCATTCTTCGATACCTCTTTTTTGGACTGCTGTGTCAGCTCATGCGGGATCCATCGACCAAGTTTCTTGGCTTTTCCCAGTTTGTGGCAGGCACATCCTATGGCCATGTCGAAGCACTGCATCTCCTTCGCCAGCTCTGGGCGCTTGCATGCGGAATGTTTTGAAGTAGCAACGTCCCAAATTGACTTCCGGTAAACCTCCTTTTTCGAGGTTGTAGTTTCCTTCGCGGAACCTTTCAAACCAAAGTTGGCAGGTCTTCTCACTTACCACTCTTCTTCTTTCCACTTTCGTGGAGCATATATTGCGGCAGGTGTTCTCTCGCTATGTGTCTCAGACGAAATTCGCAAAGAAGGCAGTGGTATGGGTCGAAACATGGGCCGAAACATATGGCATTTTCCAGGCTTATAAAGGTGCAGGAGGTAAGACTTAATAGTATGAAGGAATATCACTACCCCTATATATCGTTCGAAAATTTCCCTTGCAGTTTGAAGCGCAGCCGGTTGGCAGGTTTTTGAGAAATTCCGCGAGCACTTTCGACCTAATTGTAATGTCCCATCACTCAGCACACAGCGACTAGTATTTGTTCATTTTGCTATTTTTTGTCATACTCAATTGTTTTACTATAGTGCACCCCTTTTTGGACTGTGCACGATGAGCTAAAGTCGAGAAATTTGACGAGATGGTTGTAAGTGTAGACTTGAGCGATGAGGTGGATGAGACTCGGTGATTGGAAAGTGCAACTCTGTGATTCTGCGCGATGCCATCGTTACAAGGGGCTGAGGTCGCATTAGAAAAAAATCTTGATGTACAAAACACTCTAAGGTGCAGCCTACAAGTGTGAGTTGGTGTGTATAATGCTGTCGTGCTGCCTTTTTTCTTGCATATTCTCTAGTTTTTTCTGCAGGAACTGCATGATTCTTGTGACGCAGCGAATGCTTTGATTGCAGCATAGTTTGGGTTCACAGTTCCATTACCACCCTATGCATTTCCATATTTGAGTCATTGCTCACCTTTTTTTATTTCAATCGTTTCGCTGTCCAATCTTAATAACTCAAATGTAAATCCTGAAATGTTCTCAACTGAAAATTCTATTGACACGACAACATTGCACGTTTTGGCTTTCTTGGCCGCGTGCGAACGGCGCAATTTTTCAAGCGCCGTTGCATCAACGCATAACCTGGATTATGAGCTGTAAGTTACAGCTCAAAACCCAGGTTGTGCGTTGATGCAAGGCGGAGTCAACCGTGCGTTGCGCAGTTCTCAACGGCACGTTGAGAGATCCTCAACGCACGCTGTATGGGCGGAGACCACAGACGGCTCGAGCATGCGAGTGTGAATGTTCGCGTGAGAGAACATGTCTAATCGGGCGAAACTGCGCAACGTGGCCGTTGAGAACTGCACAACGCAGGGTTGACTCTGGCTGTAACTGGACGAAATTTGTGTGCCGCTGAATTTCTTCATCAATTTGCAAAGTATTCAACTGATCGTGAGTTACAGTAGTGGAAGTTCGACCAAAATGATGTGTTATGGCTAAGAGAAAGCAAGTTTTACTTTCTTTCGCTGCAATGGTTCCGAATCATTTTGAACGTGGTTGTTCCAGTGAAAACATATATCTTGCCATGCGACCACATTTCTATTCACTTCTGTTACTCTTTCTCATCTATTAGTTTACGTTAATGAAAAGAAAACGAGGAATGAAGTAAACGGACATTCTCGTAAAGTTCGGAAAACCTTTGCCAAACCGAAGAATATTTGGTCACTTTGTGAGCTACATGGTTTTTAGTTGTGCTGATGAACTGCATATAGAATGAACACAGAAAGCTTGGGAAAAAGTCGGGCAAGTACCAAAAAAGTGAAAAAAAAATGTAATGGGTGCGGCACACGTGGTTGCTACAACGTCCGACAGGTGCGAAAATGGCGGCATACGTAGTTGCTGCGCTGCGTCAAGATGTTAAAGGCAGTCCGTAATCAGACTGATGTCTTAGTGCGCTGCTAAGTGGTAGTGGGGATGAAGTGTAACGACAGGAACACGAAAAGAAACTGTCGACAAGTGCAACAATGAAATCCTCCTCTCCAGTAGCGCGAAGAGAAATAGCATTGATTTGTCAGTGGGGTCAGTGGTGTTTGGAGAGGCCAATGCTGCATTTTAAGGCCTTAGCGCGTCGACCTTGTCGAACCATCCCGAAATTTGTGTGCATGCTCCTCGCTCACACACCACTGGACTTTTATAATGGAAAGGCCTAGTTTTGGTGAAATACCGGACGTGACTTTGCCTTCAACCTGAAAGTGTACCGAGCTGGAAGGGAACGTCATCAGGTCAACTAGGCAAATGAAATGAGTTTCATACCATTATGTTTGCCTTGTGACATTGAGCCATGATTTGCTTTCCACAGCTGCTAAAGTATTCTCTGAAGTTATGATCTCGAAAATCATATTTGCTTTTGTAGCAAGTTCCAAGTCCTCTCATCTGGAAACCTCGGCATTTTCGTTGTTGTAGTTGTGTTATTACTTCTGCATCGACACACAGTCAGTACATTGGTAGCTGTAAATTTTATTGGCAGATGTCAGACTTTGCGATTGGAGCGTTTTTGCATTAATTGCTCAAGCGATCCGTCGCTCGCCCTGCGAGGGTCGGGAGATTTACCCCGCCAACCACCGATAAATCGGCGCCATCAGTCGTCAATCGCCCGTCGCTCGCACTGCAAGCGACGGGAAATTTACCCGAGCGGCGCCGAGTTCTCGATGGTCGGCGGGGTAAGTCTCCGACGGTCGATTGACGACTGATGGCGCCGAGTTATCGGTGGTTAGCGGTGTAAATCTCCCGTCGCTTGCACTTTGGGGCGACGGATCGCTTGAGCAATTGGTGCAAAATCGCTCCAATCGCGAAGTCTGACATTGGCCATTCTGGCCAACGTTTCGACGGACTCGTCGTTTTCAAAGGCCTTCTACCAACACGAAGTGCACAGAGTGCTACACATAGTCAGTACATTAGTAGTGAAATTCGAATTCATCACCTAACGACCTCGAGGCCGAAGTAAAAACACAACATACTTTATTTGTTGCTGATAAAAGCAAAGAAAACCGCCATGATGTCGACCCAACAACCGGTCTTCTTTGGTGTCGGCTCCCTACAGTTCCTCTTTTTTCCCTAACATCGCTTGGGAGTGGTTCAGCAGATACGTGAAGCAATTGTAAGCCTATTACCTTCATGCGAACACAACGGTATGATGTCCGTCAGACTCGGCGATTGTGCCGAGCGATGGCAGAGCGATTGCCGAACGACGCGGAGTCTGACGGACATTGGTCTATACGTTTCATTGGTTGAGTTGACCTTTTCAGTAGCTTCCTTGTGAACTCAAAAAGAGATGTGATGAAACCAAAACTGCCCTGAATGATTGTCCTCCATGGATAGCTATATCAAGTTACAACTAGAAACACTCAAGAAATTTCGGCGTATAGTTTTGAGTTTTTCTTGGAAGTTAGTCGCCAGTCGTCTTTCTGATGTCCACGAATGCACCTCGAATAGATTCGTGTATGTTACCCATGGAAATCGGAATAATGGGACAGAGGAAGTTCCGCGTCCTTGAACGCTTAGACCCAGACGTCATTGAGGTAGAATCGCTAACGTATTGATTCCGCGAGCGATTGATCAACTGTAGAGTTTCAGTAGCTCTGAGCAAAATTGCAACCGAAATTTGATAGGATGACTATCAGTGTGGTAGTGGCCCCAACTTGATAGCTGCTGTGAAACTTCACAATCTTTGTGATTCTCGCCTAATCTTTGAAAATTACCCCGTTCCAGCTTTGCCTGCTCATGCCTGACATAAAAATTTATACAGGTACACAAACTTCTAGTACAACCATCAGTTATGCATAGATCACCAATTACCACTCTCGGAGGCACCTCACCGAGTACAGTACTTATGGTAGTGGTTATTTTTATTCACTAACATAAACTTTGATGGAGATTGTGAGATTCCTCGTCGAGCACATCTCAGATTCGGAAGGTCTCTCTACCCATAAAGATTTTTGATTGTGATTATATACATGTACTACCGGGAATAAAAAGGATTGTTTCGAAGCATCCAAAAAAGGCTCTGCGAAACACCTCAACAATTCAAAACATAATATCCTAAAAGAGGAATTTGGAGCAAGCCTTGGACTCGTTGTTGAGAAGTTTTCCAGACTTCCATTTGACAAGTTTGCTCGGTTCGTGAAGCCGTTGTTACTGTCAGGTTCCATTGATGTATAGAGTGACATTGTTTGATTTAGCGATTTCCTCAATGGTTATATTAAAGGCAGCGATTATGGAAGTTCAAGATGGGCTTAGATGAGACGAGGTAGTGCTCAATGATACCCCAGTGGCGAAAAAAGCGCAGAAATTCGTCAAGAAAACGCAAAACGGGACCCCCTTTAGGCCGTTGGCTTCCACTCATGAACAGGTAACAGCTCAAAAATCGGATTTGTGAACGAGTTGACCGCAACGCGTTTGATGGCACTACTGTCAAATCAAGCTTTAATCAAGATACTCCACATTTCGCTGCAGACCAGCAGCTCGTCCGAACCAACAACTAAACTAGTGACCGGAACGCTTCAAGGGGCGGAGTGTTTTCGAATTCCTGTTCAGTAACCAGCACACCTTTCGTCATCAAAACTGTATACCTCGCTTCCTTAGCAGCCAAGTAACTGATTCGTGTGGTGCACATGCTTCTTCGACGTGTTTCCTCTTTATACTAACCAGGAAAGGTCATTTGGTCATCCCGGCCAATTGAAATGAGATGTACATGCGTATACGCGCCTTAGGACACTGAGCTTAAATATGTGTTCCTGATCTGTTTCCTTGATCCGCTGGCTGAAAACTCTTCTCTGACAGAAATTATGCAGCAGAAACGAGGGGCGTAGTCAGGCTCACGAGAAGAAGTCCGGGATCGGCTCCCTGCGAGTTTGTTCTTTGCCGTTTGCAGTAAGATAGCTAGAAGTTTCCTAACATCGTTAGTCCACATGCTTGCGTATAGTTAAAAAGTACGAAGAATTTAAGAGCAATTACATACGAAGTGGGCGCATCGCTCCTCACTACTTTGGGCGCTTGTAGCGCAGGCGCAGGCATTTTTGCTCAAACAAGTATGATATTTCAATCCAGGCTCTCCTCCAAGCCAACTTCTAGCGAATTCTGAAATTTTACCTAACCTCGAAAAATATGGGCAGTCACCTACTCACCGATCCACCAATCCATTAAAAAGACTGGCAATTGGGTAGAATAAACCTTTCAACTTTTTCATAATAAACAAAAATCGTGTCTAGCTTGCCCGTTGGCACCATCACAAAGATCTGCAAAGCATTATTTCTTAATACAAACACCTTCTCTCGCCCTTCCCCCGTTGTCAATTTCTGTCCAGCCACAAAAAGTGGAGTTTCAGGAATGGTAATCCCAGCATGCTTCACTTTTTCTCAATCAGTTCGTAACCTCAGGTTTCGCAATAAAACTGTTTCGGGGGTGATGTGGATGCCCCTGAATACGAATATCGTAACCTAGTTGCCCCGGAAAAACATAGCACCTGCACTACGGTCACCATGGGCACTCACAGGAAAGTTGTGCTTAAACTCAAGATGGTCTACTTGCAAACTCTTCGTACGGTGATCGTTGATAAAGGAACGAGTTCACAAAGGGTCTTTAGCCATGTTGGAACAAAAAGCAAATACCAAACCCTGGAAGGGGTCGAACCCGCGACCCCTTAGAAGCAATACCGCTACCAAAAAAGGCCTAATAACCTTTCCTGGTAAGCGCCGCCTTTAAACCAGATTTGCTCCGCTTGGTATCGCGCGCTTCGCACGAAGTAAGGTTTCGCAGGCTTTCCAGTTTTATTGAGGTCCTTCATGGATGAGCGTGATTGCGTGCGAAGCTTAGCTGGTGCCCTGTAAACGGGCGGAAGTGGTGTAGTGGCAAGTGGCACGCTTACCACGCGAGCGATCTGGGGATCAAATCCTGGGTTGTGAGTCGCCCGGGCCAACCAAGCCTTCCATCCCTCCGGGGTCGGTTAATTGGTACAAGACTTGTCTGGAAGTATAAAAAACACTGTCTCGTACATCGGCTGGTCCCCGAAAGTCATTGTATGTATAGGTCACATCGCATTCAAACGCCAGTACGAATGTACAAATGGAAGTAAAATGCGTGCCGCATCCCAAAAGGGGATTGGTCAACGGCAAATGCTTTACCCTTCATCTTGTAAACACTCAGCATTTCTCCTGAATTCTCCTAATTTAGCGGTGAATAGGATTATGCTATTAGCCTCAAACTTAACACGTTGGCGACCGTGCTCTTTTTCGCTGTCTGGCGTGTGGGACAGCGCGCATTATTTTGACCGGGCGAATGTGACATGTCAGGTCACACTGTCCCACGAGAACACCTTTTTGGGGGAATTGTTTAATTATTATTTTTCTTGTGTGGTAGGTCTCGGATTTTGTGATTTTGGCCATTTCAGCGATTCGAGAGCGAGAGAGAAAGGGTCAAAGCTGACGTGTTCTCAAAAGTACCATCTTAGGATCGCTTCCTGGTCAATGTATCTCGAGCTTATAGAATGATCGTTGAATTGCAATCGTATTTTCATGTCGGAAACCCCTCACAGACTCGACGATTCGCGGAAAAGGAGGTGATAGGTCGTTTGGAAGGAGCGAGCACCCGAAGTAAGGCTTGGATTACGACGTTCCTGCCGCAATCACGTACATTGCGCTCGCATCGACGCGCTTTCTGCGGTATCCGTTCTGAAGGTCATGCCAACAACGAGGCTACCCTTGCGGTTCAGGGCAGCAATCCAAAAATGGTCAAGCGTCGCAGCGTACGCTCCGACCCACGGGCGAGGAGCTTGAGCGCTGAGCGCGTGTCCTTCCTCCACCTACTACATGAACGGCGCTCAATACAATTGGCGAGTTTGTTCGACGCGTTCTCTCTTCATTGAGAGCGCAGAAAATACGAGGGCGTGCACACGTTTAAACGCGTCAATGCGTCGCGCATTGTACGTGACTGCAGCAGAGCAATATAATTTACGCCTTACTTCGGGTGCTCGCTCCGTCCAAATGTCGAAAACGAGGAATGGAGGCAAACGAAAACGTTCACAGACAACGCAGAAGCGGCTGCAACTATGCAATTTTGAAGGGCTCGCATATGTCCTTCTCCTAACAAAAGTACCTTCACCCGTTGTAGCAGATCATTGTTGCAAACAATGTTTGTGCCGAATAATTTCACGCTAAGCACTAAGTGCGGCTGCTGATCATCATTTAAACATTTTTTGAAAAGCTCTGTAGCCTATTAAACGAAGCTTCTTTCCAGGGACTACGCCTTTTGTAACAATGTCTGAGTGTTGCATATACATTACACAAATAAGTTGGCTAAAATGACTGAAAACCAGCTTTGAAAAGACTGGCATGATATCACGTCGCACGGTCTCACGCGGACGAAATAGTGCGGTATGACCTATTACCACACGGCCGTCAACGTGTTAAAATGGGACATGCTCAGTTATTATAAGTGAGCATCTAATGCTTATCTTTCATTCACAGTGTTCGAAAATCCTAAGGTTTAGCCGTCATTATATGAGTTCTGGTCATCTTGGTACTAGATCAAAAATGAAATGTATCATTCGCCAAGAATCTGCTCAAGCTAAGCTGGTTATGTCGATAGAATGTCCACGTCCCATCCCACATAACTTGCGAGTACGGGGTGTCCCCCAAGAGGCCCATCGCGCGGCGAAGGAAGAGAAGCAGACGCGGCAAAGGACGAATCGCAGCGCATACAGTAGTGGCTAGGCGCCAGGTCAAATGTAGTGTACCATACTACGTCTCATATCGCACAGCACGCGCTGCGACTCGTCCTTTGCCGCATCTGCGTCTCTTCCTTCGCTGCGCGATGGGCCTCTTGAGGGACACCTGCAAGCACGATCACCCCAGTCAGCTGCGCAACGGAATTGACGACTCTTGCCTTTTAGGGCGCCTTATTAGCCTATCAGCTATCAGCTGCTTCATTTTTATCATCCATCAACAATTCTCAGGTATCACCCCCGTTCACTTGTAAGTGTGAACGCTCAAGTGTCACCGTCAGCTGCGCAATGTAATCTGAACTTTTTTGTTTAAAGGCGCCCTGACAGCCCTTATCAGTTATTATCAACCTATTTTACCCACAAACAATGTCCCGGTACCACGCCGCATAACTCTTGTAAGTATGAACGCTCGTGTGACAGCACGAAGGATTAAAGGACGAATACACGCCGGGAAGGCAACCCATTTCAAATTAAGTTAAAATGAATTCAATCCTATTGAATTCAATCCTTTTATACTAGTAGGAGATTTTATCAAAATCAGGACATCTTTTACCTTTATTCGAGTATTTTGCGAACGGACAGACAGACAAATTCACACGAATAAACCAACACACCAAGGTTGTGGTTTATATAATGTAGTAATATTTCCGCTGTGATTCCTTAGAACAAACTTCTATTCTCAATTCATTTTCTGCCGTTTTATAAATGTTGTGTTGTAGATTAAAGTGACTGCGATGCTGTTGGCGAACACAGGATCTGTTGTGATGTTTCTTACCATTCTTGCTTATTTCTATCTTCATCGCGACGAAGATTCGGGCAGCTGGAGCCAGTCTCTTTTCTAATTGTGTTCTGTTGTGGAGCAGTGATGCAGTTTTCAGAGGTTTTGCGAATTTGTAGGTTAGTTTCAACTAACAGTGCACCGTCACTTGGTTTGATACAATGTGTATTCCTTATCTCGGAGTCAGATTAGGCTTGTCTATGGATTTGACATGGCGGCCACCGCAGTTGACTGAAGTTACGCGGATAAGCTCCTTCCAGCATGCTTTGCTGATATTCAACGGAGTGTGTTAGAAACAGCCTAACTACACGGCTTCTATTAAATGCGGCGAGGGACGTGAAATCCATAGCCACGCCTAATCTGACTTCGAGATATCGACTGTATATGTGTTAGGTAAGTAGGGTTACATTCCAAATTACAAAGAAACGTGTCCGCGTGCATGCTTCCTTTTGTCGGTATAGAGTGTGATCACTGCTAAAACTCGATGGATATTTATCTTAGCCAGAATTGTGCCTGTGTTACGTAGGTGTTTATATAGCCGTTGGGGTGTTGTCACAATCATGTCATTGCAGGGAAAAACATTGCAGGGAAAACCGTGCGAACCACCCAGATTTGTTAGCGGCCTGTTCATTTCTTTGCTTCCTTATCACTTCTTTTCATTTTGTGGACGGGCCTACAGACAAACTTACATACAGTCGATATCTTGAACTTTATTGGGCGTGTCACCGGAAATGACGTGGTAGTCATCGCACTTGCTAGATGCCACGTGGATAAGATACTCCGACAGATATCAGCGAAGCATGCTGGAAGCAGCTTATCCGCGCAATTTCTATCAAGTGCGTTGGCTGCCACGTCATTCCCGGTGACACGCCCAGTCAGACTTCGAGGTTTGGAGTGTACACACACAAACAAACCGACACACTAAGGTTGTGGTTGCATTAGAGAGGTTACTCAGTAAGGAACTGAGCTAGTTACGGTAGACAACGATTGACTGCTATGAAAGCAATAAACACGCTCAAGCATAGCAGGCGTTAGGCTTGATGTATTTCAACATATGGATGAAATTCCTTGAGAAAACTTTATACTAAGTTTTTAGACGATTTCTCGAAGAATTAAGTAGCTGGTTAGGCTTCATTTTCAACGCAATACCCGTTATTGAATCCTTCCCGGCAAATCATTGTTCTATTTCACTCATAAATCACTTTGTTTGTAATTTGTAATTTTAAATTCTTTTACTTTCAGATTGCCGGGTCCTCTATGGTGTTGATATATTTAGCAAACGTTGTAATGTTCGGTGCAGTTCTCGCTTACTTCAAACTTTTCAGTAGCGAAGATTTGAATGAGCTATCCTTATGGTAGATCAAAATGTAATGAGGTTTTTCCATCAGATATTTTTGTCAAGATATTCTCATTCTAAATTTTGGAATTTCTTCCAGTTCCTGTGGTAATCGTAATGGCTACTTGATTAATACAATTTTTCATTTGTTCATTTATGTTGTCAAAGGAGAAATTCTCCTATGTTCACGATAAAAATTGAAATTACTTTGAAGATTTACTTTGAGTTTGCTTGTGTTTGACGTAGCTCTAAAGTTCCATCAAACAAGAAATGTGAAATTTCTGCTCACCCAGTCGCGTGCAAACGAAGGTTGATACGCTTCGGAAGCATTGGGTGCTCAAATAGGAAAAAAGAAGTCTCCTGTCTTTCAAAAATGTCGCTTGCTACTGGCAGCCTTTTGCACAATATGAAAACTTAGCCGCCGCTGCCGTTAGACGCAAACAGTACAGAAAAGTCGAATAGTGGATGTCGCGCGCTCATTGTTGTGCGGGAAGTCATCAGTATTGTTAGCCAGCTCCTTTCCGGTATCACCGTCGTAACCCAAAAATGCAATGAACCGAAGTGCTATGCCCACACCATTCCGTAATTTCCTGCACAGTTTATCGAAAAGTTGCTAGCGCGCGCCGGTGACTGCTGGTGAAATGGCAAGTGGGTACAGAGATCATTCCCCATGGTAGTAATGATTCCAACAAATTTTGCCCGGCATTTTTGTTAGGGACTGCTAGTTTTTCTTGAACAACTTGTTCATCATTACCCTCATATTTCTGTGGATAAGCTTGTCAAACCTCATGGCCCATGCTTATGGTTAGCTTTTCAACCCAAGGTAAAGCCGAACCCGATAGAACTGCTGTTTTCTCCTTGGGTAAAGCAATACATCCTCAAACATCGCTTCTCTCCTTGAACTTGCACCGGTCTGCAGATTGTAGAAAAATGAGTAGTAGATACTCGTCAGCTCTATACCGTCTCGTAACTTCGGTTTCTTCGTATATCAGGAAAACAGTGAAGAAGAGAGTCAACCACAATCCACTGGGAGCACGAGAAACTTTTTGGAGTTGTGAATTTCTAGCACGATCATATGCAGATTGCCGGCAAGGACTTCACTATTGTGTGCATTCATGATGCTGAAACATAGCTGAACTGAAGCACAGAAAGCTGACAAAAAGGCAAATTGTGAAGCGCTCCCGTGTAGGGCCGCGGAAGGCGTAGGCGATCTCACATTCAGATGTTCGGCTCGGACGAGAGAATATTACCGTGGACTTACGTATCATGCTTGAAGGGTGTTCGCTCCCACTTCGTGGAAGCCGATGAGACATGAAAGATGGCTCTCCGCGAGCAGCAACCAATTCCTACAGTGCGGCTCATAACTATAAGGTCACCCTAAAATATTGCATTTCCGGGACCAGCAGCCAACTGGTGATTTTTCCACTATCACCAAATGATTCCTCACTATGAATAACCCCTGTATCGCACTTTTGGTGGGAGCAGCTTTTCTTCGAACTTTTTTGTAATTATTTTTCGATTTTTGCAACGTTCCATAATATAAGGTCACCCTGTGAAAACTACTACATTATCGGAAACAACTAACCTGCGTGTGAAATTGAATGTTTGTTACAAACACACCCAGTAGCCAAATTTATGGAATGTCTCGTACTCGCCTTTTGAGGAAAAAGGTAAAGTTTATGCATTTCATTGTGCTTGGCGCGGTTCCAGAGTCTTTTTTCAAAGAACTTCGGACAGTCATTAGCACTGCTCATGGATAATTGAAAAGCTCCTTCGTCTCCAGATATTCTACAATATCAGAACATCCACAAAATGGTTTCTATAAATAATTAGAGAAGAGTTATGAGGGCTGTCCCGTGCAGTATTTCCGCTTCAAATCGGCGTCATGCTAGATTTAAGGTTTCTATCTTGAAAAATATGTTCTGGAGTGCGGTGAAATTATGCAACAACATTATCAGGAAGGTAATAAAGATGGTCCGAAGGCTCAGTGGCCATTGCAAAGTGGCACAACACCAACCCGTAAAATTGAACTTGATTGGAGTTCGAACAAGGTTGAATCTGCTCCACAGTCGCACCATATAGTTCCACTAAAGTTGGTAATTTTTGAACGAAACTGGTTTATACAAACAGATCCTGCGAATAGAAACACTTTTGAGGTGACTCGCGAAGGTGGCCGATTCACTTCAGCGCTTGCAATTTTAGTTAAGGAAGTGTGAAAGGTGTGGGTGCTTTTTGTGATGATTTGTGTCAAAATTCCGCTTCCATAAACTGCATAATGGACTCCAAAGATTAGCGTAGAGCCTTACGAGGACATTTGACCTCTTCCTTGAGCTGATGAAGTCGGCTAGCCTATGTGTATCATACAGAACAGTACAAGTACCCATGTAGGTCATTCAACCAGAAGCAGCATTTCCCTCGTAACCCTGAAGAACTGAACAAATTTTTCTGAATTTCTAGTCGTGTTCTAGTAGAACATCTCAGGGGCATCTTCGTCACGAGTAATAGTGCGGATAAACATCAGTTAAAAATCACACAAGAGCGTGTACAAGCAGCCCTTGAACACGGAAGTGAATCGATGGTGATCTGCCTTGGAATCTCGATCAGGGTGAAAATTGTGTCGAGTATGTGGTCGCAGAAGTACGACCCCCCCCCCCGAAATGAGATCCTGGCACGACCCCCTATAACAGACCAAACAATTCAATTAATCAAAATAAATCCTGCAGAACAAATCAAAAAAAAATCCTGCAAAATAATGTAATGGACGCCTCATCTTGTCATATATGCACTGTCTTTCATCGCTGTACACTTTTGTGTATTTACCGAAATATCGACTCGAGGAAAGAGGCATTAACTTTGCGTGACCTCAAAGTCGGGTTCGTTCAGAAATGCACAGAAATCCTGAAGGCACGGGGTTGCGATTTAATCTTATTTCCTGCTTGAGTATATTCGAGAACCAGGCGGGAGTAAATATCAATCAACGCCGATTCAAACGGCAGCTGCGGCGCGACTGTCACTGGGTCAGATTTCCTGAACACTCCGAAAAAAACCGTCGAAATCTACACCCTCGATGAAAAGGTTGTATTCCTCCATTTCATAACTTTGAAGCAGTTTGAGGTAAGGGTTAGGTAGAGCTGGATTTCGCGTTTCCAAGTATTGAAATTGCTCTGAAAGCTTCACGCAGAAAGATAGGTCTCTCAAATTTCGTCGAGTAATGTCGAGGACAACGGAAATTTTCACGCGAGTTTTTGCCACTTCAAGAGCAATATCTCTCTTATGTTGTAAGATCCTGAAAAAGGGAAGATATTTTTGGAAAGCGGAAGGTTTTGCGTTTCTGATGGTCCTCTTATCTTTCTTCTACTTTTCCTAGTTGAGAAGATATCTGCGTCGAGTTTGTATCGAGGACGGATCCGGCACACTGAACCGCTCCCTCCTTCACCATTGCAAGTGTGATTCGTTGGCAACACTCGAATGCCTCTAGAACGAAATCTTCAACCAGCAATAAGAAAAGGGGCAAATCGCATCAATCCGATTCGGTATTGGTATATAACCCTGCATCCCCTCCACCTCACAGCTGCAGAATCGATTGAAAAGGTGTTATATTGGTGGAAAGGTCTGAACGATAACTGATTTGTAGTAGACACAGGTGTGTTGTGCTATTCCTATACCTACCAATAGAACAACTTCATTGCCCAGCGCTTTTCCTGCACGCTGTCGTTTTTTGCGACAGAGTCCCTGACAACAGTGTCAATTCCTCCAGCGAGGTATTAAAGGAGAAGAAGCGAGCGATAGGCAGAGGAGGTGCCTTTGGCAGCGCGTGCGCACATGTGGCAGTCTTCTTTGCGGGATGCTCTTTCATTCTTTTGTACTGCCTTCAAATACGCCCTTTCCATGAAAGATGGAGTGGACGCCTGAACCTGCGAAGACAATTGAATATCATGTTTCTTTCAGATGTTTTCATTTCTGCTGCGCTTCATATACCTCTTAACCCATTCGCGACATGTCAGCCACCGGTGGCTGACGCGAAGATGTCCACTTTCGGACCCGATGTGAGCCACCGGTGGCTGACGGCTTTAAATGGTATTTTTGAAAACAAAGGAGTATTGGGGAGATTTCCTTTGCTGTGAAGAATCTTCATACCCTCATCTATCTAGGCCACCCCTGAGCGGAAATCCTATCCACTAGAATTTTTATTGAAGAAAAATAACTTACTTAATATTCAGCCGAAAAAGTTGAAAATTTTTTTCGCGCTGAACTTTTTCCCATGGGGGTTTTCGAGGTCCTGATCTCAAAATATGTTATGCCATTTTTGCGGCGGGCGTGGCGCAAATTGGCGCTATCGGGCGCAGACTGGCGCCAAGGCTGTCTTACCATAATTCGTTGTAAACTATGCGTATTGGGGGGTTATTTGAGGCGCCTGATTACGGAATGAATTCGTTTTCTGCGCTGGCAGCAAATTGGCGCCTATTACGGCGCAACCTGCGCCAAGGGTGTCTTCACCCAAATTCGCTGTCCAACCTTGTGTGTGGGGGTTATTGAAGCCCTGATTACAATATTGAACATTCGTTTTAATCGCGTTGGCGCTATTTAACCCCTGTTTCCTGCTCGCTTGCACGCTTCCTCACTAATTGATCCAATCAGGACTAAACAAGGGGGTCGTTCGGATGTTGGAAAGCTTTTCGAAACGGTTTCTGTATGTTATCGGGAGCTCATGCGTAGACTACGAAACCGAGGTTCTATTTTCGCTGAGCAGTCCCTGCGAAGGCCGAAAGGTAGGAATGGCCAAGGTTCAATCCCCTTATGAATGACAAATATGTTTTTGCCATTTAGGTTGGAGCTTCCCACATTATGCTCTAAAAAACACCCGGAATAGATATAAAACGTTCATTATGAAGACCCAATAAGTAACTATGCTTTCAGATTTTCCAACCATAAGTGGCGGAAAAAAGTGTTTACGCCTAGAGGGCGGCCAATGGCGGCCCCGTACGCAAATTGGGTAGCAAGTGGCATATAATTTCGGCAAATCGGGAAAATGAATGTCAAACAATCGTAATCAGGGTTTCAAACATCCCCTATATACAAGTTTACATGGAATTTGACGAAATTCAGTCAGGACGATATCTGGCGCCAAATGGCGCCAATTTGGCGCCATTGCCAAAAATGAATCTCATATTCGTGATCAGGGTCTCAAATAACCCCTATATACAAGTTTACATCGAATTTGACGGAATTCAGTCAGGGCGCCATCTGGCGCCAAATGGCGCCAATTTGGCGCCAGCGCCAAAAATGAATATCATAATCGTGATCAGGACCCTTGATAACCAACATAGGATAAGTTTTAGCGTGAATTTCGGATGGCATATAGAGAAACTAAAAAAATACAAGATGGATTTCCCCGGGACAATGTCAGCCACCGGTGGCTGACATTGCGCAATCACCTCTGCCGGCGCTGGTCCGAACGGGCAGTCTTCGAAAATCCCGCCCGGTCGCGAGTGGGCTAAAGAATCCCGGAAGCAGCAAAAGTACCACATCTTAGGTGCATGTGCGATTTTGTTTGGAGCGGGTCTTCTCTCGAGAACTATGCGGCACAGTACTTGTCAGAATCGTAGAGGAACCGACTTTTCATACCCTGTGATCAAGTTTCTCAGAAATAAACCGTGTGCGATCGGTCAAGACATGAAAGATCCATCGATTGAGCACTTTCTGCAGCAAGGGTGTGGAGGCACCGGGATTGTTGGATGGATACACCGGAGTCTTGACACAAGGTGGCGGGCGCTAACCTCCGGATCCTCTTCAATAGCGCCGAGAACGGTGGAGTCTTCCACTGTCTGGGGGCTCCCATCCTTGACTTGTTTTCGGAAGCCGTGTCTCCTCCTCTGAAGCTTGCGAACCAGAGTTTGGCACTGGTGGTGGGAGTGGTGTCCCTTCCCAATGCGCTGCTGATGAGGATGACGTTTTCCACAGGCTCCTATGCCGCGACGCCATTCATTGAAGATGATTGCTCGAAAGTGCTCTTGTGGAATGGTGGAGTAATCCATTGTTCGGATCCTTCTCAACCATGGTGTGCTCCGAAAGCCGTGTCTTCTCCTTTTAGCCATGCAAGCTACGCTTGACACGGCTGATGGAAGTGGTGTCCTGTCCCAACGGGCAATTGATCTTGTGGACGGTTTTGACTGCTCCTTTGCCGCAACGCCATTCATAGAAGGTGATCGCTCGATGGTGCTCTCGTGGAATTAACATAATGATTAAAGCTAGGGAAAGGCCACTTGGCAGATCATGGTTGCCCATCAGTAATCTAAAGGTAACTTTCAAAAAATCGCTCAAGATTCTTACCATTCGAAGTATGCATTTAGCAAGTACTATTCATAATTAAGAAGTTGTATTGTCTTTTAATGAAGTTGTACGGCTAAAATCGTGTTGCACACGTCTTTATGAACACCCTATAATAAAAAACACTGGACCAGGAAGGCTAAGCAATCCTACACCGGAGCTGAACGTGATGCGCAGCAATGTTGGTGGAAGCTGACTATGTCGGTGCTCTGGAATGGGGCCCTGCAGGAGATCACAAAAATGCGATGTGTTCAGGAGGCGACCCAAGTCCTTATATTTGGGAAGCGTTTGCCTAACCATGCACGGGGGGGGGGCAAAAAGAGAGCCATTTTGCCCATGGCGCATATCATCAAACTTTTTATCTCATAGGATGCCGCTGTTTTTGGGAGTTATACGGCGAAATATTCTTTAGAGGTATCCTCCCCCATAAGCGGATCAGGCCCACCTTCGCTGCCTTCACCGTCTCCAGAATATGACGTCATCTGTCGCCACCGTCGAGCTCAAGGAGGCCGACCATGTCCATTCCAAAGCTGCAGATCACTTCTTCAATCGGATGACTGGTGAAGTGATTCTTAGGGACAGTAGCTATGATTATGCGAGGTGGCTTTTGATTAAAGTCTCGGAGACGTCGTAATCTGTGGTTTCCCGACCACCTCCTTGAGCTCGTACCACGCACTATGTTTCCATGGGACAATGTTCTTATCTCATCGGTGTCGAAAGGCCCTATGTAATTTTTTGATAGGCTAGAATGTGCTCTTCAATATGCAATTGAGCTCATTCGGTTCGGTTCTGGCAAAGTGAAATTATTCCGTTTTGAATAAGAATGAGAGTAACATTTTTTGCCCCCCCCCCCTGTATTGAAGGCAAAAGTCGGGCTCAATAAGGGGGTGTTAACGACTGAAACTGTGTATAGAGATGCGAAGATGCTCGAGGGGGCGCCAGCAACGTCTCCATTCGTTTCTTTCGCATGCTAGAGTGGTCCAGTAGATCTTCCTCGCTCGAGGAACACGGAGCGTCATTCCTCTTGTTCAGAGCGTTCGCGAAGGGTCTGACTAAGCCTGCAGTCGTTCCCGAATCCGTTGTAATGTATTATCTATAGAATGAACAAAAAGTTTAAGAAGGGGCGTAAGCACTATAAAAATGAATGAAACTATGTCATTCATTTTTGTGTGTGTGGTGCATGTGGTGTGCGTGTGTTATGTATGTAATTGTGTTGTCTGTGGGGGTCGTCCGCAAAATGAAGTGAGTGAAGAAAGGAAGCCTCATTGGGGCATAAACAAAACGCCTAACAAATCGGGTAGCTTACAAGGAGTTGAGATATCAATGTTTTTGTAGCAGGAATAGTGTGTGGATAGACACTTCTTAGGGCTATATTAAACACCGATGCGCTTGTTAGCATCGACTTTCGTTCTATTTCCACTATGGTGCTTTGCAGTGGCCAGGCTGGAGGGCAGTGCGAGAGAGGAGGTGAGATGAAGGGAAGCGGAAAAGCGAAGCAAAATCATTAACCGGCATATAATAGATAATGATTTTGCAAATAATATCGACTAGCGTTCTGAAACGCAGGGTTACCACGATGGGCGGAGTAGCGAAAAACTGCACCCGCCCCCTGATGTAAGCCAGGGCCACCGACGGTGGTTCGCAATAGCGCGTTCACGTTCACGAGGTGCCGGGATGCCATTGCGGGTTGGGGGGAGACGCCCAGTGGTCACGGAGAATGAGGAAGCGGACCAATTGCGTGAAGGATTAGATACAGCGCTAGCGCCTTCTCAGATAACGAGCAAAAAGTGCCCGGCAGTGTGCGCGGGGGAGACTACATCTGTAGATAACTGAAACAACTAAAGGTGTGAGGGCAGGAACGGATTCAGAGGCGACTGCAGGCTTAGTCAGGAGCCAGTGTCGTCGAACACGATACGACACGGCTTGAAAGACAACAGCGAGGCGACGATCGCAAACGGCTCGCAACAAGCTACAGGGAGCTGAACAGGTAAAAGGGGGGGCAGAAGAAGGGAGGCGCGGGCGCGGCGTCATGCCGGCGGTGTTCTCAGACGCGAGGATAAAGAGCTCTATCATGGTACACGTCCT